>VZTA01006041.1:85921-180785 GCA_013398855.1 Mohoua ochrocephala | reverse complement strand
GGGGCGAGCGGCGAGGAGGAGGGAGAGGCGCGGGGCCGCCGCGGGCAGGGCTCAGCCTGCGGGGCCGGGGACTGCGCGGGGCTGGCAGCTCGTCCTCCCCGCGCTGCCCAGCCTGCCCTCGGCCCCGAGCTCGTCCCCGCACGCCGGCACGGACCCGAGAGTCCGTCCGTGGGCTGCCCTGGAACGCGGGGCTGAATTTGCCGCGGTTGCGTGTGCGATGGGGGCGGAAAAGACAACTCTCCTCCGCAAAGCTGCCGGAGCTTAACTAGTTCGTAAATTGCCTTTGGCAAACCGAGCACCCCGAAACCTTCGTAGGCGACAAATCTTGGGTGTGCTTAAAGGGTCTTAGAGGTCATTAAGCGGGGCTAAACTTTCCCTCCTGGGAGGCGATCAGCGCCGCGGTGCAGGGGAGACCGTCCCGAGGGGAGCCCAGCCGGGCAGGTGCGGTGCCTCGGTGCCTGCCGCCCACGGCAGGGTGGGCAGAGAGATCCAAGGAGAGCCTAGAGACAGACTTCGGGCCATCAGCACCTCTCTGCATTAAGAAATACTCTGGAATAGGTACAGCTCTTCTCAAACTCGCTTTTGAAGGGCATCATCACTGCGTTCTCCGTTTAACTGAAGCTCGTACATCATTCTCTTGTTGAATTAATTATGCGTGTGACCTATGAATTTCCATATTTTCATGTAAAGTGACAGCTTTCTGTTAAGGAAATCTGGGTGTAAGCGTCCTACTGAATTCGTTCTTAAATAAGAAACATCAGAAGGATTTAGATATAATTGATATTCTTTATGCTTCAGCAGTGAAGACAGCGACACATTTTTTGTGTCGCAGAAGAATGTAGCACTTTCCTATCTGAAGGTTTATAGTGTATTCAGTTCCTTCAGCTTTTTACTGTGTGGATCTAGTTTTCAGTTCAGTGGCATGATGACAGGTATGTGTTCTGATATGTTTTGGCATGAAGTGTTCAAAATGCTTAGTGGCTGCATTACAGCTAATGAAAACTAATTATCCACTTCAGTAGCCAACTGAATAAACACAGCATCTTCAGAACTCTATAATCCATGTCCATCAAGCATCCGTAAGAGAAACATCTTCTTCCCTGCTTGGGCAGTTGGTTCATGCTGTGGCAGGCCAGTTTTAGTATCCGTTTCATGTCTCGTGGGCTGAACAATATACATAGTTTTGTGTTTTGTTTTTGTTGGAGGGGTAGAAAAGGGCCACCATAGTTTGCTCACCCACATCTCCAATCTCCAAGGAGGTTACTGATAGGAGTTTTTGATTCTGCTCTCTCCTTACCCTTTCTGCCTGCAAGGCACATATGCAGTTAGCAGACCAATATAACGCTTATAACTATCTGTTAACCCAGCAAACCAAATCTGAGTTTGGCTAGCAATTTAAATTGCACATCATTTCTCTTGCTGGCTTTTTTTCTGGGTTGGACAACAAGAAAATGACAGAATATGGGTAACAGTTTGCATGCTGGTGATAGTAAACTTTCTTTATCTAGACAGCAGTACATCTGAGTGCAGCCTAAAGACCAGAACAGATGATTCTGTGATTGAAGGCACTGTTATAAAGGGCCAGAACTGTGACATCTCTTTTCTGTCAGTTTTTTTTCATCTGTGTTATCACAGCATTTAAGAACTTTAATTATGGGCTAGGTTCCTGCTGTTCTCAGTGTTGCATCACGGAGGCTTTTCTATTTTTGTGGGCTTTGCAGGGGGTGTCCTTAGATCTGGGCTAGGCGACTGAGGAAAATGACAAAGAAAACACTATTATTAGCTAGTTATGTGGGAATCTGCATCTGGAAAAGAAGGTGGTTACTGTGTTTCATGTCTCTAAACAGTTTCAAGGGAAGTTTTAAACTTATTATCATCCTTCTAGAATGAAACATTAGTGAAAGGAAACAAAAAGTGTTTGAGTCATACAGTTGTCATCTCCTCCAGCCTTCAGGACTACCTCAGCTGTTTTTCGGGATCCTGTGCAATTCACGACACAGGATTATTTCCCTGTTAAGAAAAATGAGTGCCCCGTATAGATCCTACTCTCTCTCCTGCTAAAAATGTCAGAATCCATGGTTTAATTTCTATCCGTAGGTCAGCTTGAGTCAAATTGTAGGCTAGCTGCTTGTAGGAGTGGGTGTTTCTCAGATTAGTATCTGACCTGCTGTAATTGACCAAAAATTTCTACATGCAATACCGACTGACAAAAACAAGCAGTGTCATTGTGACATAATTAATTTTCCCAATCTCTCTAGACATACTTTGTTAAATTACTCTTTATTTTAAAATGGAAAGTCTGTGTAGTCTCTAGAGTAAGCTTTTGTTTTGGCAAATATAATGAGCTAAACTCTTTGTGTATGACTCCTTTTGAAATCTTCAGAATACCCTGGTCAAATGATAGGCATTTGGCTGAAATGTTCCTGAGAAATACACCGGTTGTCTACTCAGAAAAGGTTTTAGTTTGCATAAATATAACTTTCTCTGGAAGCTACTAAAATATTTATTGACCTCGATACTTGGTGTAATTTGTTTTGTGCTAAAGAAGATAAAAGTATGTAATTGTCACACGTAATTCTAAGAGTCTAGTGCATAAAACATTCTGAGGGTTGTTCCAAAGAATGAGAAAAGGAAGTAACTGAGGCTAATGAGAAGGAGCCAAGAATAATGTGAATTTTCCCTTCACTTGGTTTTGGAGTTCTCTCTGCAGCATCTTCCAAACATCTGAAAGTTCTTAGACCCCCGAGAGGTTAATGGTAGTAACTGCTTTTTGTTTGTTTACTGAAACTTGTAACTATAAATGCTTCATGAGCTTAAAATAACTCACAGATCCCAAAATGCAGTTGTTGCTTGAGTGGAAACATTGATCTTCGGTGTTTAGGGAAGCTGGACTGTGGGTTGAGCCTGTGGGGACGCTGTAGAGAAGTTTCTGAGACCTTCCTGTGGGAAGGGAGGAGAGAGGCATTGTGCGTGTGAGTACATTTCTAAATAACCTCGTGTTGTTTTAAGCATGCATTAGGCAGATTCAATTGAATCACAATGCGAAGCCTCTGAATAGGCAGGCAGGCATGTTTCTACAAGCCTTACTGTCTCCTGCTCTTTCTGACCTGAATTTCTACTTGTGTTGGTAAGCTGTGTCTCGAATTCCAAGCACTTCTTTGTAGGGCTGGGGAGGCAGGCTTTGCTACTCCTCCCTGATAAGGACAATCAATGTTCTTTTGTGCCTAAGAGAAAGGTTACTTTAAAAGTAGCCTTTACTTTTCTCCCTCAGCAGTGCTTCACTATTTTCGGGAAGTAGTTTATGCCTGTGTTTTTCACCAAATCATTCCAAGGTGACTGTAGTTTTATCTGTTTCACTTTCTCCAGTCTATCAACAAAATTTACACTTGTGCTACTGTACTACGCACGGACTCACAGTTAAATGGTTTTCAGTGTTTCAAAGCAGCTCTACCTCTGTCAGGAAGGTGGTAGTATGAGCTAAGCAACTTTAAGTCTGGAATTCCTACAGTTATCTAGAAATGCCAAACCAGAGAAAACTTCAGTCTTGCAGTTAGAGGACTGAAGATCAGGTAAGGGGAGTATCATTGAAGAGCTATCAAATTATGGAGAAAGTTCAAACAACTGCCTCATTTGCAGATTCTATTTTGTGGTATTAATTAATTGAAGCTTCATCTTCATGTTGAGCTGAACAGATAATATGGGGAAATTAGGGAAATAATGGCACATAGAAGGTAGAATCTGCTCTGGCTAGTGATAGACACTTTCCCATTCAAATTTTTTGTGTGTTCACAAGATGAGAAAAACACGTCACTGAAATGAATTCCTTTTAGTGCAGAAAGATAAGTGCTACTCAGCCACATTCTTCAGGAGAACATGTTTGGGAGGACAGGAGAGTTTGGGGAGGAACAGCAGCAACCTGAAAAGAATAGACTTTTGAAAATGGCCAAAACTTGGACTTTGACTCTTGCAACTGAAGAGGATTATGGATTTTTTACTAGGAAGCTTGATAAGATGGGTGCAGTTACAGTTAAATTGTTTCTATAGCAAATATTGGTTTTATGAGACTAAAGCTCTGCTTTTGATTAAGCGTATTATGGAGGTCAAATGAGTTGGATTTTTTGTTTCCTGTTTTGTTTCCTTTAAATCACATTATAAAACATTGGAATGTCAAAATAATTATAGTCATGTTTGTTTGGTTCACGTGTTGTTGGGTAATGTAATGAAGACAAATACAGTGCTGGCATTCTTAAGGCTAAGCTGGTTTCCGATCGATGATGAATTTCAACTCCACCCTTGTTTGCAACAAGTCATTGTAACTTAACATTTCTTATAGGACTTCTCAGAAAGACTGTGCCTCTTATTGGAGTTGTGGAATAAGTTAACTTGGAATATGTCACTTCTAGAATATCCACCATCTTAACTTTTTTCTGTTTTCCTCTCTGCACCCCAAAAGCACAATAGTCAAAACTGAAAGTGATTTGGTTAAGTGATACAAGTGCCTTTTGAGAAAACAGTATTAGTTATGGTGGTCGTTTGGAGGGATTTACAACTTGTTGCATGTTATTTCTGGAAGTTCAGGTACATGTAATATAAAATAATAAGCTTTGTAAATTATAAATATTATCACGATTTTTTTAATATTTGAATTTTGTAAAATCAGATCACAGCAGCAGGTAAGCTAGCTTTTCAGAAATGAGACAATACTCTTTATAGTTAGAAGTGATCCTGCAATATTTACATGGGAAGTAGCAGTATTTTTAGGGGTTAACCACAGTATCGTCTAACATCTGTCAGCACGCTGAGGATACACCTGTTGGATTGGATCCTCAAAGCCTGATTTATGAATCCCACATGGGTCACTTCACTTGTTCAAGGTGGTGGTGCTTTTGGCTGTGCACCTACAGAGCACTGCTGTAACCACAGCAGTGGTACGGGAAGAAAAAAGCTGGCTCCTTGCTCAGTCACTGGACACACCAAGAGTATCCACATCTTGGACATTAGCAATTATATTAAGTGCATAGGAGAGATCTGGGGACTTTCTGGATTTGACGAACAAAATTAGTTCCTTCATCCTTCCTCAAAATTCTTATCAGGTCAGGTGGCTCATATTCATCTTTGCTGGCTTCTGTCAGCCCTATTTTGCAGGGTTGTGGCATAGGAAGCCTGAGAGCCTCACTCATGACTGTGAATTCCGCAAGGCAGGGAGGTCGGTGCTGAAGGATTTAGCTGGTTTTCACCTTAAGGACTGACTCTCTGTGGATCTAGGTTTCAGGTCTGTATTCCAAGTAAGTCTGAACTCTCGTTACATTCTCCTGCCTTGTGATGGAGAGAGCTGTGAGCCTCCGAAGAGCAGTTCGGATCACTTAAGGAACGTGTTCAGGAGGGAGCTGAGTGTGAGCTCTAGTCACAAGGATGCCGGTTGAATTTGTGCATGGTATTTAGTACCTAACTGTTGCACCATTCTTGTATGCTCTAGTGCTTTTCAAATATTTACATTTCTTCTTGGCAGATAGATCATGTCAGAAATAATGCTGCTTTAAAGTACATGCTTTGGACTGCTCAGTGTCATGTGCAGTAGGATGGTTACTGACCTTTGATTACAGTAAGCTGTAATAAAACTTCAAAGGAGGTATTGTTCTGACGGAGGTTATGAAGACTTTTCCCCTTTGTTTTTCTATAGAGTACAGCAGTATCAATGTGCAAGTCCCCAGATGGGCATACTTCACTGATGGTGACCTGTTCTTCTTAATCTTCCGCCCATATTGTTAAAGTCTAGAAATTCTCTTTCCTAACTCTGGTCATAGTGACAGTGATTGCTGGATGTTGCATATAACTGAATTTGATACTAATAAATGAAAAAGAGTATTGAAGTAAAAGCTAACTTGCATGCAGTTTATTAGTACAAATTACTTAGCAATGTTCAGAAATTGGGAGTTGTGGAAAAATAGCATTTAAAGAAGTTCTTCATTGTATAGAATCAGTATCACTTTTGTGTTTATCAATCTGGGTGCAACTTGGAGATAGAGAATTGTCACTGAGCTGGTAACCCAGAGTGTATCTCTTTACTAGCAAGTACACTAAGGGCAACAGCTTCCTCACCTGCAGCCTGAAGTGTTGGCCCCCTCAGGGAGTCTGTCCAAAAGGAAATGCTGCAATCTTTGTTTTCCTTACAGTGCAGAAGCTTGCTAAGAGGAGTAATGAACACAGAAACACAGTACTCCCTGCAATCTACTCCTAATTGAAATCTACTGTATCCAAAAAACCATGATCATGTTCCAGTATGTCAGTGTTTTTTAACAGGTTAATATTTTAATAAGTTTTACAGAAGACAGTTAACATTTTGCAAGTCCCTTAAGTTGGCAAATTTCCTGCTTGGCGAGGTGAGGGTAAATGGAGAGGTGGTGCTAGTGTTTCTTACCTGTGACTGTCAATGAAAACAGTCTGCAGATAGCTGGCAAAGCTCAGAAGAGCTTCCGAATTCCTCACTCGCTGAGAGATTGTTTCCATAATCTTCTCTCCTGGGGTTGGTGTGTTGTTTAGTTGGCACCCGTTGGATAGGCAGATGGACTCAGTTCAGAAACCTAAGTCACTGTTGCCTGTCATTTCTGAAAACATCAGATTTCATTGTGTCTCATATAGATCAGCAAAGTGTGGTCTGATCTTTCAAGGAATGACTCAAAGTTGTTGGTGACTGAGCAGAAGCAGTGACTGAAATACAAACATTGTACAGGCAATTCGTTTAACATAGTTTATCTTATTGCAAGAGAACATGGACACAAAACTTCCCTTCTTGTCTTATGTGGGCTGTAGACCTCCATCTGTGAAGTATTTTGGGGTGGAATCTTTTAATTCTTCAGTTCAAAGCTGTGGCAGTCCTTCCATTCAGGTGTGCTGCTTTACTGTAAGATATTTATCACCGTTCTGATGGGGCTGAGTCTAAAGCATGTGTGTGTCCTCCTTTTGTGGTCATAAGAGCTACAGTGATGAGGAACCTTCTCAAAACAAGTAATTTCTATCTCATTAGTGGGGGAAGGGAAAATCAATTTGATTTTACATCAGTAAACAAGCTTATTTAGTCTAAATTTAATATTGTACTTCACTGTAATTTAATTTGGTACTGAGAAAAGGGAGTAACTGTCTTGCTAGCTGATTTCTGAAGAGAAGTTCTTAGGAGATGCAGGTTGTTCAGGGAGTCATGTGAATCATCAGTGACAGTACGCCCTCCTGTTGCTGCCCATCTCCCTTGGGTAGGACAGACCTTGTCTTCACAGTTAGGAGTTCCGGGGTTTGTTATTGTTGGTTTTGCTGTTCTATCCCTGGATAACGAATCCCCATCATTCCTACTAAGACAATACGGGAAAACACAAGGTGTTTGTCACTTTAGTGCAAGGAATAAACTTGCAGAAGTTAATGCCTGGGAGAGACATTTGCATATGTGTCAACTTGCATTTTGTTTGAATATGCATATGTAGATATGTGCTTTTGCATACACACATATATATGGAGAGATACAAATATCCATACATATACATGTGGATATGGATATATATATATGTTTATGTATATATGCTTGAACCTTTGAATCACTGATAGATGCTAATTATCCCTCAGTAAAAATAAACCACTGATTTTAGCATTCCCAGAAGAGAAATAAATTCCTGGTGCCTTCAGGATTCTTAAGATATGTCAGCACCTGTTGGGGCCGTGTCAAAAATGCCTTCTCCTTTATTGCAGCTGTGGATGTCTATCTTCAGGGTAAGCTAGAGGGCTGAAATCGTGGTGGTGCTTGCTCACCTATCTCTATTATTCTGTGTTATTCCGTCTGTCTGGCCTATACTTAAAAGCTTTATTTATGTACCTTACTTCAGCTAATGAGTTTTTTGCAGAATATCGGAATAATTGTACCAACATAAGATACCCACTAGTATGACTGTGGTGGCTGATGGGGTCATGCAGTGGAATAAAATACTTCCCTTCCTACCGAGGAAGAGGTAACATTGGTGTAAACGATGTTACAAAGATTTTTATCTGACAGCTCTGACAGGGATGGCAGGGGCAATTGAAGACCTTAGTGCTGATAACTTCAAAGTTGCTCTTCTGCCTGTTGCAGAGCTCCAGGACTGAACACCTGGCTGTATTCCAGCTCCTCCACCACAGCTGCGAGCATTTGCCTTCGTGGGTGCTGAGGTGGGCGAAGTGATACATTGGCCCATGACCTGAGCATCTGCAGCACCAGGCCATGTCTGCTTGTGCCACAGTCACAGGGGTAGTGACAACTTATGGCAAGCCCTGAACAGCCACAGTTTCTGGCTTTCTGAATGTCCCATTTCATGGGATTGTTCTGTTGCAAACTCTCTGCCAGCAGCATTACCCTCAGAGCTTTTGTTTGTAAGGAGAGACCTGAAACCATGAACTTGTACTTCATACTAAATGCAATTCAAAACATGGTTGTGTGTGTTCCATTCACACGTGCTAACATGCTTTCCTGTTGGCTTTTGGATTTTTATGCTGTTACAAAAAGGTAGACCGTTGTTTGCCTTCATATGTTGGGAGATATGGCCTGTTGTGATTCTTTTCACCAGTCTGTGTAGCACGGGCCCTCTGAATCCGCTGGATAGGTCCCACTTGAAGCAAGAGAAAGTGACTCAGAAAAATATTCATCAGACTTTAACAGTGAAAATTCTATTAAAACTTTCACAAGTTTGTTTTGTTTCCTGGCATTTTCATATGCTGCAGAGGATGATATTGGGTATTATCAGTGCTATTAAAACCTTTATGAGTGATTATTTGGAACAATTTAATAGTAACATTATGAATCAATTGAAGACTGGTTTCCTAATCTGTGTTTTTCAGAGAAAATCAAGTGAATTTTTGTGTGTCTTCATTTGAAAGGAAGCTTCCTTTGATCTGATGAACAATAGAGCATCAGCAACTGAAACCTGTCATTAAATTGCTGCAGGGTTAGTGAAATTATCATCCCTGTCCGATCTAAAAAAATGTAATTCAAGTATGCATTAAACCTTTGATCTGGATCTGCATCTCCTAAGGTCAGACAGCCTTTCTGAAACGTCTCTAATTGAGTGATCTGATAGGTTTATGTAGGAACAGACAGGAGTGGCATTTGAAGGATGTAGATAGCATCACATTCTTCAGTAGGAACCAGCTAGGAAGCTAAAATTAGTTAGAAAAGAGATACAAAACTAGTCTTTGATCAAAGAAGACAGCTGCTGTGATGGCTCTGATGTGCGAGCAGTCCCTTCCTGCTCAGTCAAACTGGCCTGCCTGCAGCAAGGTCTGTTTGCTAGTGAAGGTTCCCAGCATCAGGCCCCAGGGACTTCTGAAAGTCTGTGGGTTTATGCAGCGTGGTATTCAGCAATACCTTTGGCTATGTGCAGGTGACTCCTGTTGACCTTACAGGAGATGTGTCAGCAGTTTCTGGGATAACAATCAGATGGCTGCTGTGTTTGGGGATGCACCTTGTGTGGTAAGATGCACCTTGTCACTAAGAAACAGGTCTGCAGAAGTATAAAAAAAAAGAGGATTTACAGATACGGAGCTGCAAAAACGCACAAGCTACACAGATATAGTTGCATTTATTGAAAGAGAAATAATGTTGACATTTATTAATAAGGTTAGAAACCTTGTTCTGCTCAGTTGAGTCAAAGATAATTTTGTTGTTGATCTGAGTAATAGCAGTGGCAGTCAGCCCTGTTTAGAAAATCCATCCTCCTGGCCTTACAAAAACATGAGAGAATGTTGCAGTAATATAGTCCAATTTTATCTGAAATACGACATTTGTCTACAGCCACAAGTGCATTTTTCTGTTGCAGTTTCATATGGTGCTGAGAAAACCGGTAAATATCCGTAAAACCTTAGCACAATGAATTCTGAATGACTTGCACTGCTGTTGTGGCTGTTATTTTAAAGTGCATTGTCAGGGGTGTGTATATCTGTGGTTGGCAGAATGACACATCTGTGCTGTGTGGATAGTAACTGTCAGGAGAAAATAGCGAAAGCATTGACAACTTTATTTCACAAACTTGTTTTTGAAATTCTTGGGAGCATGTTGGAATCGTAGTATCTCTACTCCTTTAAGGTGAGAGAACAAGAATACAAGCATAGTCCTTTTTAAGGAAAGGCTAGATGTTTTTTCCAAGTGGTCAAGGGGACTTATCATTCCCCCAAATTCATGGAGGAGGATTAGTACCTGCATGGGGGAAAGATGGCTGTGACCTTGTGTTCATGTGGGAACAGGATTCTCCATTAAACCCAGCATGCCACTGCAGGGCTGGACAGAACTGCAGTCCTCAAGCTTGCCTTAATGTGCCTTAACCCCTCTGCCTTGCTGTCAGGAGACTGCTGCACGTGGCATCTTACAGACCCACATTCTGCATCCACCGGCTCTCGAGTGGGAAGTAGCTGGAGCCGCAGCTGAGTGCACCTGAGTGTGGGGCTATGGGTCCTGAGTGACAAAATATAGAGGGTGCAGCTCATGGTTATGGTCGGAGATGGCCAGAAGAACTTGTATCTTGAGCTGACAGAATTAAGACCCCACCCAGACGAAACAAGGCTAATTACTTGTTATGTCTCCTGGACTGCTAGGTGTTTTTATCCATTCTGATAGATAAATACTCCTGTGCCGCTGTGTTTTGATGCTTAAAGCTAATGAGAAGGAAGAAACATGACCTACTTTTTTTAGTGCTGAAAATTTTCTTTTATATCTCATTTGCAATAAATACAGAAAATACAGCTGGGAATGCTTTATTCATTGTGACAAAATAATGTGACTGATAAATACACAGAACTAGTTCAAACACTTTCTGTGTTCTGCTGACTCACCTCATGACAAAAAAAAAGTCAATTCTCTGTTTTCATCTTCAAAGTTCAGGTGATAAACATGTTACATAATAGAAAATGTGTGTGAATGTCTTGTTAGGGGGATTTTTTGGTTTTAAACTTTTATTTTTCTCTGCAGAATTTAGAGTAGAATGGAATATTTCAGTAGGAAGTAACTTACAATGATCATCTAATCCAACTGCTTGACCACATCAGGGCTCACCAGAAGTTAATTAAAGCATGTTATTAATGTCATTGTCCAAATGTGTCTTAAACAATGACAAGCTAGGAAGTCTGTTCCAGTGTTTGACTACCTGTGAAGAAAGGCTTCCTAATGACAAGTCTGAACCTCCCCTGACACAGGTATTGCACATCCCATCACTGGATACCAGAGAGAAGAGATCAGCGCCTCCCATTCCACTTCCCCTCCTCAGCAAGCTGTAGAGTCATGAAGTTGCCTCTCAGCCTCCCTTTCTCCGGACTAGGCAAGCCCAGGGCCCTCAGGTGCTCCTTACAGGACATTCCTTCCAGCCCCACCACCAGCTGTGTTGCCTTCCTCTGGATGCATTCAGGGACCTTCGCATTCTTCCTAAGCTGTGGGGCCCAGAACTGCTCACGGTACCCGAGGTGAGGCAGCAGCAAGGCTGAATGCAGTGGGATAATCACCCCTCTGGATCAGCTGGTGATGCTGTTCTTGGTGAACCTCAGGATGTGGATTGCCCTCTTGGCTGCCAGGGCACATTGCTGAGTATTAAAGCATTTGCTTACTTTCCAAAACCTGCTTATAGAGCTGCTCTCTTTGGTGCTATTTCAGTGAACTTTAACCAATTACCAAATATTTAACATTTTAAGGAAATAAAGAAACAAAATGGATTAATCGTGTTTTACTTCCCTTCACAAAATCATAATTCTACCAAGCAAGCCGATGCACACAACAAAGCGGCATCTCTAAATCCCTGCAGATTTTTAGCTGTAGCAGTTTTGGACTCCCATGTGCAAGACACCAAATTATTCCCCACTCTGCTTACTCTGCAGAACTGTGAGGCTGAAAGGTCAGCTTTCTGTTCATCTACGCAGGACTAAGTTTCCAATAGCTTAGACTTGATGGTTCTCATCTACCTTGCTGAACTGGATCTTTGCTAGGGAGCAACGGATATTCCTCGAATCAAATAACTTGGAGAAATCAAAAGAAATAAACATGAATAAAAGTGATATAGCATAGAGATCAGAGAACAACTTGCATTTAGTTAGTAGGTACTGAAAAGTAGTTGAAATAATAAGGGTTGCAGTTATCATACTTGTATTCATGTGTTTGTATTTTGAAAAGGATGATAGATGTTGCTTGTTGAAAGGGTTTCTTTCGTGATGCAAAATACTTCGATAAATATATCACTTTGACAAAAGGGAGTAGTATGAGGAGGAGTTAAACGTAGAATGCTAAACAGGAGATTAAATTATTCTCTGGCATCTTTGAAAGGTTTCTGCAGAAAAATGCATGAAAATAACACTTTCTTTTTAACCACTCTCTTGAACTACTGAAACATATGGTAAATTGCAAACAAAAACATCTGTCTATTGGAAGAAGTTAGCTGCCAGCTAAGATTTGAATTGTTAGCCTTTTGAAGCGATAGCCTAGCCCTGCCAGGATCGTACCATCAGGAGAAGTTCTTGATAGCTGAGGATGTTTTACGAATCTCTGACATCTTTCAAGCTGCTCAAAGTTTCTCTTGTCTCTTGTCCTAGCCACTAAGATCCTCAACTTTGTTTAAAAGAAAAAAAAGGATCCTAACACATAATTCTAATAATTTTGACTTTTTGGCTCACCGTTGGCTGAGACATTTTTAAAATCAGATCAAGTTATGAGCAAGCTCTGGTAATCTGCCCTCTGTTTTAGTTAGAGGTGAAGAACCATTGAAGAACCAGCACGCTTTCCCAGTGTCCTCACAAGAAAATTCCTATGACTAGGAAATATCCTGTATCTGTAGCAAAAATACCGTCTCAAGCATGCATTTTGTCAAAGAGAAATGTTTTCAGGATAGTGTAATTCCACAGAAAGGAGCTCTTCCTGTAGGTTATAATCTAAACTGGCAGCAGGCTTTGCAAGCTCCCCTGCTAGAACAACCAGCTTTGCATCCTGACCTTTAATCTGACAGTCACCTGCTGCTTGCCAGGCTGGGCAGGGAATCTTCTGGCTGTGTTCTCAGTCTGCATGGAGTCCTTTGGCTCTTAGTCTGTCTCACTAATTTGGAGATGCCTGTACACTCAGTGAGTGTAAGTTCTGGTTCAATTCCTGCTGCAAAGTCTTCAAGTTTCACTTTGTTTCAGCCATTTTTTATTTCCACAGCAATGCTATATTTTTTAGTTCCACATTGATGCCATAGAAAAAAAATTCACACCATTAATTGGAAGGTAGATCCAGCATAAATGACATTCTTATTCTTTTGATGAGGAAGCAATGAGCCAAAATTTGGGGTTCATAGCATTTGTTTTCCTGCAGTCCATCAGAGACTCATGTGTAAGTGGATTTTCAATACTGTAAGAACACATTGTTCCTACTGCAAGAAGAAAATGATAGAATCACTTACTTCGTTTGTGTACATCAGTGGCAAGTCTTGTTTCTCAAAATACAGAAGAATTCAAAAGAGGTAGACCCGGGTATGACTTCAGAGGCTTTTTCAGCTGCACACATCTCAAAGGCACCCTGCGTGGCACTGTCTCGAGGTGATTTTTCTGTAGAACATTCTCTTTTTCCTTCCTTTCCTTCTTTCCCCTTTTTCAGTTTCTTCCATTTTTGTCTCTCCCTTTCCCTTTATGCTTACTGAAACAAAACCTAGTAAACCCCTGAGCAAACTCCCATCATCTCTTGTCTTTAGCAGTGATAGTTATATTTATACTTGCTGAAGACTCCTTTGTGTTTCAGAATGTTACTCTGTTACTTGCAGAGAGAACAATGATTTCAGATAAACTGCCTTAAATAATAAACTTTTCCCTTCACCTTGTGATAGACATATGTGCATACACAGAAATAGATTTCAATGCATCTATCACAGTGCAACATCTGGCTAGGAAAATATGAGGCTAGCAGGCATTGGGCATGGATCAGTTTAACTGTCTTTGTAGCTTTATAGAAAATGTTTTCCTTTGCTGACTGCTTGTGATTAAGAGTCTCTGAAAAACCAAACCTGTCTCAAATTTTAATTGCATTTCTTAAATGCTGAATTCTTTTCAAAGTTACCATACATACATTGCACAGAGGCAAAGGTGTGCAGAGTCCTTAGCTAAGCAGCATCTCAGCAGCTCCCAGAGACCTGCAGACTGATTTTGCATAAAGCTGAACAGATTGCCCTCCCGGTTCAACAGAGTGTTTCATATTGTCTGTCCTTAATTATGTCTCTGTGTGCAAGCGGAAGGTTGCTGCTAGCAGGAGACCGGGGCAGTGCTGGCTGCACGTGGCCACTGTTCACATACTGTTCTGTTTCTCTTCAGGTTGAAAAGTTCTGTGGTCAGTTTTTAGGATGTTGAAACAATTTTTTTTTTTGAAGATGAAGCATTCAGGTGCTTTTAGCTATTTGGAGGCCTGTTATGAGAAGACAATATTTTCCTTCTGTCAGATGCAATGCGGTATTTGCTACGGCGGAGAGCCACTCACTTCACTTTTGGAAACAGTTATGCAGTGCTGATTTTTGTTTATTTTTATTTTAAAATGTTCTTCTCTGTTAACCTTCTTCTCGTCATCACAGCTTCTCATCCTTTTTTCGTATGTACGTAGCTGAGTTGTATTTTCCTGTGCCAAGAACAATGAATTAATCATATGAACCTTTGTAAGGTTCTGTCACAGTGCTGCCATTTCACTGCAGTAAAAATTGCCAGGGGTCAGTTGTGCTCTCCTTTCCTAAGTCAGGCAAAGAAAAGAGAAATTTGGCAGAAAATCTCTTGTCGCTACAGGTCTCAAATGTAACAGGACCATGAGGATTTGCATTCCAACCTTGTGAATGCATGGGATAGTTTTTTGTTGCTTCTTTATGGGAACAGAAACATAGTGGAAACATAAGAAGAGGATGTGTTAACACTGTTTAAAATTCTGTTCCTTTAATGTGTTTAGGGCTTGTATCTGTTTGTTAGAGGGTAGTATCTCATTATCTGGGAGTATATGTTAAGCCTCATCTGTGTGAGAAGTGAAGATAAGTAATCCTCTGCAGTAGCTGTATTACATCTGCATTTTACACTGCATTAGTCCCTTTGGTTCTGTTTGCATGACTTGTAAAGGCAGAGGCTCACATATAATATTTTCAGTTGTGGGAGTGAGTTGAGCTTGTGTTTATGTAACACAAATGCTGCTTATGCAGTTCATGTTTCAAATATCTGTAACTGGTCATGCTGCAGCCACTGCCGAGCCATTTTCTTAGGGTGCAGTTTTGTTGCTGGTATAAACTGATGAGATTGCGGTGCTGACATTATTGATGCTCCTTCCCTTGTTCCCCTGGTTCCTGCATTATGCTTGTGCGAGGAAAGCTGCAGGAGCTACTTGGCAGGAGGGAGGAACATTGTGTCATTCCAGTGACAGCCAGCGGTGAGATCTGCTGAGTCGTATCATCAAACTGCACCATAAAGGTGCCCCTGCCAAATGCAATACATTCAGTTTTTGGCTGAGTCAGTGTGTGGATAATGTGGCTGATGCAGTTCTGGAGTGAGGGCAGGTGTGTGGAAGGAGTAACCAAATTAAAAAAGAAGGGAGAAAATGAGCAGGACCATCTTCATCTTTAGAGGCACAACTGTGCCAGGCTGTGAAACAAGTATTTGAGGTGAACTTGGACATGCATTCAATTTTTGGTTTTTTAAATGTCAGGCTTCTAAAATGTGCTTGTGGTTTGACAAGCCAGCTTAGAAGATAACCTCATAAGGCTTTGTTCTCACTCACCATGTGTGTTCTGAGTATTTTTTGGGATGGGATTTTGTGTTAGAAAGATGGCTATTTGTTCTTGGGATCTGTCTGGAGTGAGTGGACAGTTCAGGCTAGGCTTTCAGTTCCTTCAGTTCCAAGAGGATGAGGCTGTAAAACAGTCAGTGCTAAACATCTCAGTCACCAGCCAATGCACGGAGTGGTGCCTGCTGTCATTCCCTCCATTTACAGGCAGGAGGACAGAAACCCAGGGAATGCCTTACCTCCAGAAGGTGGGGGGTAGAGTCTACAGCAGAAGACCAACCTTCCACATCCACTTTGTGAGCACCAGACACTCAGCAACATTCCTCCTGTTGACACTGTGAAGAAATTTGAAACTGAGAATGTGTCTGCTTTGTCCCATTTATATTAACTGGGCTAATGAAAGAAGGTAGAGAAGTTCTCTTTAATCATGGCACAGTTCCTATTAATATTGCTACTTGAGTCATCTTGCATATAGTAGAGTAGAAGTAATAGTTATTTATCCTCAGTTAGATAAATCCTGGACTACTAAGATGCTTGCAGGGTATCTTGGTTAAAAGAGTACAGAATGATGAAATGCAGCTGACATTTAGTAATGAAGAGACCACATGCTATGCTCCTCTGGTTCAGCAGCTGTCAGTAGGCAAGCCTGTCTAGAACAGGAGAGCTTCTGAAAACAGATTCAGGAAGCATAGACAGGGCAAAAAAGAAGGATACTGTCACTAGTTGGAAGTGATGAGAAGCTTCTAGGGAGCTTTGGATAGAGGATGTAATCTGATTTTTCTGACCTTCTGCTTCAATTTGGACGTGATTTATAGTGGTAACATCCTTATTTTCTCATTCTGCTACTAAATGAGCAATATGATTTCTCTGCTACTGGAGATCACTGTTCAGCTTAGCTGGGAGATCTGATATTAGTTGTGTGGGAATCAGAAGTCTTAGAACAGTTTTTAGTCTGGGCAAAGACATGAAAAGTGAAGTGGCTGAAGTGAGGTGGATTCTGAACAGAAGCAAGCAAGTATTTCAAGTAAAGACAGTCAATTAATTGTGGGAACAATTTACAAAGACCAGCAGATAACTCTGTTATTATCAGTTCAGGCATGGAGCTTAGAGAGGAAAAAAGTCCAAAGAAACCCTTTGCTCCTGAGAGGAATTAATTCGGGGATGCTGAAAGTCAGAACAGATAATCCCACTGGTCCCACCTGGACAGGACTGAGTATGTCTTTGAAATATTTCTCCAAAGCGGTCTGAAAATGTATCCTCCTGTTACCTGTTGCAAATCAGTGTAAAGAAGTGAAAACTAGGACAGAAAGACAGAATACTTTAGCTACAATAGACTTTCTTTATAAATCGGGTTACTGATTAAGTGATTAGCTCATTTCAGCAGTTTTATATATCACAATGGACATGCTATTTTTGCTGCTTTTTAATCCTAATAAAGATACTGGGTCTGAATACAAGGATAAAATTAAGATGTCTCTGGGGATTTTTTCCTGTCTTAGTTTTGTGAATAGAAATATAGATTAACAATAAAACCAAACCCAGAGAAATGATGTTCAGAAAAGAATTACCCTGCTAAAAATATGGGAGGCAAACATTGGACTATAATAGCATACCATTAACTCCATCAGAGGTTTCTCACTGCATTTAAAGATAGATTAGGATCATATTACATAAAAACTTTCTTCTGAAACTTCACAGTGGATATATGTTCTGAAGGTGTCAGAACATGTACAGTGTCTTTTGGTGTGCTGAAAGATATTAAACCCAAAATATTTTGATGCTGAGGCAGTCTGTCATGTAAGACTACCAATGCTTTCCCAAAGTGGTGCATGAATAGCCATAAAGCAAGTTTTTCTGAACATGGTACCTCTGACAATAGGATTTTTTTTTTGGGTTCTTTCCAGTTGCATCAGACTCTGGAAACCTTGGTAGCAGCAAGATACTTTACAAAGAGTACTATCCACCTCCATAGTTTGTCAAATGGGGATGTATTTTTCTCCACTGGGCTCTTGACAGGGCAGGCTGGTGAGGAAGTGAGAACTGACACTGCTCTTTGTGCCGTGTTGCCTTTGCTCCGTGTCTCCTGTGGCCGAACGCTGGGAGCTTTTAGGGCTCGGAGTAAGCACAGATGAGAGTTGCAGGCAGGATTGTGAGGCTGACGCACTTCTGCGGCACAGATCCAGTTGTAGACAGAGACAAAGGTCCTGTGGTTTTCTTGGGGAATAATCAGCTGGCTTCTGTTGTGACAGATGCTCTGAGCATCCATCTTAAACAACAAGGCATAATTTAATAGGATTTTAAATACAACTAATGCTCTTGTTTCAGTTTATAGGCCTGAATCAAAAGAATCGGGGAGGAGAAAATGCTACTTTTTTGGCTTGAAATTTTCAGGCTATTTTGTTTAGTTTTATGCAGCTGGTACATCCACAGCTGATAACTCATACAGATGTCATGTGGAGAATTGTAAGGCTTATGGCTAAAAAAACCGACAGCCCAAATTTACTCCACTTCAACATCTTAATTAGTTTTATAAAAATAAAATGAGGCATTAGGAAGTTTGTGTTTGTGGGAGAATTCTTATGGTGTGAACTGTAAAACGATAGGGATCTGACTAAATCTAAGTTGCTCAAGTTTACAGGCTGCTGGAAGACAGCAGATGAAAATGGGTCGGTGTGGATACATCTGTACTGGTGCATGTCCTGGCCCTGAGAATGGAGGGCTCCGGTACTCTGGAACTGTTTGAAGAGTGGTTGCTGACACAGTCAGCTTTGGCCAAGGCTAAATTAGAGCCTCACAAGCAGCCCGTGGCCATGATTTAGATGTTACAGCATGCCAGGGATCATTCCCAGCGTACAGTTTGCAAGCAGCAGCTTTGAGAGGCTGCAGGTTTAATAGCTTTGGCCGGAGGATGCCGATTGGCCTCGGGGCTAGAGGGCTGCCCCAGCCACTCTGGAGTTGGCTCGTTGCTCTGACCAGTGCAGGAGGGATTTCATGTGAGTTTTAGCAGCACTTCACTATAAGGAAATGATGTCTTCCCACTCATCATTTTAGACACCTCCTTTCTGTTTAACCAGGTATTTAATATTCATGTTAAGAATATCTCAGTCTCTGTCTCTTCTGTGTTCTTTTGCAGCTTCTTTTTTTGTTGAAAGACAAAGGAAAACGTTTTCATCTTTCACTTCTACATTTGGAATTTTTAGGTGCAGCTTCAAAGGCGTGTTGCCTTTGGTACCACCAGTGATGATGATGCAGTGATTTTGCTGTTATTGATAATGCATTATTTGCATGCAAGTTTAGGAGCTGCCTTCTCTATGAAAAAGCAATCCCTTTGCATATGCCTAAAAAACTGTACCAGTGTGAGCAAAACAAGGAAAAAGAATAAGATACCGTGACACAAATTTACTGTGCCATCCACTTCTTAAGAAACACTGTAATTGTTTGAGAGCTTTGTATTTGTAGTTTCTTGAGATGGCTGCCTTCTTATTTCAAGGAAATAAGGATTCCGTCAGTATTGGCTCCAAAATTATGTATTTTCGTGATGCATTTACATAGATAGACTCTGTCGTGTGACAGGAACAACTAGCACATGCATTTTGAAAATCCTCTGATTTCCAAATAGTATCTAGGTCATATGATACCCACAGGCATGATTCATCCACCTGGGCTTTATGCCAGCCAGCAACTGTATGGATATGACACTCCAGGAATACTGTAAAATTATTAAAGCTGAAATTTTTTTTTCAAATAACGCTGTGATGATAGCTGTAAAAAATACAGCACATAATTTATGGTTCCTTTCTGAAAGTATTAATTTCATTAGGTTGATGCAAAAAGTACAGTATGGACTGAAAGGAATGCAGAGCAGCCTTAGCTGAATGAGCCCAGGTGACTTGTCTTGGCCCCACAGACTTTAATTTCAAAGGTTGCTGTCTGGATATAAAGTCCTATTTGAGGCAGACATCGTCTTTACCTGAGTGTATCTGCTTGAAGCCCAGCTAGCTCTTAAGGGCTGATCTTAATGCCATAGAATTGTTAAGGTTGGAAAAGACCTCTAAGATCATTGAGTCCAACCAATCTTAACTACAATGAGCTAAAAACTGCCAGTGCCTTTGTTAGGCTTTTGTATAAAGATGATAATCTCTTGGGGGGGCAGAAACCCCATACATTTAATACAAACCTCATGCTTTTTTTTTTTGCAATAAAGTTCATTTTCAAGAGATGACATCATGCTTACTTTTAGGCATGTGTATTATGCAGACAGACACTCTTAGCTGAATATTCAACACGCCTTGCTCAGAAAACTGTTGAGCTACATTTTAAAAAATGTGTAGGTGTCTAGGAAAACAAAAATGTGTGGAGCTGGGGTGGCTTTTTTTCAGGTGTACTGACATGTTCTTCTCAAGGAACACGTTTAGGTGTAAATTCTTCTGGGACTTGCCAAGTTGTTTACCTTGCATTTTTAGGTGCCTATATACTTTAAAAATGTAGCCCCTAATGTCTCTGAAAACCGATGGCCTCTTTTAGCTTCTGCTTCTGAAGAGACCCTTACAGACTGCTTTTAAAAAACATCTTTAGAGGGTAAAGGCTGAAATTGCCACAGTCGAATTAAACAGACAGCCCTATAGAAGTGAGGTAAAGAAGTGTAACCTTTGCCAACATGTAAAGAAACAGCAGTGCTTAACTTTTATGGACTTAAAACTGAAAAAAAATTTTTCTCCTTTGTCTTTCTGAGTTGTGATCCTATGAAAGTGAGATGGGAGAGGAGAAGTGTTCTCAGATTTGTAAGCATGTCTGTGTTATGGAGGACTTGCTCTGACTATGGTTTTTAAAATTTTCCTTCTTTCATCTAGATAAAGAAGAGGCAGCAGGATGTGGTGAGGTTTCTGGAAGCCAATCGCATAGAGTTTGAAGAAGTGGATATCACCATGTCAGAGGAGAAGAGACAATGGATGTATAAAAATATTCCTGAGGATAGGCAGCCTGCACAAGGCAACCCACTGCCACCACAGATATTCAGTGATGATCGGTACTGTGGGGTGAGTAGCTGTTACTGTTCTCAATGGACAATGTATTAGTGCACTCAGCTGGCCTTTTAAACATGGGACTTGCTGTTGAGCTTTCTCTAGTAGAATCTGAATTAATGGGGCAACAGGATCAGGTAATGATCATACAGGGAAAATTCAGGTCATTCTTCTGTAAATCCTAGGGCTGTCTAGGGAATTCCCTCCAGGAACGTAAAAATTGCTAATGTCACATGCTTTATGTACAACCTGTGGATGGTAAAGTGCCTTGTGAGACCACTGTAAGCTGGGGATTTGTGGTATTCTTGCTGCTTGGGTCTAGTCCAAGCACAAAAATTCAGTAGGAAGTCTTTGGCACAATAAATGAGAACATTGGCTAGATTGAGTTTTATTGTTATTGTAATTAAGCTCCTTCTCTGCTGCTGTCACGGTGTAAATTTCATTTGCGCTCAGAGCGTCTTTATGCAATCAGAGTGTTTAGGATAAATGAACACTATTTGCTGTAAATCTGACAACAGGTTGATGGGTGGGCTGTTTTTTTGGTGTAAGCTTCTCCATCCCCCAGTGCAAGCTGAAGCAGTAGCCTTTGATATGTACATCCAAACTGCTTCTGGCTTAGTCCCTGCCAGATTCAGCAGTGCTGCTCAGATGTGATGAGAGCCTGTTGACTGCAGTGCAATTGTTAGCTTAATACAGGAAGCACATTAAAAGTGATTTAGGATCCTCTGCAACGAACAGATTGGGCATGATGCAGCAGCTAACTGGCTTCTTGAAGCAAAGTATTTAACATCCTCCCCATGTGCTTTGTATTTGCCTTACCTGTTTACCTCAACAGTGTAACTCTTATCTTCTTACTTCCAGGTAAGGTGAGTCAAAGAAATGTATCTGGGACGTGGAAGGGATTTTTACCCTCCCTTATGGATCAGCCTCTCACTTACAAATAACAACCTTTATATTGTTCTGTGTGATTTTAGTTTGCCTGGGAAATACAACATTTTAAGCAATTGTTTCTCACCCTTTCAGATTGCCTTTACAGAGTGTTTTAACCTAGTCTTAGAAATTGCTATTTGGAATTAGCAAGGCAGAAGATGTCATGCAACATGTGAGATGATCTCATTAATCTGTCTGCTGAGCTGATAGCCATTTTGGTTGAGCAGAGTTAATCCTATTACTAGACTTCACTGTCTGCATGAATATCTTTAAAGAGCAAACACACTTTGAAAGAAACTATATTTTCTAGGATGAAGGAGAAAGTATGTGCAGGATCTCCAACATTCATGAGTTAACCTGCTGCATTAGTTAATGAAGTTCTTAGGTAATACAGTGGAGGCGAAACGCTATGCAGAAGGCAAAGGAGGTCAGTGCTGGAAAGGGGGGTAAAATATTACAATTAGATAAAGTCAGCAAACCTTGCACATCTTGTCTCTCTTTGTCATTTCCACAGGGAGTGTTTTCATGTGTTTTTCTTGACATAAATAACTAAAGCATAATCCCTATTAAGTAACTTAAACTGAAAAAATACTGAGTTTTCTGTTAGTTGAGTTTGAAATTTGTAGTTTATAATTTCCGATTTGTGTCCAGGCAGTTTTTAATCCAATTTTCTTTGTTTTTCTGCATTCTACAGTCTTATAAGGTGACTTTCTGTGTACTTATTCTGGCTTATACATTGTTGCTGACAATTGACACTTATGATACAAACTGGTCAGGTCCATTGCTGTTCCTCTTAAGGTATGAGGGCTAGACAGTGCAAAGCAAAATAGGCACACTTTTTATTTTGGTCACGTTATTTCAATAGAAGTTCACAAGCATATGATGTCCATGATTCAGTGTTATGTTCATAGCTATACTGATTTTTCTGTGTTAGTATTAGCATTAAGAATTCTGGGGTTTCTTTTCTGCCCGTTTTCTCCTTAGTAGAAAACCTCAGCAATGTGCACAAGGGGTTTCTCTTAGACTAGATTTTCCTGGCTAGGACATCACCATTTGAAATAATCACTTTTCAGGATGTCACTGCAGGCTAGAGGAAGATTGTCTTTACAGTTTCAGTAACTATCCAAAATGGATTTGTGTCAACCATTTGAACATCTGACAGCTCATGTAAGAGGGGAGAGAGGTACAAAAAAATGATCAATGTTTACTGGTTCACAGAGTCTCTTGTACCGCAGGGGGAGGGATTCTCCTGGTACCAAGAGACAAACTCCATGTTTTGAAGTGTGAGCAAGACCTTGTGGTTTTTCTGAATTGATGTAATTGCAGATACGATCATTAATGATTAATCTACCTTCTCCTTTTCTCAGTCTTCTGAGATGCACTCCCCATTTTTCAGTAACAAGTTATGCTAAGACATTTTGAAATAAAGTACTTGACAAGAACAATTTTTATTTCCTGTGAACAAGATAAGAGCTGCAAGCACATGAGAACACTAATAATTTTACTGATAATCAAGTGCTATGTTAGAGCACCAACAATGTGATAATTTACATATTTTTATGACTTTACAGTCTGTTGTTTCGTCTTAGTGACATTGCTATAAAATTGTGTGTGAGAAGAGTGTGTGCATTTCAGACAAATCAGACACATGAGTCTGCTTGTGAAGTCCAGTGACGTGGCTTTTGGGTATGTGAGTATCTATGTAGCATCCTTTTACAAGGTTCTCTACCCAGGCAGCAGTGCCCTGCAGCAGCCCAAATCTTTAAGCAGAAAGCCAGAAATGCTGGAAAACTAAATGTCTGAAATTAGGCCTGTGCCTCACACCTCCCTCTTCTTGAATTCTCCGCAGCTAAATACAACTCTTCTTAGACTAGACGTGACTTCTGGATCTTTTAGAAGGGTGGAAATATCCACTTCCCAGGGAAACTGCACTCTTGTGAAGCTGCAAGTTAGCACTTTGAACAGTGACAGTTTTATATGCAGAAATCTGCCACTGAAGGGAGATTGCCTGAAATTCAGGCCAACCAAAATTGAAAGGAAGTCTATCTCCAGGTGGGAATTTGAGCCGAAGGGAAAATATTTACATAGCAGGCTGACTCTTTCTTTTTTTTTTTCCCTTTGAAGCTGTTCATATAGTTTAGAGTGTTACGGTAAGTCCTGATAGAGTGCCTAGCGGGCAACAGTAGAGACAGAGATATGTGGTATTTATTGTCCTTCCCTGAAATGTAATGTATAGGTGTCAATCCCAACACAACAGCGAAGGCATATAGACAAGAAAGAAATTAAATAGGCTGCTGAAAGAGGTGCGGTGTTCTTGGGAAACTATTCAGTGCACAGACAATTATTGTAGCACTGATTTCTTTGCATTGTTATGTATCATTCTCTTCTGGGGTTTTTTTTAAGATCCTGAAAAGATGCATACATGTTCCTTTTTCTTCCTTTTTTATAGGTGTCACATTACAAATAAGTAACTGCTCACTGATAAAAGAAAGAAGATAATTTAATAAAACTGGCTAGAGGCCATCTCAGATTTTCTGCCTTGGCCTGTCATTGGGGAGTTTGTTTTTATTTTTGTGCCTACAGGTACAGAGAGCTTGAACTCTGTCTCTAGATCCTCAAACAACATGGTAGAATTCACCTTAGCATGCCTGCTGTAGTGTGCTCACTTTAGGAGCTAGCGCAGTTGTGAGGCTAAGTTGGTATCCAGCAAGTCTACATTTGATCCTCTGCACCCTTGGAGATGTCTTATCTGATTCACTCAGCACCTTGTTGGTCCAGGTCTGCTTTTAGAAGAGGGATGGTCTCACTAGATAAAAGTTAAAGTGAATTGCTCAGAGATCATATAACAATTGTTAATGGTTGATGATGCTAAAACTTTCTTGACTAATTATTTTTGCCATCACAAGCAGAGTTTCCTGTATGGCAAATTTAAGCTTTGTGTGTGAAATTGTTCTTAATTACCTTTTGCAGTTGTGTTGGACCAGTTTTTGGCTCACAGACACCCACAAACCCTAGGCTGAATGTGACTAGAGGCCAGTGACACGCACTGTTTATCTTCCTGATTAAGGCCTTGTCTCAAACGAGGAATATGGAAGGCAGAGCTGGTGTTGGAAAGCAACCCCTGCCCAAGAGTCTTCTCCATGTTGGGAAGATTCTGTTCAGACCATTCACAAGGTCCAGTTATAACTTTCAGACTATGCCTATGCTTTTGCCATCCACTTCTCCATTGCTCTTCTGTGTCCTGAGGAAAAGAGCTTTAGTTCTGTGTAATATGTACTTTATAAAGGGAAGTGTGGTACCAGAGGCAAAGAGTAGAATAGCCAGCTTGTCCAGTGTCAAGGCTTAAAAAGTAGAAGCTCAGCAACTAAGTGAAAATAAAATAATCCAAGAATGATACCTTCCTCAGAGAAGTCAGGACTCATTTCAGTAATGTATTATAGTGCTGCTGTTTACCCTGTAGTGGAGAGAGAGTGCATTCTTGTTGAACACCATGGTTTTTATTTGGACTAAATAAACTTCATTAATAGCTGTTTCTAGGTGAAGTAGCAGGTATTTTGTAAACCATCCCTTTGCATAAAGATGATAGCTGTCAGAGATGTCTCTGGAGATACCTTACACTGTTTGTAGACTTTTTATTTCCTAAATATAATAATGTAGGGTGTTAATGTATTTTAAAACACTTAAAAGGGACTGGTGTGAAATTAGAATTGTTACTTTTACAGGATATAGTAGAAAATACTGCACACTTCTTTTTCATTTTTATATTCATTACACTGATATTCTGCAAAACTTATTAGCAAGTAGGAGATAATTATTAACAATTTTGTTTGGGATCCTAATTCTCCTTTCCATGGAACAGAAACTTCCTATTGTGACATGTTTTCTTGAAGAAACAGGTTTTATTATTGAAGATGTTGTGACTAATTAAAGTCTTTATAAAAAGGCCAGTTCTAAAATATAGGATCAATGATATCTGAGGAAAGGCTAAGAAATCTTAATAAGTGGCAGTAATACTTTGAAGTCACATAGTATTGCACAGAATACGGATGTAGCAGTATTTTGGAACAATATCTAGAAAAGGCCATGGCTGTTGTCAGAGAACAACCAGGATGAAATAAGTAATTCAGCCCACTACTGTTCCACTTATGTCCACGTTAAAATACGTGCCTGCAGAGCTTCTGTGCAACGTGGTCATTTTGTGTCTTTCAGTCATTACCTCGTGTAACAGGCTGACTCCCATAGTTAACTCCCTGACGTTCCCATCTCTCCCTTTCTCAAATTCCTGTCGTGGTCTGATTTGATAATACTCTTATCCAAACTATTTGTAAAATGACATGATGAGCTGGAAGGTGCACAAAAGGTGGAGGTGACGGCTGTTACCATCCACAGGACTTACGGATTCTGCCACTAACTCCCCTGAATATTCCCCTACCCCGGGTGGGCACTGGGCACTAGATTTGAGGTCTTCAGTGCTTGTCTAGGGGAAGTCCTGCTGCACTTGGACTCCCTGCTTTGGAGGTGAGGGATGTCAGTTCTTAGATAGTTGATGTCTGTGTACCCTGGCACCATTGCTGCATGAATGGCAAACATCGCATCAGCCTGAGTTTGTCCTGTACCGTCCAAACAATAGAGCTGTGGCTGACATCTGCTCCCTTTTATTAAAGCCTTTGTCTCTGGAAGGCTACAACTAAACAGATTACCGAAATAAACATCTGGCCTTTAGTAGAGGAGTAACAAGTTGCTTTGTAGAGTCAATTCTATAAGCTCTTTAAAAATCCTGTCCAGAGATCTTATCAGAACGTTCGGTAATGAAAACGGTCATGTTTAGCTTGTCCTGTGTTGTACAGACAAGATCTTCTTTTATTTGTATATTTATATAATATTAGAAGAGACTCACACACATTCTCCAAGGAGAGCTGTGCTGTGTAAGAGTTTTCCATTGTAATCCTAATCAGATCAGTAAATGAATGTCATCTGTTCTGGAGAACTGAACTGCCCTTTTCAGGGAGGATGTTAACAGCTCATTCTCAGTGGCATACAGTATTAACTCAGTCAGTAGCAAAGTGCTGATTCAATGGGTTTAAATTATGAGTTCCTCACTATTACTTGAAGAACCAATTATGTTGCCCCTCTTATAGGAACGGAGAGATCATAATCTTATATTAAAAATAGTGACAAAGAGAAATTAGTTTGAACAGCATGCCAATGGAGTAATCTGTAAGTGTTGTCCAATAATCACTGTACTTTAAAAATCTGTAGGAATAGCCATGCAAGCTACGTTTGGGTGGGTTTCTTGTTTTTCTGCTTCTTGGTGTGGTAAGCAATAAAGATTCATCTGAGATGCTTAACAAGCTCACTCTTGTTGCCAACTAAAAGCAAACAGCAACAACACCAACTTGCTTGTTTAAAGAAACTTACTGGAAAGAATTTTCTTCACCGTTACTGTCTTTGAAACTTCATTAGATGTAATATTCCCCTGATCTCAGTGCAGTAATGGAGGTATAATTGCTAATTGTAAATGAAATCCACTTTGTGTTAATGTTTTACTTTGACCCAACGCCTTCAGGCTTCTTTTATGTTCCTTGAAGCCCAAATAATTATTTATGCTGATCTGCAGAACTGCCAATTTTAACTTTGGTTTGCAGTAAATAGTTTCTTCCAGCAGTGACAGTGTTTATTTAAAAAAGCCCGAGTGTACCTGCTTAACAAAATCCTGAGCCAAATTAATTATGGCAGTGTCTGTAATCACATCACTACAGTGATCTGGTTTCCCAGCACCAGGAATACAGCACACTTAAGCTCTAATGATCATCACAGCTGGGATACAGCGAGTGCTGTAGCCAGCTTGAGCTTTGTGAACTTGGCAGCTGCTGTTGAAAGAAGAACTTACCCTGGAAGTGGGATTTCTGAAGAGGAGAGATTTCCCAAGGACCGATCGTTTTCCTACTGTAGTAAATTGGCATAAAACCCACATGAAGGCCAGAAGGACCTAAGACATTTGTGTTAGATTTCCTGAGTGCTTGTCCAGTGTCTCAGAGACTAAGCTGATGTTAGTTTTCTGTAGCATTTGGGCAGTGGATAGTCTTTGGGACTTCTGCATAATGCAGACATTAACAAAGTTCACCTGTCTTTGATTAATCTGGTTTTAAAGAGGTGCAAAGCAGCCACAGCACCTCTTAGTTTCAGGATAAACTACAAAGATTCACATTTTAAAAACAAAGCTGTGTAAGTGTGAGGCCTGGAGGTTTGGGTAGTTTTGGTTTCTTTTCTTTCCCTTTATCATCATACTTAATGGACAGCATCACTTGGCTTTGCTGATCATTGGGGGTTGGAACTAGATGATCTTTGAGGTCCCTTCCAACCCAAGTAATTCTCTGATTCTATGATCATTTTAAAACTTTGTGTATGGTGCACCTTAAGATTAATATAAGTGGCCTTACATGTGTGAGGCTGAAGGTCCATCAAGCCCAGTTTTGTCCCAGCTGTGGCCGTAAGCCTAGGAAAGACCACAAGCAAGTCAAAATATAAAATGCTGGAGTGTTTTCCTTGTCTCTAGTTATTTTTCTGAAATAAATGTCACTTTAACGTATTTAGTAATTCTTACTACATTTTTCTTTCATGAACTTGAACCTTCTGGTGGAAACATTTGGCATCTTCAGTATGCTCTGGAAATGCGTTCCATGTGCCCACTGACACATCTAGTACCAAGCATCCTGCCACCACAGTGAGCTTCACAGCCTTCCTAGCCTTCCTCCCATTACCCTCTGGGGTAACTTTGGTCCTGAAGACCTTTGCAGCCACAGCTTGTCTCTCCATCCCAGTTCAGAGTCACTCAGCAAGAGCTGGGAAAGCAAAGCAGAGCTTTAGGCCACACAAGGCCAACAAGATTTTGCTTGTTTATAGGTGAGCTACAGACAAGTAGCTCACCTGCAGTAGCTTCAGTTTATTTTCAACAAAGCAAGAGCTTATTAGGTCAGCTAATCCATTCCCTAGCAGCTCACTGAGCGTATTTAATGCTGTAACTGTTCTGGTGTTAGAACAGAGAGGCTGTATCCTGCTCAGGTTACGTGGTGGGTGATGGACCTGCCACCAACTTTAAGGGTGAGGGACCATGCCTGAAGCAGTCAGCTAGTTGTTGTCCTGTTAAAAAGCCCCTTCTGCCTTAAAATAGCTTTTTACTTACCTTCTTTATACTCCTGTCCCTTCTTTATCTCCTCGAACCATCCTGAGATATATTTTTTCCTCCTAACTGGCATTTGTCTTTCTTGGTAACGTTTCATACCCTCGGTTGTGGGATTTATCATCTGTATTTTTAGCTTTTCAACTTCTCCAGTGGGATTGAGCATCTCTGCATCGCTGATGATTCATGTCCACTGTCTCCATGTCCTACTAGTTTCAGTACTCAGTTTTTAGTCAGTTTTAACCAGTTACTGATGTTGCCAGAATTTTATACATTAATGAAGTGTGATTAGCAGCTCTGGAAAGCAGCAAGTTTCATAATTTAAGATGCTACAGTCAAAATTATATTTGTACACATAGTTGCCTTTTGAAGTGGGGCAGTGGGTAGCAGTTTGCCCTACTTGTGTAGTTTTAGGTTAACATCTGCTCTCTGACTGCCTCCCATTGTCAGTGGGAGCCACTTCCTTGCACGGGGGCAGGACAGCATTGCTCCACGGATCCCAGCAAAGCTGCAGCACTGCCTGGGTGCAGCTGCCTGGGACAGTGACAGGAGGGCTGTAGTAACTCGCTGCTGGCAGTGAAGCGTGGTGCAGAAAGTGGGAACCACTGCCTTGCCAGAACCAGTGGATGGCGGTGTCTTTCCTCTGTGGGAGGCAGAATGTCCCACAGAGTTTTTACGAATGGAACCTGTTTGGTTGCCCTTGGAGTTGGGCTCTTGCCTGGGTATGAAATTCTCAGCTTTCATTGAGCTTGCCCTATTTTCCTTCTTCAGCCTCTGCATCTACTGCTGGTAGCAGTGTGATGTTCTTTATTGAGATAAAAATTTTCACGTCCTCACCCATGGATTTAGTGTCTTTACATGTGGCCCAAATCTGCACAGACTTCCTCTCCTTCTAATGGTAAGATCAAAGGCAGGGTGTTTTTGGAGCATCTTTTATCTTGCCTGTGTTACAGGAAAAGCCAGGGATGCCCACTTTGAACTCCTACCACATGCCAAAGCACAACTGTCATTGAGCTCATACTTCTCAATAATCTCTGAGGAAACTACCGTGCTAAAGTGATTTCTTAAAATTTTTAGAGGACTATTATACTTTTTTATAACATTTTTTGTTTCACATTTGAATATTTTGAGATCATATGTTTTAATTGCAGACATCACTAGGAAAATTCTCCTATTTAAAATCTACTTTATCTAAAAGCAGGATGTTTCTTCTCCCCCACCGCCCATAAAAGTAAGTGTCAATAGCATTTAAATACTTTTTGCAATGCAGATATTTCAAAACATCAGGGAGATTGCTTCTGGTGGATAATCTCTTGTGGTTCTTAAATATTCAGGTCCTTTTAAAATGAAGCAATCCACTGGGTTTTGTGCTCTTTCAAACACGGATTTACTCAGTTTAGCTCACTGTTTAACCTTCACAATTTTTTCAGGAAGTGAATCCAGGTTTGTTAATCAGTAAAAATGTGGGAAAAACATATTAAGTCAGGACTTGATAATTCTGAAAGCAAAATAACTAGTACTTGAAGACAGCTTTTTATTATTAAGTTACTTTAGAGAGGTTAGGTTAAACAGATGTTCACAGATGTTGGTGGATTAGCTGGATGTCAGTGTCATTGTCAGAGCCACGAGTGCAGCCTATTTCCTTATGACATTATTTTCAGTCTCTGAGTCCTTCTCTGCTCCGTTTTCTTACCTGTTTATTAACAAAGAGTGAAAAAAACATGGTCTTTGAGTAGTGATACTTCTAGAGCTAATTGAAGTACTGGGATTAAGAGACTTCAGGAGAATGCCAGAACTTGAAAACGGTGCTGAGAGATGATGATTCACCCGAACAAACACAGAACCTTCCTTGGACAAACTGTTGAGACAAAGAAGTGTCTGGGGATTAGTGACGACTGCCTGTGTGCTTAGGAGGGAGAGTGCTTGTGGCAGGGACCCAAAAAGGTGTCTGCCACAACAGCTGCATGCTTGCAGGTTGGCTGCTGGTAGTTTACAGGGCTGTAATGGGCATCTTCAGGCAATTTAGACTGGCCCTGATGTTAAATAAAGAGTCCCTCTCACTGTGGGTTGTACTCATCCACTGCTGCCCTACCTTCAGCTCCAGAGACAGTGTGACTCACTTGCCAATGAACCCAGTGGAGCAAATGAAGGTTATTTCTCAGGTAGACCATGCACTGTCTTCTCGTGTGTTGCTCACGTAGCCTGTGTCCCTCATGGGTTTTCATCTGCTTCAGAAGAGTCAGAACAGACCTTTTTAAGTTTAATAGTGTCCATGCAGTTTTTGAACTCTCATTCTTAGAGGTCAAGGGCTGATCAAACATCCTTCTGCAGAGCTTCAGTATTACTTATTACTCCTCTAGGTATTCAATGATTATATTGTCTCTTTTTAATCCATGGCACTGTTGGGATTCCTTTCAGTAATCTTTCATCTTATACCATGGCTTAGTTGATTTGCCTATTTTACCTGGATTTACTTTCTGGCAATTAATTATAGATTTTTGTTAATTCATAAGTTAGCGTATGCCATGTTTTAAGAAGAAAACAACAAAAAGTCATCTTAAGAAGGTTTATTCTTCCTACTTATGTCAGCTAATATATCTGAGGACCATTATACACTCCTGCTGGCCTCTCTGGACATTTCACAAATGCTTTTAGTATAGAGGGTCAGGCTGGGAAACTGCCCTTGTGCAGCTATGGGTTGTGTTTTTGGGGGGGCTGAGGCTGTTTGAATTATTATGGAACTGCAAAGTATCCCAGTTCACACTGATATAGCAGCATATCATTATTGGAATGCTGGTAAAGCATCTTCATCTAATGCACCATAAAGGTTTTAGGAGACATTCCGCTCACCTGCAGAATAGTTATGGATCTCATGGGAGGTGTATTATCCTTGCTATGGTGTCTATGTATTTTCTGTCCAAACAATCACTTTTTTTATGTTGGTGGAGAAAAACAAAAGAGTGAAGAGAAGTTAAGTCTTTATCTACAAGCGCACCCTTTCCTCACAAAGTTATTTCATGAAATACCCGTCACCCTTCTGCAAGGACATAATTTGGTGTATCTTATGGTTGGGTCTGGCAGGTGGAATGAAGAGCTGTCAGGGATTCACACTACACTGTGAAAATCCAAAGGAATCCTGGGAAGCAGAAAGCTTTCCCAGACCACGTTTGCTTCTTGCTTAGGATCTGAGAAACCAAAATGTAAACACAAGTGGATATTGGCTAGGCATGAGTAAACTCTGCTTGGAAGATAAAAGAAGGTTCCTAATCTTTGCATATCCTGTGATTTCCTTCTAAGAATAACCAGGTCAGAGAAAGATGTCTTCTTTTCAGTTAGAGCTTCTGTTTATTGCCCATGGTCTCTTGTGATTGTGGGATGTTTTGAGAGGTTAGGGGTTCAAGAGAAGGCAGGAATGGATGGAGACAAGAGGGCAAAGCAGCTGCTGCTGGGGGAAAATTGAGGTCTAACTTCAGGGAAAGAACCTTAAACAATGTCCCAGCCAAAACCAGGATAAATTAATGCTTAGAGAAGAGCTCTCAAAAAGAAATGAGAATAGAGCTTAGGAGCCAAAGAAGTGCTAACTTTGGGGGTCAGATGCATTGGGAATGGCTGTTGCACAGATGGCAATCATGTGGAGGCACTGAGACTGCCTGTTGTTGCTCTATATGAAAGCATGTACGTGCACAGTCAATATTTTGTTGAATACTTTCAAGTTGAGCATAACTACTAATCTTGAATATTTAAGAGATAATTGCTATGAAGTGATGAGCACATACCTGAAATTTCCTAACATTTACAAAGTGTTTTCCATGTCAGGAGCGGTTAAGTAAGGATTGATATTTCCATTTTGCAATTATGTGGTGGAGGAAAAGAGTCTGAGCTGGATGCTTTATTGTTTGCTAGTGGTCATAGAAGAAATCTCTGCCAAACCACGAGGAGCACATGAAACTTCTTGGCTTCTTGCCATGTGCCAAATCCATTCACTAAACTGTGCTCTGATTTTCCCTATTTTTTCCCCTTGAAAACTGAGTATTGTCAGCTCATCTGATGATATGAGAGTAGCAGGTGTCCAATGCAACAACCAGAACAGTAAAAGTAGTAGTAACACTTTGAGATCAAAACTCTCTAAAAGTAACTTGATAATGAAGCCTCTTACTTATTTTTATATATAATAAGTTTATTTATGGTAACATTTTATATTTAACTATATTGTTGTTCAAGACTGAGATATAATTGATGATTTCAAGGGATACAATGATGATGAAGGCTCTGTTCTACCACAGAAGGAATAAGGAATTCATCTGCCTTAAGACTTCTTGGGGGTTTCCATGTTAGGAAGTATTTTGTTTGCTAAAAGACAAATTGGAAACCTGGTCAGAAACTTATTTGCATTGCCAGGCACTTACATGCCTTTAAAATATACCCACAATAGAGTTTCTTCTGATGCAAGTGCATGCTTATACTTTTCTGTCAAAGCAGTGAGGGATGTTGAAGTTAGAGAATTTATGAGGTTTTCTTTGCCACTGTAGTTTGTAGTTCATGATATCATTGCAGTTTAGGTTTTAGGTTTGGATAGGAGAATAGAGGTAAGTATCAATATTTTTCTGAGCATTATTACATGTCACCCTTTACTCTAATACAAGGTGTGGTAATATCAATCAGGAAAATAAGAATACAAATGTTGACTCATCTTTTCTTCTTTTAATTCTCTAGGATTACGATGGTTTTTTTGAATCAAAGGAGAGCAACACTGTGTTCTCCTTTCTTGGACTGAAACCTACTTTGGCATCAAAGGTCAGTGTAATATTGCAGACTTTTCATGGAACTCTTGAAATGTTGAGATTGAATTTTTTTTGAATGGAAGGAACCCTGTGTGTTTGGATGCACTGCTGCTCTGATCCACACCTTGTCCAAATCAACTTCATGCTGATGAAGTCATCGAAATGGTTGTAAGGAAAAGTAAAGCATTTTAAATGAAAACAAGCATATACATGGGAGTAATTGGGACAGCAGATAAAATCAGTTTAAAGACTACGTTCTCCTTCATGTTATCAATCTAAATTGTAAGCAACTGGCTTAATTATAAAAGGAGACAGAACTAGGATCTTGAGCACTGGGCTATCTGCAGCCTGGCATAATGGCTCAGCATTTATTCGTTAGGCATTAATTAATTTTTTTTAATGCCAAAATGCTGGAGCAGTCAGAACTTATATTAACTTTTTTGAATTCGGTTTTAGCAAATGCATAAATACAGGTCAAAACACAAAGCCAGGTAACATCTTTCTGTTGAGGGCAGTATAATAGAGGAAATTTTATTGCCATTTGGAAGTCTGGACACTTGTTCAAACAGACTGTATGGTGCACCTTTTGGCAGTAGATCAGGCACATAGGGGAGGATTTTTCTTCCCTTGGATACTGTAGATATAGATATATTTGGTACTAGTACTGTTTCAGGCCTGGGTGGTAGCTCTTGGGTATGTATAGAGTTCTTCTTCTGCCAGGAATTCATTTATTTCTGGACCCCTTGAGGGACAGGAGTAGGAAGGAACCTCAGCAGAAAACTACAGAAGCAGGTTATTTTGGCAGCCTGCCTCACTTTATAGCTTGGAGAACTTGTCCTAGGAAAAAGATGATGTTCTGATGCGACCTGAAATAGCAGTTTCTATGCAGCTCTGTTCCTAGAAAATATGGTGTTGGAGGCCTGGAGGGGTGTCTCCATAAACTTCCTGCTGCAGTCTGGTGGTACTTCAAAGAGATGCATCCTCAGCTCCTATGGGGTCCAGGATTAGGGTCACAGGTACGGGAGATGGGAATGTATTCATGACATTAATGTTATGTTAATAATAATTAATAATACTCTTTATTTTTTCTCTTTTCAGTAGGAGTCAGAACCCTAGAAAGCCCATGTGAAGTATCAACAAGCACATTCCTGAATGAATGACACTGTTCTTCAGCACATAACAGCTTCCCTAATGGATCACTGTGATAGAGCAAACATGTATCATTAGTAGTAGTCTGCTTGCCAAGAGATGGTGCTCTCCAATAACGTGGAGCTAATAACACGCATATGAAATAGGATTAAGGCTGGGCTACTCATCTTCCTTTGTAAAAATGCTCTCTGTTGATGTTTCACTTTTGTCTTTGGATTGCTTTTGCAACTGATATTCTAACAGGCACGTATGTTTGAGAATAAGGAGTGGAAGTGTAGGGCTTCTGTCATTCATGGGTGTACTTATGTAGTCATATTCCTTACCTTTTTTAATTCTTCCCACTACTGTAGTTCAAATTAGCTCATCGTGATAGTTAAAGTGCTGGTGGTTTTTATGATGTTTGTGCTGGCTATGATCCAGAAGATGAAAAGCATCAATCTTGAGATCTCAGTCTAAGCCAATAACTGCTGTATTTTTGCTCTACATTTATTTACTGTGATGTTTATTCTAGATCATGGTTATTTTAAGTGATATGGGCTGCTAATCTTGTTAATGAAGACTTGATTTGTCTAATGATGCACATTGCAACTGACTGTTTAAAACAAGTTGCTATCATGAAGGAGGTGCCAAAGTGAAATATTTTGACATGTTTCCAAATGCAGGTGAAATGTTCAGTAAAACACTTGGTGGAAATACTGGGGAGTTCAGAAGAACTAAAGGGGTCTCATAGCTAATGATAATATGAAGTTATCTCTTAACTGAGAAAGTCTTGACACCCAAGGTTGAAGCTCTATAGTTGGACTGTCTTAAAATGAAATTTTGCCAAAACTCCAGTTTACCTTCAATAACACACAGCTCCACCACAAGCCACGAGAGAGTCAGGGGGATGCTGAGCCAGGTTTCAGTCCCACGATGGTTAAACATTCCACCATGGTCCAAGAGCATGCCTGACTTGCCTTGCTGTTGTCCTGGTTATATCCCCAGATGTGGTCATGTGGAGGTGCCTCAAAGACAGCGAGAAAGCTGAGTGTGTGCTTTGCCAAATGAGGCCACAGTGGTTGCTCAGCTGAGGAGCAGGAGCCAAGGAAAGGAAGCGGAGATTATTCCAGTGGGACTGCGTTGATGCACATAGCGGAACTTAGGCCCGTGACTTGCCAACAACCATTACAAAATGCATTCTAGACAGAAGTAAAATTGCATCATGCATTTTGAATCAAGTCTGGCTACATAAATAACAGCTATCCTGTAATGTAGCTTTTACTCAAGTGATTTCATACTGGCAAGGTAGTGCCATCACAGTCAATGTCCTTATGTCTTTGGGTAAATAAAAGACAGCCAGCATGTAGAAAAGCTTTTTTGCAATCACAGCATCACTCAGACTGTGTGGTTTGAAGGAAGCCAGACTTGTAAAAAGTGTCAGAAAGCAACACTATCACAACAAAAGCAACACTGTGAAAAAAATCACATGTTCTGTTGACATCAGTAACCACGGCATACTATACGTGTCAGCTGGAAGGGACAACTGAAGGTCATCTGGTCCAGCACTGTCAAAATCAGGCCTAAGAACCACACTAGCTTGGATCAGGTATGGGTTTGTCTAGCAGAGCATTGAGAATATCCAAAGATGAAGATCTCATAACTCTCTAGGTTACCCATGACATTGCTGCAGTGCTTTCCTACTGAAAACTTTAATTTTTAAAGTCCAGCTTTGACTCCTAGGCTTTAATTTGAGGCTGCTGCCTTTGCTGTGTTTTTCTGGCACTCACAAGAAGAGATTGGCACCATTCTTTTTTTAAAGACCCTCAAGACGGTTGTAGGCTACCACTGGATCACCTTTTAGCCTTCCTTTTACCAGACTGACCAAACCTGGCTCCTCAGCTCATCCGAAGGGCTAGATGGAGCAAGAGCACACACAGATTTGAAGTCCATGGTTGAATTTACTGGTCAAAATCTTTGCCAGAGCACCTTCTCTAGAGGAATCCTGAACGGGCATTGATGTATGTACGTGCATTTTTAAGAGTTATGTTGTCTGTGTTAAGGTACTGTGACGTTCTTGTAACCAATCGCACATTTTCATGAGACTTGAACCTCGCCATAGGAAGGGAATATGACACGAGGTGCAACTGTACATTGTTAACTTCACCAAGTTCAATATAACTATTCCTGAAAAAAAAAGTTAAATATTTAACTTTGTAAATGAATACAGATATAAATTTATGTAATTTTGCAGTTGATTACAGAGAAGCCATCCTGGATTTATCGTGTACTTGATACGTTGTAAACTTTGAGAACTGCCTGAAGTCCCAGGTTTGAAAAATTTACCTAAGTGTGTAAGCATTTACACATGAGTAATCCTGGGTGAAATCCCAGGCTTACTGATGTGAAAGGAAAAGCCACACTGATTTCTCCAGGGGTGAAATTAGTTTCACAAAGCTCCTTTTGAATTTTGATAATTGTAGAATAGAAGGCTCTTGTTTAGTGGAGAGTTAGTCTCGTTTCAGCTGTTGAGTAAACCTGGCTTATTTTGGAACACACATGTGGGCATAATCAGTTGTATGGGGGACAACACTAGCTCCAAAGATATCCTGCTTGCTTGTATGGATTGGCAGTGTAAGTCCCTTAGAATATGTGCTTTTGAATTATAAATGACTAGTTAAAAAAAAAAAGAAAAAAGAGGTATATATGTTTGGATGTGAATTTTGTCTGTTGTACGACAGCCTTATTTTTGTAATTAAAGCAAGGAGACTTCTAGTTTGTTACACGAGATGATCCGGATTTTTTTTAATCAGTTTTGTAGTAATGAAATGTAGCTATCAGGTAACTGAAAAGGTCTGGGGAAACTAGAGACATTTCTTGAAAGAAATAGAAATTCTTAATTCTGTTTAAAATTTTGGCATATAAAGTTGTGCTTAAGAACCAAATGATCCCAATTTCTAGCTAATACTTATAACTACCCCACTTTTTAAAATGGAGAGCAGTGTGAGTAAAACTGTTAATCTTTGTACCTAGCTAAAGTTGCTGTGTGGGCTGACGTGCACGTGCACATTCACTGTATCAGTGGCTTTGATAGAGGTGTTTTTGTTTGTGCCACACACTACTGGATAGTGCCTTGCCAGAAAAAGAACTGTTTCTGTAGGGTCTTCTTAGATGTGCTTAAACTTTGAACTGAGAAAGGGGTAGTTTCTATATTGCTATTTTTTTAATAATACGGTAAATTTATTTTGAGGCCTGAGTCAAAAGGCACGTGCTTTCTAAGACTGAAACAGTTTTTGATGAGTCTTCTGAACTCTTGATTTTTCCTAGGTGACTTTCTTTTTTTTTTTTTTCTTTTTCTTTTTGTTGACTGTCTAGAATCAAACCTTCCAAGGGAAGTGAACCTGGAGTAAAGCCCATAAATTCATGTTTACACTTACTTTAAGATAAGTATCTGATTCTGATGTTGAGCAGCCCAAGTGCTGTCACTGAAAAGAAGAGTAGCTGCCAAGCTCTCAGTGGATTTCTTGGTTGTCCCTCCCTGTCCTTTTCCACCATCAGGCCATTAATTTGAGGTGTCCTATTCAGGCAATACCATGGTTCAGAAGCAGGGCCCTGAAATGGCCTTGTGGCCCTTCACAGGAGTGCAAGAGTGGGGTGATCACCAGGAAAATGCCAAATCTCATTAGTCTTCAGCGACTTATTTGCTGATCACACTAGATCTTGGCATGAATAGTGGGAGGAGGATGGAGCCCCGTATGTTCACCCTGGGCAGAGAGCAGGAGTGGAAGGCCCAGTGCAGGATGGCCCACAGCTTGTTCTGGCACCCTGAGCAGCGGCTCTCACGGAGGCCCTTGGCTGGCGGTGCCATGTGTGACACCGCACAGCCCTGCTTTCCACAAGACTCCAGCTGCATCATGGCCTATGCTTCACCCTGCTGCTCCCTGAGGAATTTGGGAGGGAAAACAGAGAACATCTTCTTGAGAGCAGTCCTTCAGCCGGGGCAGATCCAGCTTACTCCCTTCTTCCTAATCTTTCCCTTTTCCTGATGTGTGTCATCCTGTCCCGTGTAGACCTACCTGTGTGCAAAGCTTCCACTCCCGGCCATCTGTAACACCCCTGAGAGGTCACAAATGCAGAGCTGCTGTTCCCCCTCACGGCGTCAGTGTTCTGTAACTCGGTAGGGGAGGGAGCATGTTGCATCCCAGGTCATGTACACGTTATGTATTAAACTGTGTTCATCTAATAAAAAATTGTAATTCAAAAAAGACATTTGCACTGTGTTGTATGTGCTAAAAGAAACAATGAAAAAATAGGAGTCATTATTCATGCTGCAGCTGGCTCTGGTGACAGCCTAGTCCTTTGGTTTGGGCAGCCTCTGCAGGTGGAAGCACTGCAGAACTTTTCACCTGGGGTGGGTGAGCCTGGTTCTGTAAGATGTTAATTGGCTAAGAAACCCGGTGGCTGCATGGGAATTGCAATGTGTCCAGAGTACCTGCTGCTTTGGGGTCTCCAAAGAGTAGTAAAGAAAAAAAAGAGAAAAGGGATGATTTATTGTCTTCTGGTTTTTATACTTGGGTTAGCTGATAAATACCATGGAAATAAAGGGCAGATCCTTTGGGGTGGCTTGGACTTTGGGGCCAGGAAGTTTTCACACAATGAAGTTTTGTTCCTAAGGCTAAAACCTTCACTGCTTTTTATTGTCTGAAAGGAATGTGAGTTCCTGGTTTGCCTATCCACAGAAGGTAGTTAAATGCATCTTACCAGTTAAGTGGCTAACCAAAGGTACAGGTTGCATCATTACAGTCTTTCCTTGATTCTCAGTCTAGTAAATATTTTTTAATACCTTATCATTCCTGTCTAAAACTTGCCCACTGTCTATTGTGGGTGCTGCTGTGAAAACTCAATTTGTGACTTCTGCTGCACTCTGGAGCAAGGTTCTGTGCCACCTGCTTTAGGCAGGGTGCATAAAAGAGGTAGAGATGGAGTAGGCAAGCCTGAAATGCCTGCAGTGGGATCCTCAGCTGATGTAGGATCAGTAGCACCACTCTGAAGTGAGTGGAGCTGTAGTAGCTCAGCTCTTATGTCCTGGTGGGTAGAAGCAGACAGATTTTGCTGCACGGGTGGGCAGGAGCTTCTAGCTTTGCAGAGGAAGTGCTGTTCTGTGTCACTTTTCTTGTGTAGCATCCCAGCCTGCACTCTGTGTGAGAACCAGTGGCACTGCCATCCCTCCCACCTGGCTGCCGGAGACCGTGCTGAGAGCAGAAAGCAGGCGAAGGTCACACGGTGCAGGATGCTTTGCCACTGGCTGTCATCCTTCCGTGCATCCCAGCTCTGCGTCTGCTCCCTGTGCCAGGGCAGCATCAGTGGGAAAAAGTGCTTGAAAGTCATAGCTGTGTTTGTACTCGTGCAAGCGTGTGTGTGCCAGGCTGTCTGTGTCTCATTCCTACCCCAGAGCAGTCAGTCTGGGCTGTGACAAGGTCCTACTGAACTCTCATTTGCTTGATTTGCTTTTTAGGTGCCAGAAGGACTAGCCTTGTTCATTCCATAGACTTCAACCAAGCTGTCACTGAAGGTGCCTTGCTGGTCTCATCTGAAGTAGTACATGGTGCAGCACAAGCAAACATTTTGGGTGCAAGTCCTCTATATGATTTCCTCAAAGGTGCCCATTGCATGTGATTCAATCCCCTGGTGAATTTGGGAAACAGAAAATTTTAGGTTTAAGGAATTAGCACTGTAAAGAAAAGGTGAGCTGGAGCCTTGAAAAATTGTGTTCAGAAGGCAAGAAAGAAATTGTTGCATTCTGATTTGGAAACAGGGAGTTGAGAAGCAGAGATCTTGAGAAATGTGTGCCAGTCTCTAGCTGCTTGGTTGCCCCATCCAGTTTAGCTGCCCACAGTACACACATCTAGCTCAGGAGAGGAACCAGGGAAAAGCACACACTTCCAGGTCCAGGTTCTATCCCCTTCAACCATGCCGCACAGCAACCTGTGCTTATCTTTCCTTTGTACCCCTCTGGAGATCCAGACTGATTCCATTGAAATCAATGAATATCAAGATGTGAAAATAAGAGCTAGGACAACGTCTCTCTATGTTACAGCACCTTCCACAAATAAACTTGGCAGATTGAGTTACTCTGCTGGGAACCCAGAGGAATAAAAAAGTTAGTAGCTTCTTTTTTTGCCTTGTTTCTTTGGGTGAGGCACTTTCAGTAATCAGCAAGATTTTGCAAACATGTTGCTGTGACGTGCCAGAGCTGAGGGTGTAGAGGACCCAGCCCCAGATGCCAAGCAAAAGCCATGACTACTTTTCTGACTCCCAAAGGAACCACACCACCACTGCTTGCACCTAGGCACGAGGGATTTGTTTCACCAATGAGTGACTGGAGGTGTGAGGAGCAGATCAGTGCTGGCATGGAGACAAACCTGCAGAAGGTGATCAGGAGCCCAGGGGCAAGGCCAGGAAGAATAACATGGACCTGTAGCGGGTGAGGTTTGCTGAAGATAACAGGTCAGATTTGTCCCATTCTGCTTCTCCACCTGCTGTGACCCCGTTACTCCTCTTCATTAAATACTTCCAGTTCACGCCTCCCCAACAGGAAAAGGGTAACTATCAGATTTGGTGGTTTCTGCATGCATTTCCGAGACAACCTCAGCCAATTTTCCTTCTTCCCTGCCAATTTGTGTGTCAACGTCTCTTTCACAGGGCAAAGCTGCAAGGAAAGCACACACAGTGCTGGATATGGCATGGGTGCTGCCACTGCCATCCAGCCTGCAGCAGATAAGCACCGGTCCCTCCCTCACTTGCAAAATCCATCCCATGGAGCCTGATGTTAAGGCTAACAGCTCTTCCCTTCTTTTTTTTTTAGATTCTCTGAATTTCATGGTTTTATATGCTTCATGGAGGGAGGTGGGAAGAATGTGGGTGTGAAGAGGTCAGATTTTCAGGTGTGAGAACTAAGAAAGCCGAATCACTCTTGAGCATGGTACGAGCAGCACAGTAATGTGTTCAGATACATAACTTTTATAATTTAATTGTGGATTTTCTAATTAAAGCTGTACCTGGACAGGGCTCTAGTTTTTCTGCTTCAGCTTCCTTTGCCCACACATCCACATTGTCCTCTTTCAGCTATTGCCTAATGGCTGTCTGCTGGAGCAGCCCTTGCAGTCCTTTGGTGATATCACCTGCCTGCAGCAGTGACACAGCCATGTGCCATCTCCAAAGGACAGGAAAGCTGCTTGCTGAGCTGGCTGCAGTCCCACAAGCACTGCCTCTGACTGGTGGTGCAGAGTCTGGGCATCCTGCTGCTGCCCTGCCGTGCTGCACCCCGTAATGTCTGTTTAATGGTTTTCACTGCTGACCCCTGAGGTAATGGTCTTCCTGCTGTGAGACTTCTATAATCACTGGCACTCTTTGTATAATTCTCCTTCAGCACATTTTAACCTCTGGGTTTTCATAGCTCTAAATCCTCTGGTTTTCTTCCTGGTTTTGGTGGATATGCCTTTTTTTTTCTTTTAGATGTATTCTGTGAGTGGCATAAATTTGAGTTTAAGCCATGAAAGGGCTTTTAGGTTGGAAGAGCTATACAGCATTGCTGTGAAATATGCTCTTGAGTCATTAAGGTAAATTGCTGTAGCATCAGTGCTGCTCCAGCTGGACTATAATACTTAAGCCCTAAATGGCCATTTCATGTCCTTTGGAGCATTCTTGCTCTGAGCAAAGTGTGGGTATCCGTCAAACCCACTTATACCTACCGAAACCTGCACAGGGGATGGCATTTCAATGCAACAAATTTCATGGTCTGCATTAAATAATCAGCCTAGAGGAGATTCTTGGGTTACAGAGACAAGACCTATGCTGTTTCTGTTGCCACAAAGTCTATTTCATAAAACAACCCAACTCCAGCTAAAAGCACAACACTGGGTCTGGGTTGATATTTTTTCCTGTGTTTTTTTGGCTCTGCTGTGCTAGTTGGAAGGTTGTCTCAAAATCCTGCTTCTCTTCCAGCAAAAAATAAACTCTCTTCCAAATTCCGGCTGAATTTTATTTGTGGCCAGCTTGTCTTCATTGTCCTGGTTGTTCTTTTGTTTGAATAAGTCTCCCTTGCAGGAATTACGTGTCACATGAGCTGGTTTCTTCTGCCTTAGCTATGCTTTTGTCATGTAGTAGAAGTGGCTGAGTCAGTGCAGAGTCCAGTTCTCCTGATGGCACCACTGACATCCAGGGCCAGTTGAGGTCCCCGGGATGAGGAGATTCCTACTAGTCCATAGCATGGAGTAGCTCCATGAAGCAAGTCCAGAAAGAGCTCTTTAATTACTTCAGCTAGCAGAATTTGTAATTAGAGATGATCCTGATACTTGCTCTCAGTGTCTTGGCAGAAGTGTTGCTGTTTAACAGTTTCTCATTTTAGCCCTGATTGAGCTATTGCTCCAATTTAGCATATTTCCTGGCATATTGTGTGGGCAGATGAAAGAACTGTGCTTGCTAAATATATGAATTAAACATTCTCTTGACAGACTTTAACCTTCAGTTAATTCAAAGGTGTCAGAAAAATCGATAGCCAGGGATGAGCTCCTTGAACTTACAACAGCTGCAGGAGTGAAATACAGATCTGGAAAAGACCATGGGTAGCCAGCCATCTTTTAAAACTTTAAAAATTTTGTTTCAGTTTAATAGACATATATATTAAAAAATGTTTGTAAAGGCAGATCCCAATTCCCCACTAGTTTGAACAAGGACCATGACTACCCTTGGCAGACAGCAGCTGCTCCAGCACAAAATCCTGTATGTGAGGGGCCTGAGTTTTGTGGTGGTCATGGCTCTGTTTGTGGGCTGTGGTGAGCAAAGCAAGGACAATGGCCACTTTTCTCCAAGCATGTACACAGTCTGTCTCCTTCCTTTCAGCAGCTGAATGCTGCCTGCTGTTCCTGCACAGGGCTCAGGCTCTCCCCCTTTCCTCTTCTCTGGCAGGTCTTGCTGCTGCTTCTCATTCACCCCCAGCACAGTGCTGCTGCCTGGATTTCCTAATGTCAAAGCAAAATCACTGGGTTTGTCCCAACAAAATCACTCTGGTGGTGTTTGCTCCAACCCACTCCCTGCATGCATCTCTCAGCAGGCTCCCACAACTGAATCCCCCACCCCTTGTTGTACCACCCTACCTGGACTTCCAACACATTTATTAGAGTATTTTCCAGTCTTCTCTCCTTGCTTCACACCTTTTTGTAGCTTCAAATGCCATCTCTGTGCTGTCGTGCCTTCTCTTTGCCACCACCCCCAGCTTCACTTCAGTCTCCCTGCCTTGTGTCACCAGCTGAGAAGTTATGAAGATGAATGAGAAGCTTTGGGATATTTTATAAGGGGAAATGTAACAAACGTACTGATTATCTTCTTCCCAGGGTAATCAATTGCCATTGCAATGCCCCACTCACCAGAAAACACCTCTCACTGTGGCAACCAAAAGCCCCCAGAGAAGCAGCATCACTGCCCCAAGGGGTGCTATGGAGTTCCTGCTCTCCAAACCCCAATGGGACATATGCTCTTATGTTTAATAGTAATAATAATAATAGGAATAAAAACACTGTTGCATATGTCCTAAAATCGTGGAGAATAAAACGTGAAATGGTGACTGCTTCAGCAGCTTATCCCAGCTAAAGACTGGGGAGAGTTTTGATCGTTGTAACTTTACAGGACCTTCTTTACCAGGAAGACCTGCTCAACGTCCTCTCAAGGTTAGGATGACCTAAAATTTATATTAAACTGTCTTCAGGGATGGTGATAGTTGAAACTGGAAAAACATTTCAGGTTTTCTTAGCTTCCTCTATCCCACCCAATTACATTGTGGTATCTTAGCAATATCTTCAACCAATCAGCAGCAGTCCTTATAAAAGATGCTCTTAGAGACTTAGCACTATAGGGGATCAATAAGGGCAAACTATATTATTGTTGTACCTTTCTCAAGACCTTTTTCACATCCTGGGGAATAAAAAGGGAGGTGGAGGGCTGGAAAAAGGGTGAAGTTAGAGAATGAGGTCTCTAGTGAATATGATATTCACGCTGCGCTGACTGAAGATCTTCACATTAGAGATGTTTAGAAAAACATCGCCCACTGTCCTTGTAGAATAAAGAGATGGAAAACAAGCCAATGCAAGAATTATTTTTCACATTTTTCTTGAAAGATAGAAGCCCCAAAGAGAGACTTTTTTTAATGTGCACTTTCACTCACCTCATTTTTCATTGAGAAAGGCTTTGATGGAAAATTATTTTACCAGCAGTTCCATTAATAATAATTTCACCTCATATAAATTAGCACAGGAAGTTGTTCAACAGCCTTCTGTTTCTCCTGCACCTCCTTAGCTATCCGTTGTTGGAAGGTGCTGCTGTAACACCATCAGCACACCCTGATGTGGTGTTCCCCATCTGGATCAGGGATCACCTGATCACTTCTGAGGAAGCATACCTGCTTTGGGAAAGCACAGCCGTGTTATCATGGACATCTGGATGGTCCACCAGTGCATAGTGAGACACCACGTTACCAAGGAATGGTAACCCACGGGAAAACTGGAAACCAGCTTTTCCAAAAGATTGAAGTCACGGATTTCCATCTCAGTGTGCTTTGCAGGAAGATCTCCTTTGGTGCTGCCACAAAGTCTCAGTCCTGTATCAGAGGCAATGAAGCCAGGGAAAGGGAAGGAGGGAAGAGCCAGGCCCAGCCATGATGGGGTATGGATGGGAGCCGGGAGCTCGGATGTGCTGTCTGCCACTGACATCTAGAGGACAGCACAGACAGTCTGTGCATTGTGAAACATGAGGTAACAACCCGGAGCATGGAGAGCCTTCCCTGGCCCGGCACCACTCACAGGCACAGAGATACTTGCACCTGGAACTCCCTGGCTTTCCATACTCATGCCACCTTCCAGCATTTTACCCAGTCTGAACAATGACATGGCATCTTTTGTTGTCTGCGAGGCACCAGCACTGCTGTCTTCTGTGGGTGCTTTCTTGTCTTCCTCTCCCCAGCAAACACAAAATTTGAGACTGACCAAACCAGCTCACAACAGCAGACGTTTCCTCATGGGCAACGAGCTGGCAGAGCCATCACCCACCATGGCTGTGAAGCCCTTGGGCTTTACCCATCCAGGTGAGATAGGTGAGGGGCTGGCAGAGCCCTCTGTCTCTAATGCCAGCATCCATGGGCACCTGCTTGGCACCCTGTGCTACTGCAGTGTCCGTAGGAGGCTGTGGGGTGCTGCTGGGTGCTGTAGGGTACAAGCCCTACCACAAGGTGTGTCTCTTGCCCCACTGGACTCTGGCTGGGGGCTGGATGGGATCCCTATGGTTGGAGGAGCATCCAGGAGCATTGTGTGAGTCTGTTGTCATTCGTGTTACGAGCGCTTTATGCCTGCCTGTAAAGAACATGTTGTTCAAGCCTCTGTTAATGCAACGTAAGGCAGCTCTTAAAATTAAAGAAAATAAGTAGGGGTGCTCCTGATAAATTAGCTTTAATTTTAGAGACGCATTTTCACAGTAGGCTCCTCTTCTTGGCACAGCTGAAGGGGAAGAAAATAAAAGTTATTACAGACATACCACCTTCTCTGTGTCTTTCTGCCAACACCATGTAGAAAACGACAGAAAAGGCTCAAGCAGCAATTCATACGATTTCCAGGAAGCTTTAGAGGGATTGTTTTTAACTGCTTGCAGCTCTTTGGGCTAGGCTGCATTCCTTTGTCCCAGGAGGTGGTCAGGAATCACTTCAAGCCAAGGAGCTGCTTCTGCATCACCAGCAGCAATAAGAGTCATTATCCCACTCAGCACTTGTGAGGCCACACTTGGAATGCTGTGTTCCGTTTTGGTCCCCACTAGGCAAAAAAAGGTGTGGACGGGTTGGAAAAGGTCCAGAGAAGGGCCACAAAGATCATTTAAGGACTAGGAAGACTCCACATGGGGAAAAGCTGAGAGGGTTTGTGCAACCTTGAGAAGAGAAGGGAGACACTATCACCATGCTCCAGTACTTATATAAAGATGAAGACTCCCTTTTTACAAGGAGTCACATGGAAAATACTGGGGTTAAGGAGTAAAAGTTACTCCTGAGGAGATTCTGACCAGAGACATGAGGAAAATTTTTCACCATGAGAACAATCAGCCATTGGAACAATCTCCCCAGGGAAGTGGTGGATTGCCCAGCATCAGACACTTTAAAGATTTGGATGGATGGTGTCCTGGGCCATCTTGCCTACACCATGTTTTTGTCAAGAAAGGTTAAACCAAATTGTCCATGAAGTCGCTTCCAACTCGGTATTCTGTGGTTCTGTGATTCCTCTCAGGGCAGCTGAGCATGCACGTAGCAGCTCAGCACTCTGTTTAGACCACATCAAATTGGCACATAACATTACCCTACACCTTGGTTTTTCAACTCCCCTGAACAGTCTGTCCTCATAAAGAAACTGAGAAGAATAGTAAAAGGATGAGTAAACTGTTTTGCACAAAACTAATAAAAATCTTTAGAGGGATTTTAATTGAGTGCTGCATTTAATTAGCTTTTCCCATGCCTTCAGCTTTGTTCTCTGGGTTTACAAGGCTGAGTTCAGCGAGGGCAGGTAAGGCAGTGTGTGTAACCTGTGCCACTGCTTCTCAGCAGCTCTGTACATTGGCTCTGGGCAGCCACCCCCATTGCTGCCTCCTTTGCTGCTGGGGAGGCTCCTGCACATTTGCTTTTGCAAGCATTGCATCCTGGTGGTTGACATTTCCAGGGACTTATTTTATTTCATTGGACTGATGAAAGATCTTCAGTCAAAAGAAGTCAACAGTGAGCATGGTCCTCATGCCTGCAGTGACAAAAATGGCATTTCTGCTTCTCCTGCACACCATGCCAGGAAAAGCAGACAAACTCAACAAAAAGAAAGTAGGAAAACCTGCTCATCTTCAGTGAAAGCATGGTATGTGTGGAAAATAAGTTGGGCAGTGGATATCTGACGGTGTTTCAGTAGAGCTGAATGGCACAGGGACTGACTTCTTCACAAATCTTTAAAATTGCAAAGTTCTTCCAGTTATGCTCTGGATCAAAACTCCCAAATATTTATTGTTCCATGTCATAAACCAGTCAGTAGTCACTATCCTTAAACCAAGAAAATTTCTTCAGTGGGTGGAGAAAGGTTACTTTATTCGTGCTCTCTGTTCTCCCAAACGATGGGGCTGTCATTTACTGTTTCAGCACAGACCCTAGTGAAGGAGGTGTACGGACGAGGTGGAAATGGCCCCAGCTTAGGGGACATCACCCCCCTGAGACAGAAGACACCTCTTTGGAGTGCTCCTGGCATGAGAACGATGGCTCTGGGGGCCATTTTGCACCATCTGAGACAGCTGGTGTGGACGACAGTGACTGCATGGCCAGGGAAGACTGATTGAGGCAAGTCCGGGGGCTCAGCTCAGTGCCGTGCAGGGACACCCCAGCAATCAAGCCAGTTGCTAAAGGAAATCAATTTTAAAAGCAGATGGTTTAATTAGAGCACTAAGCTCCCTCGTTGTAATGCTATGTCTCCAGATAGTTTTACTCTTTTATTAACAAGTGTCTTGTACTTATTTCTTTCCTGTTGCTTGACAGATGCTTTCATCAGGGTTATATAAAGTCCTGTTTTCATCCCTACTTTGCCTGGAAATAGATTAAAGAAAAGCTGAAATACAGATTAATAATTATATGCAGAGTGAAATATTTGCCACATACATTTTTCAAGTAAAAAAAAGGAATTTTAAGCCAGTTGCCTTATTGCTCCACAGCAGCATGTGCTTGCCTAGGAGTGGTTTCTCCAGGGAAGCAGCTGTTTTGCTGAGGCTGACAGGAGCTCTGTGCTGCTGGGGGAGAGGCAGAGTGAGATGCCTCTCCTTGCACAGGCACACAGAAATGGGAAAAACCCTTCAGAGAATTTCAGTGCTGCTGCTGTCAAGACAAAAAATTAGGCTGCAATTAGACAGGCCCCTCTGAATCTCTGTTGCTTCTCCTACGCACATTACGGAGCAGGCAGACTGAAATTATGTAGAAAGACACAAGTTCACCAAAACTCCAGGAGTAAAGTTAGCCCTCCTTATTGCTGTGTAAGAAGATGCACTCGCAGGAAGCAGAAGCTGGCCATCAGTGGTGCCCCTGAATGCTTGCCTGGCTCTGTGGGGAGAGGGACCAACAGATGTACAGGCACATCTTGAAAACAGCGATGTGCTTTCTCACAACCCAAACCACCTGAAGCACAGGCTCTGTTAAAGCAAACCACGGTCAGAGCAGCCACAAGACATAAACAGCACTGGTCTCAATTGTTTAAATATTGGTTACAACCCTTAACATTAAGGATTCCATCATGATCATAGCAACTCTGTAGAGTTCCTCTGATGAAGCTAATGCCTCATCAGTTGACGTTACCACTGAATAAATGCATCATCATTCTGTCCAAAGACTGAATTCATCCTTTAGCCTTTTATTCAGTTTAGAAAACATACAGTGGGATGTAGCTTAGCTCAATTTAAGATAAGTAAATGAATGTTCTTACGCGAACAAGGCATCTCGTTACTGCAAATGGACATCTAGGGAAGGCTACCGGAATGCAGGCATTTGGCTATCTAATCCTGGGCCCAAATCCTGTCTTCTGTGGAAAAGATATCGGATCTGCATATTTTATTGCATGTCCATCTCCAATGCACCAGTGTCACAGCTCCCTGACCTCCAGGGACACATTTTCTTCCTGCTTGTTCTACTACAGTTGCCCAAAACTTTGTTATAGTCACTGTGAGGCAAGATTTTGGGGATGGAGGGAAATTAGAAAAAGTCTGCTTAGAGTAATTTTAGAAGTTCCATCTTTTAGTAAAAAAACCTCATTTCAGCATAAAATTAAAGGCCAGTCAAAGCAATTTGGTATTACAAGAACTTTGAAAGTCTCAGCTGTGCTTAAGATTTTCTCCAAACCTCTGTGTTTGCACTACTTTTCTTTTCGACTGAAAATGCGCTTAGCGTTAATAAGGTACTAACCTGGTTGTGCCTAATTTCACATATCAAAAAAGAGAAGAACATCCTTGAATTGTTCTTGAGGGAAGGACAAGACAAGTCAGGGAATGGGACAAGGTCAACGTTCCCTAATAAGTTGCTTTTAACGAACTGCATTAAATAAACAATAAGCTCTATATGTTACAGGCTCTGTGGTTTAACTAAAAGAGGCCACAACCCTCTGGATTTTGTAAGTGCTTTGCATGAACTAAAACAGTTTGGCTGACATCTGCTTTTGCAGCAGATTTCCCATAGCATCCAGCTATTCCAGTTTATTCGTAATTAAATAACAACAGAGACATCTGCTTTAAAAGTGAAAGTAAACCTTCCAAAGCAGTTACAGCTCCATGGTCTTGATATCTTTTTTTTAAAGCAATGGGACCATCTTCCTCTCAAAATGGCCTTTAATTAATCTCTTTCTTCCAACTACCTCTATAAATACTGCCATTGTCCACGGTTTGTTACCACAGCAGATTATGGAACTAGAAACAACACAGAAAGACCTTTTAGATGAGATTACAGGGAATGCAGCCATGGCAGCAAAGGAAGGAGCAGGAGAGCCGCAGAGCTTAGCAGAAATGTCACTGACACGAGCAATGATAACCTTTAAAAATGTTTCCTATGAAGTAGAGATCAGGAAAGAATATAATCAGATCTTTACTGATATCAGGTAAGAACATAATCAGGTCTTTATTGATATCAGATAATACAAAAAACCCTCTCACATGGAAAATTCTTACTCAGGCTTTTCTGCTCAACTGGCATTTCATCTAGTTTAGGTGTTGGGAAGGAAGATCAATCAATGGAGCAAGTGACTCCTTTCACACCGGCCAGCTGTCTTTATAAAATATTTTATAAATTATAGGAATAAAAAGAAAGTCCTGTTCATCTGTGCTTTTGTAGTGAAAACACCACCACCTGCTTTTAACTGTTGCACTTCTGTTTCAAAGGAAGCCCAGATTTCTTCTGTGTTTTCCTCTACCCTTTCATCAGGTATCCTGATCACCCCATCTGGTTTTCGTGTTCACAAAATTGCTTGTCTTGAATTTGTAGCCAGTGCCTGAGAGGGTAACTGACCAGCTGCAGGGACAAGAGAAGTCTCCCAAAACTTGTGTTCCTACTGAAATTGCTACAATAAATGATTTATCGCCTCTGAGCAAAATATCTGCCAATACAAAATATTTTCCCCAGATGCTTAGAAAGGAAAATTGCATTTTCCCCATCAGATGTCAAGTAATGTGGCAAAATGCTTTGGTTGTCTTAGCCAAATCCAGGTTTGGTCAATTTTCAGCAAAGCTGTATGACCCAGAAAATTTGTTTCTGCCCTGAAACAAAGCAGCAGCGTGCACATCTGTTCAAGCACAAACCTTGACATAGATAAAGCCATCTCCAGCAGTGACCAGTGTGGACAGACCTGAGCCCCAGGGACATTTTGTGTGGCTTCCAGTCAATAGGAAGTTGTATCTGCCCCATTGCCCTGCCCGGCCTCGCTGCCCGGACTGGCACAGTGCTCAGACTGGGTGTCCCCCCAACACCAGGAAAACCTTGTGGGTTGCAGAGGACAAGGATGGTGCTGAGGTGGTGCCTCCACGGGAAGCAGGAGGGTGTCTCAAGGACATGTTCAGGCTAATGACTTGTGACTGGGAAGGGAAGGGAGAGCAGGATGTGCCGTGAACACAAAAAATCAGGATGAGAGAAACAGGTTACAGAAGCTTTATATGGGACAAGACAGTGCTTGAGCTTACCTGAAGCTGAACAGGGGAGTCGAGACACAGGCGAGATGTTGTGTCTCAGAAAGCATACAAGACAAGCCAACTGAAACTAGTATGAACCAGGTAATTCAAGGGGAATTCAAGATCTTTTGGGGAATTGAGCCTTGTAAGGGCAGCCGTGCCTAGGAAACCATATCATTAATGACATTTAATGCTGAGATTGCACATGTAGTGGTGTCAGGCATTTGGAAATAAATGTAGCAAAACAGGGATAACCAGGTGATTTGTTTGGGAGGAGACTGGGTGGAGATCAGGAGGCAAGGGTAGTGAAAAGAAGAACAGAAATTGGGGGAAAAAAAAAAGGAGAAGGCAGCAATAAACCGTTCTGTGAACATCAGGAGGTGGGATATTCACTGTCAGGAGCATGGACACCTACAGGCAGTGCTGAAGCTGATGGGCACATTCAAAGCCCACCAGGATGCTGAAGGAAATACCTTGGATAATCCACTGGACTCCCCATCAGTCCAAAGGATTTGTGTGGGAGGGTAGAGCAGGGTGGAAGTGTACTTACAGTGACACATGGAGTGGGAGGGCACAGGGAGGAGTGGCAGAGCTGGAACACCCTGGAAATTACCCAGGTGTGATCTGTCAATCTGTTAGAGTTTCCCATTGCATTTTTCAGCCTCATAAACAGGTAGATAAAACTGCAATCATTCAATTGAAAAAATCGTAGTGTTATCATCCATCCTAAATATAAATACAACAAAATTCATATTGCCTACTCTAAAAGTAAAGAAAATAAGTATTGCATGAGGCTTTGAACATTCTTTTTGTTTGTGAACAAAAATCTTTGCATTCAATAGGTGTTTCTTAATGCAGGGGCAGGTAAGGTGAAACATCTGCTGACAGATACGTAGTTAACTTGGCTTTTCCTCTTTACGATGAGTGATGACGAAACATGTATGGATTTAGAAAGTGACGGAGTAGTGCTCATCATTTATGAGCTGGCTTATAAACAAACAATGCTGGACTGTTCCCTGTTAACCAGCTGTTCTGGCAGATCACAGTTCAGCACCGAGCACTGTCATATCAAAAATGGAATGGCCTCTGCAGCCTTGCACATCTCCATGGGCCTGGGAGTGCAAAACACGGAAGGGCTCTCATTGGGTTAAGCACTCAGAAACTCTCCAAGTGCATCCATAATCTGCTTACTGGCTAAGCTGGTTGGGAAGCAAGTGGCTGAGATTCTGCTGACCTTGCCCAAGGGGTCATCTCAGTCCACATAAATTTCAGAGGGTCTCAGACTGCAAAGGCAGTGTGCTGGCCCTGCTCAAAATTATTGTTACTGCATCAGAGTTGTGTGGTTGCCTTGTCTGCGTGAGCATTTAGAAGAAATAGGGGTGTAATAGTGATGATAATCTGCTGTAATTTGGAGAGTTTGACAGAAATTGACAAAAGGCAAATAATGGTTGCAGGAAAAAACAAATGTGCATTTTTCAGCAGAACTAATAACACTAAATTCAGGTAAAAGTCAGGGATTTCTTTTCCTTGGTGCTCATTGAATGCCCTGAAGCGCAAAGTTTCCTATGCATTGTATTATATTTAGATTTAGAAAAATAAAAATAAAAAAAATATACATATGAGTGTAAATTCTAAGGGACTGACTGGGTGGAGTAGAATAGAATTATGCCTCTATCTTGAAAATTACATGTGATATGAGTCATTTTCGTACTTGTTCAAGTTATCTTTAAAAATATTCATTATACAACCTTTTATTTCCTCAATTTAAATATGTATTTATGTTTCAGACGTGGACACTATAGTGACCATCTACTTGGTGCAATATTAGGTCTTTTATGGTTCCTATTCCCTTTGAGGACGAAGCCACATCCAGTCCCAGGTATTTCTAAGGTCTGGTTTTACTGGAAAAGATCAAGGCAAAGAAGGTATTAAGGACACTGGCTTTTTTCATCACCTTCCAAGAGATGAAGGTGTGTCTGACCAGCCTGTAATTCTCTGAATCCTCCTTCTTACCCTGCTTGAAGACAGGACTCACATTTGTTTTCTTCTGGTCCTCAGGATCCTCTCCCAGTTGCCATGACCTTCCAAAGATTGACCGTACAATGGCATTGGTCAATGCCCTCAGTGCTGATGGGTGCATGGGATCAGGTGTCATGGACTTGTGTGTGTCCAGTTCCTTGAAATGATACCTAACCTGGTCCTCCTTCACAGAGGGTAAGTATTCCTTGCTCCAGACTTTCCCTCTGGCCCTGGGAACCTGGGATTCCTGAAGACTGGTTTTACCCTTCAAGACCAAGGAAAGAAGGCATCAAGCTTGGCTTTTCCCATTTCCTCTCTCACCAGGTCTCCCGTACAATTCCTCAGCAGACCCATATTTATCCTGCCTTTCTTTTGCTGGTGATACAGTTGAAAAAGCCTGTTGCATTACGTCCCTCACTGGATTCAGCTTTGGAGAGTTTTAACTGTCCGCCTCTCTTTCCACCTGTCTTGTGCCTTTGTTTTCCCTGGCTTCGAAGTGATATTGTCCCTGGTTGTTTTTATCCTATTTGGTTTTTCTGATGTCTCTTGGTTTTTCCTAAGAAAAAATAATGCTCTTGTGAAATGAAATCATATTCTATTTCTCATTTTATACTGAAATGAGAAACCAGCACGTGTGGGTAGTGGAGAACAAGGACAGATTTCCCTATGTTGGAACCCAGGAATGCCCGAGTTTGTTTTTAAGGCGGATTAAAGTGAGTGAAAGATTGATTAGCGGTTTTACTGCAATCACAAATCCTTTCCTAACTTAAAAGTACCATTATGTCTTACCCTGTTCATCTTCATAAAGAGACTGAATTGTTTGTGCTTGTAGCAAGCTTCATCCCTTCCCTCTCTTGCCAGCTCACCCAGACATCACTGCAGAGCAGAGCTGCTGGGAGATCCCCTGGGGGAAAACCTGTACACGCATCCACCAGGGCAGGTCAGCATTTCTCAGCAGGCACAAGCACCCATCTGATACGAGTTCTGATACCTAAACAGACCTCTGGCCCTCCCAGTATTGTGTCCCCCATGCCATCCCTGCTCTCCTCCAACCTCTTTTCCTCGGGGGTGGCTATTCCTCCCTTTCTAGCGCTTCAGCACTACACATGATGGACCAGGCTGTGCTAACATGTATTCCTCCCAATTGCCTGAGGGTCCCCGTCAAGAACTCGCACAGATTTCCCCTGAAAATGCACTGATTTTTACTGACCTTGAGTTATTAAACACTTCAAGATTCACATTTGAACAAAAGCATATGGATTAGTTCTATTTATTCATTTATTTTGAACTGTCTCTAGAGGTTATCACTGATGTTCTGGTTTCTAAGTCCTGCCATGATAAATGGGCCTTTGCTTGCAGGCACCTCACAGTTCGGATTTGTTTAGTGATATTCTTCTTAAATATCCATTGGAAAGAAATCTTTATACATCTGTGAGTCTGGTTCTTCTGAATTCTGATAATAGATTCATTTCAATAACTTGCTATTTCTAATCTATAATGTAACGACCAAAACTACACATCTATATCTATTTTTTATACTGTATATAATTTCTATTATTTACATAATGTTATCTATATTACCTACAACATTATTTATACATCTTTGTTTTCACTTCTCTTCTAGATTCCATCAGACTATTTACCAGATTTGTATTTCTGGCATGATTTTAGTATCTTGTATTTCTATGTTTCACTTTCCTGGCATCAAGAGGAAAAGCAACAGTAAAAAAAAATCAGATAGTTAGAATCATACAATCATTTAGGTTGGAAAAGACCTATATGATCATCCAGTCCAACCATTTACCCAGCACTGCCAAGTCCACCATTAAACCATGTCCCCAGCTGCCACAAATACACAGCTTCTAAATACCTTCTGGGATGGTGACTCCAACATCTCCCTGGGCAGCCTGTTCCAATGCTTGACAACTCTTTCAAATAATTTTTTCCTAATATCCAATCTAAACCTCCACTGGCACAACTTGAGCCCATTTCCTCTTGTCCTATTCCTTGTTACGTGGTGAAGAGACTGACCCCCAGCTGGCTACAGCCTCCTTTCAGGAAGTTGTAGGGAGGGATAAGGTCTCTCCTGAGAACCCTCTTCTCCAGGCTAAACAACCCCAACTCCCTCAGCTGCTCCTCACAGGACTTGTGCTCCAGATTTTTCCCCAGCTCTGCTGCCCTTCTCTGGACACGCTCCAGCCTCTCAATGCCCTTCCTGAATTGAGGGGCCCAGAACTGGACACAGGATTCGAGGCGTGGCCTCACCAGTGCCAAGGGGATCAATTGCTGCCTGGTCCTGCTGGCCACACTACTGCTGATACAGGCCAGGGTGCCATTGGCCTTCTCGGCCACCTGGGCACATTGCCCAGGACAGGAGACAGCCCAGCAAGCAAGCCAGGGTAAAAAGGCAATTAGATGGGAGGAACAAGGACAAATGAGAAAGAGTTATTCCCTTTCCCTTTGTCAGTGTCTTTTAGATATTTGTTATTTGTATCCTCCTGCACTTATTTTCATTTTTGGGTAACTCACTGAGACCTGTGCTCTTGCTGGGTCACTCTTCTCTTCCTCCTCTGACAGATGACTCCCTGAAAGTATTTTCCATTTTCCAAGTACACTCATCATTTGTAATTACAACTTTGAAATATTAAGTTCAGTTAACTTTACAGTCCTACCTTCCATTTCTTGCCAAATAGCTCAAAAAGTCACTTCTCAGGTTAGATCTGTGTCACTCTATTCTTCTAATCCATTTGGCACGATTTTCAGTTGACTGCCATGGCCAAAGCAGCATGAAAGTAAGCTGTGTGATTGAAAGGTATCTCTCGTAAAAGCAGGGGATGCAACCTGCTCTCAGCATTTCTGAGAGCACCGCCCCATTAGCATGTGTTATCTCTGCTGGAAAACAGTCAGATTGCTTCGCCAGGTGTTCCTGCGAGGGTTTTTTCTGCTAAGTCACAAAGAAATGGCAATGCTGGAACTCGATTTTCCTTGAAAGGCAACAACCACCTTGTAAAGTATCTTATTTCTGAGATAGTAAAAAAAAAGGGAACGTTTACTCCATAGTGCCTATTTCAATACTTATTTTTATTCCAAATACTGTTATTTCAGCTTATTTTCCAGTGATCAGCTATAAAGTGAGGCAGTTCTGGATTTCATTTCACTGTGAATTTAGACGCACTTTTTGAATTCTCATGTGCTCTTTTGCTTTTCTAGTGAGAGAAGCAAAAGAAAGATTCAAGAATTTTAGAGGAGCATTCGCCTTCTTTTGCCTGGAAAACTTGGAGCTAAATGTGTCTGTCCTTACCAACCCAAATAAAGCAAGTTTTCGTCTTCAGTTACAATAATACAGTACCCTCAGTGCAGAGCCCAGAGTTTTTTATCTTTCTTTTAGATACATTTCACAACTCAACTCTAATTTTTCAACTTAGAGATAAATGGAATTAATCACAGTACATACAGGAGCACCTCTGGAAAGCAGGGCAGTGGTACATACAATTTTGTTTGCATGATAAATATGAGCTTCTTTGCTGCTTATGTGAAGAGCAGGAAATCTGCCAGTGACTGCTACCCATCTAGCCAAGGGGGAGACAGAGGGTATGTTATCTCAGACATGCAGCTGGGGCAATGAGGATGGGTATGTTTCACCCCTTAAATAACCACTGGAGGTAATATGTGTGCCACCACGCAATTTTGACCCAGGGAGATAATCTGGGACACGTCCTGGTTCAAGCATTTACCAAAGAGTCAATGTACCTATGGGTTTTCAGGTCCTTTTCATTCATAAGGAGAACCAAACATGGGAAAGGTGGTTTCCTCTGCAACACTTCCGCCGTGGGGTTTTGCAGAGGCTCAAAGCAGCTGGTCTTCTCCAAAATGCCTCTGGGCCAGGCCTAGCAGGTGAAGTAGCAAGTGAATTCCACATCTGCCAAGGCAGTGGGTGTCTGGGAGCTTCTCCAGCCACAGTCAGGAAAACACCTGAAGTGCTGCTAAGAGTTATTAGCAGTGACAAAGGTACAGACGTCAGAGTGTCTGTCTCAAATCAGGTGGCAGAGGCATGTGCACAAGTGTCTTAGGAGCAAAAAATTTCCAGTAAAGCTGTATCTGTTGGAAGCTAGGCAGTGTTTATGAGAGTCCTTGTATAGAACAAACTTAGCCAAACCTATAGATACATTTTTTTGTACCCTACTTATTCATGCTCTCTCGAAAATTCTATCTGTTATGTCTGCAGTTGCAGAGGTGTAGGTGGTAGGGATCATGGTCTGACTTTCTCCCTGCCTTCTCTTTCTCATCTGTAAAATTTATTCTATCAGACTATAGTGATAAGAAAAGCCTCTCCAGGAATACGTCTATCTGAGCCTCCTAATATTCAAACCCTTCTTTTTCCTCCCCTATCCCTGCAGTAGGCATTATTGGCACAAATGTCTGTAAAGTGTGGAGGAATCCCTGGGCAGCAGAGGGTGATCCTTCTAGTGTCTCCACATCGAAAACGTAGTTAATTTTTTCTAGGCTACATTAGGTTAGAGGGAACAATCTGTTTCAGAGAGATTATTGAAGAGTAAGGCTTTAGCTATGCATTCTCACACTCCTGAAAAGTGCTGGCAGTGACAGTTCTGTCCTTTGTAACACTGTAATCTCCTTTTATTGCCTACTGTCAGCAGCTTTGTCAAACATGGTGGGGTAGAGTCCTTTGCATATGGACATTATATATAAAGCTCTTATATAAGAATGGTTTTGATACAATAAATATAATATAAACTGAGAATGAAAGCAAAGAAAATCCAGCCAACCTTCTTGTAGAAAATCTGAAGTGTTGGATGACATGGTTGCATGAAAAAAACAACTAGTCTGAAATGACATTTTGTTTCCATAATGATGAGCCACATGATAAAGAAGATTTTGAAAACCTTTGGGTTGGGAATTGCAGGAGATCCATGACGAACTCCACTTCAGCTCCAGCAATGGCTCCCTGGAAGATCTCTGGAGGGCTGATGCAGCAAAGGGAGGCTCAGGTGCCTCCAGGGTCCTGTCCTCTCTTCAGGTATGCGGTGGCCTCACCAGGCACCTCTGTGTGCTCTCTGAAGGGGGCACTGGGTCTGGGCTCTGCACAACCCTGTTGGTTCAAGGGGAATGTGACGTGCTGCCTTTTTAAAAAGCAGGTATGGTGCCTGGTAGTGGGTGGTTTTCAACCTCTTCTGAGAACTGAGCAGGGGAACAAGGGTGTGCTCAAAACGGAGAGGAGGCATCACTCACTGCTATTTTTACTTACATCATTACCAGCCGGCCTTGCTTATCCTGCTGAGTTGTGCCGAGTCCTTTGAATTAGTGGGAGACTCAGTGGCACAGAAGGCAAAATTACAAGGCATGGTAGTTTGTAGAGCAAGTGCCTCTAAGTGTCACTGTCTAGAGCAGTACAGTGGTGTTAAGGGCTGTTTTATTCTGACATGAATTTCAGAACAGTAGTCCACTGTTGCCGAGTATTATTTGAAATCTAAATAATTCCAAGTAATTTGTGCGAACGATCAGGTTTTGTGTGATACTCATGGTATCTGTCAAACTTTGTTCCCTACTTATGAGAATAATGATTTAAAATGGGAGAGAAAGAATCCCTGATGGGGCTCTCATCCCTCCTGGGACTCCCTGAATGGAGTTATTCGAGCACAGACTACATGGGCACAAGAACAAGTGATGCAAACTGGCCGTGAATAAACTTATACCGCTTTCTAACCATGTGTGATATAAATTCTGGCATAACTTCCAGCTGAATGCAGAAAGCCATCTGCTTTCAAAGAGGAATTTAAAAATGTAGGGGTGGGATCAGATAAGGTAAGTAGGTACATAAGCTGCCCTACTTGCAATGACATAATGTGTTGGAGTTGATTTTTCATGCGATAGTCTGAGTTGGGATGTAAAGAACACGTCACGCAGTTTCCTGGTGGACACGTTCTGTGTCAGCCATCCCTAAGGCAGAGCAGCGTGTGCTCTGCTGGGGAGGTTCACTCTCATCAATGACCAAGGAATAAGGTATTTTTTAAGGATGAGTGTTTTAGGCTGAGCTGGGGAAGCCAGGGTTTTAAAACCACGCTTCTGTATGTTGAGTGAGCACCTGTGTCTTCTGTTTGGCTCGGCAGAGAGGTTCTGAGGCAATTTCTTGGGTTAGAAGCATCTTGAAGACAAGGCAGGTGGGGAAATAAAAGGTGGTTTGAAAATCCTCCCATTGATGAGATGGGACATAAGCTCTGAGTTGCCTTAGTGGCATCAGGCTCTTCCTGGCTGTGCATGAGGGCCCCAGACGAAACACACTGACCGTGGGGAGGGTGGGATAGTGGTGACTGGGACAGTGCCCGTGCCACACGTGGTGGGGACAGGCACAGGAGGCTGGGCACCTGTTCTTTGGGGGTTACATCTGCTGCACAGTCCTACATTCAAACAGCCTTTGGGAAGGAGATATTTTTATTATTTCACATAATTGCTCCAGAAAAAGTTCTTTCCTTCACCTTCTGGCAGCTCTGCTGCTGACTACATTGGAAGAACATCATCTGAATAATAAAAGCATCCGAGTATCCCAAATCAAAACAATGCCAGTATTTGAGGACTGGAGATAGTGGCCAGGCTTTATGCTTGGACTGGTGTAGCTCAAGCCCCTGGGGTTGTTTGCTGCAACAGTGTGAAAACCTAAGTGTGTGTATGGCTTTTGTAGTATGTTTCAATCTTCAAGTAAGTAAGATAAAATCATATTTCCTTTTTATGCTTTTAAAGGCCCTAAGCCCTGCAGGAATAAAAGAAATTATTTGGCGGATTAATGTAAACACTTCTTCATACACTCAGAGTTTTTATGTTTGGGCCAAAATATTTGTTTTCCATCAGCAGAGAAACACATAACAGATATCTGCCCAATATTAATCATCTTTATGTTAAGAACATCGTTCATTTACAGTTACCAAGTACATACTGTGTGATTAGGCTATTTTAAAGTGTGATGAATGGGAATTTTACCTCTGTTTTGCCAATGAGGCAATTTTTATACTCAGATGATATTTACATTATAAATAGCACAAGCTGACTGCATTAATGCTAATAGAATCATTTGTTATTGCCCTCTCAGCACTCCTCCCGAAAGCTGGCTTCATTGGATTTAAATCCAGCTGGATCTTTTGCCGGGAAGGTATTTATGTGCCTTTCACATCCGCTCCATGCTGGCATTGAGGTGCCAGCGGGAAGCTGTGTGTCCCCCTGCATGTGAGGTTCACATAGGAAAAATCAGTGCTCCTTCACGACTTCAATTAGAGCATTTCTCCCTTCCTCCCCTCTCTGATTTTAAATGTGGTTTTCACATTAAACTTCTAAATAAATCTCAGAGGCACCTGTATGGTATTTCCTTGACCGTTTTAGATATCCAGATTTCTATGAGAAGTAAATCAGGACATCTGGCTCACCGCAGTCACAACACTTTTCTTTCCCCCCCTTCTTCATACAAACAGTATTTCCCAGGGAGATCTCCAAGTCTAATAAAATGCTGTGGTGGTTAGACAAAGGCTGCTGGGTAATAGTGCAAAGTGTGCTGCTGGCATGATTAACTCACCGTGAGCTCTCGTCGTCACAGAAATACATTTCTATGCTGGAATTCATTTCCCCACTCAGCCCCCTCGGCAAACAAAACACTAGTTACAGGATGAAGACTGAAATTACCCTCTCTTGTATAAGTTTCCAACAGTGCTTAAGGACAGACCTGATGTGAATGGGAATACATAGAATCCCAGTGCCAGATTTTGCTGTGGACCTCCAGCATCATCTGGCACTGTCCCCTGGCTCGTGGGGAGTAGGAGGTTGCAGCTTCATCTCAGCATGCCTTGCTTTACTCCTCCTTGGGTAATACCACCACACACACACTCCCACAGAGCCACAGGCAGGTGGAGCTGCATTAAAAGCCCTCGGAGGAGAGGCAGTGGCCCCTCTGGGGCAGCGCTGCCACCTGTGCCAGGCCCTCGATGCTCCTGCTTGGTTTTCCCGCTGGGCTGCTGCCTGGTTCTGAACTGAGGAAGCACCAGCCCTGCTTTGGGACCAAGCTGCTTAGTATTTTGTTTTTCCTTGCTGTTGAACGTGTGGCTCCAAGCCTTATTTACTGCATGCTAGCCAAGCCTTGTTCTCAAATGCTAATTTCCTACTACTTTTTTCCTGTGGCATTCATTACCCCATGATGTGTCTGCTTCACAAACATTAATTAACTTATCTTCACAACATGCCTGCAGCAGCAGAGAGGCACCGCTGGCCTTGCTTCCAGCCTTTCTGAGGCACAGAGTGTTCGAGCATCCTTCCGAGGGCTGGCCTGAGGCAAGCTTGCTGCAAGGGCATGGGAGAGGAGGAATCTTGCTCAAGCATGTGTGTATTTAAGAGCCCCCCTGACACCCTCAGGAAGTGACAAAGTCCTGCCCTACCTGAAGTCAGAAGGAGATTCTCTAGCTGGGTATTATTCCCTGTCCTTTCTGACATCCAAGGCACTGGACTGGGACCGTGGCTTCTGGTACCTTGGGTTCAGTATCCCAGTGAAACAAAAGGGGCCATCTCCATCCTCCTTGTGACTCCTGCAGCCTGCTCACAAGCATGAGCACAGTGAACTAGATTTTTGGCGGCAGGAGAAGGCATCTCCTTTGTCTGGAATGAGACCTCAAACAACAGAGCAAAAGCAAAACTACAGAGAGCTGAGATCCTAACTTTCTGTTTTCAAGTATCCTGCTTTATTAAGCAGTAGAGAAATAAACATGGAGCAGCCAGTAGTCAAAAAGGGGCCTGTTCAGACCATAGAAGAAGACAGCAACAGGTGATGTAGACTCTCTATTGCCACGTTCTACCCTGCGGAGGGAGCAGGGCAGGTTGGGTTAGACACTCGGGCAAGAGCTGTGTGACATGTTCCCTTTGTCCCTGAACTGCAGAGATCAAGGTGTGCTCACCCTGGGTTTTTGCAGGTCTGATCAACTCAGTGCATTCTGATGTGGGAGATATGAAAACTTGACCTTTGTGGCACAACAGCTGGCTTGACTATGGCATATTATCAGAGACATGGTGCGAACCATCATCTCTCTGTAAAGGGAACAAACATATGTGAGGAATAATGCGAAGGACACTGCAAATGGAAAACAACAGCCCTGGTGGTTTGGATTGGAAGGAGCCCTAAAGATCACCTAGTTCTACCTCCCCTACTGTGGGCAGGGATGCCTTTCACTAGACCAGGTTGTTTAAATTTCCATCCAACCTGGCCTTGAACACTTCTAGGAATGGGGCATCCACAGCTTTGTGCAACCTGTTCCAGTGCCCTCACCACCCTCACAGTAAAGAATTTCTTCAGTATATCAAATATAAATCCACCCTCTTTGAGCCTAAAGCCATTTTATCAAGCAGCATCCCTAACCTCTGTAATGTTATTTTTTTTAGCTGTGTTAGAGCAGCAGTAACAAAATATCCTTTAAGATGTTGTCTTTGTTCTTTAAATCATGGTATACAATGGAGCTGAGCTGAGTCTACGTGGACCATTATTCCATGCGATATTAGATTGCTCTGGGGGTAAGTTCCGAGCAATGAAATGTTCAAATAAATAAATTGCAGCCCACAAAATCCTCTTATCCTTCTACCGTGTTATTCTCTTCTAAACCTCAGCTGATTTCACGGTCACAACTGCAGTATCAAGATGTCTCCAAAGCAACAATTAAAATGTTTTTTGCAGCTGCAGAATATGGCTTTTGCTTTTGTGCCGCTTCAGACTGTCTCACAATTACCTTCGTCCCCTCCGTGCCCACAGTTCATACAAAATCTCTGGGAATGAATTTTTCTGTAATTTGTACAATGTCTCTCACAAATCTGGTGTCTCTAAACACTAAGGTACCTGCATTATCATGAATAAAATACCCATGCATAAGCAGTCAGGCTATGACAGATTTTTGAAGAGGCTACTGGAGGTTTCAAATATTTTTTTATAACAAATCCTTGGGATTTAAGTAGAAATCTAGTACTTTACTTAAATCCATTGATTTTAACTGTAATGCCAACCTCCATAATTTGTCATTAAAGCTGTACATCACAGAGGCTCATCTGTCCAAATATTTCAGCTGTGGTTTTGTCGCCCATTTTATCATTGTCCAGCATGTACAGCAAATTTTAGAAGCTTAAAAATTAAGGTTCTTCAAGACTTTAGAGATGGGTAATACTAGTTCTTGTCATAAGACCCAATCAACTATTTTGAAATCGTGCCATTCCTTGACACTACTTCCGGATTGCTCCTGGAAGAGCTCCTTTCTGCAGCCTGCAGTAAAGGTGTGAGGGTGTTCAAAAGAAGTAAACAGGTGAAATATAGCACCACAGCATCAAAAAAGGGTCTCCCAGTCTCCCTCCCTCAGCTTTGAAGCTGATGTGAGCTTGCTGTTGTCATTGTGGAAATGCAGGTGTAAGTGAGCAGGTGTGTATGTTCCCACATCACTCTCGTGGGAAATTGGGAGCATTTTCCTGGGACTCCCAGATCCAGTGGCTCTTCTCTGTCAGCCCAACCATTGGCTCTGTGGGATGAAGGCTACAGGATCCCAGCTGGGACCCACGGTAGTCTCCAGTTCATTATTGGAGGGTGCCCTGGTTTTGGTCAGAAGAAGCAGTCCCAAAGCTTCTCCTTTCTATGGACACATCCCAAAGAGCCTCTTTCAAGTGCCTCTGAATCAGGCTGGAATTTATAGCTGAGAAAACCTCTAACATGGACTCTTGTGGGTTGTAACCAATGTCCAGTATCACTCGGGCAGCGTGGGGGAGGCTGAAGTGGTGAGGGCCAGCCCAAATCTCACAGCTAGTGGGAAAATCACAGCAGTACTTCTGCATCTGGGGCCACACAGTGAGCCACGCTGAGCAATCAGTCTGCCTAAGAGAATCCATTAAAGAAGGTTCACTTCAGACCTATATCAGCATCAGGGGGAACGTGGGGCTGGGATCGCTGAGAGACGGGGCAGAACAGGAGCCATCAAAGAGAACTTTTGTCAAATGGCAGCCTGGCTGGCAACACAGCTGGTGTTGTCAGTAAGTAAATCAGCTGATAAGTTATGGATAATCATTGTCCTAAAATGTGCTTTCAGTAACCCTGCACATCTGTCTAGTATAGGCTCTAGCAATTTAACTGTACCTCACATCAGCATCTGACTGGTGCAACCAAAACTGCCACGGTGCATTGCACTGGGAAAGGATTTGGGATCGTTACCAAGTTAAGACTAACATTTATTCAGAGCCAACTTTAATTTGTCCAAAATAGCACAGGTTTTAAGTTCTTAAGGCTCCTGGGTGTTTAATGTATTTAATACGTTTTAAATGCTTGATGGTGAATTAAAAATTCAAAGATTTTCCCTTCCTCATAGTGATGAGGGTCTGAGAGGAAATTAAAGGTTGGATTTGAGGCCATTGTTATGTAATTAGACTTGTTTGGCCTTTTGTCAGCCAGTGCAATTGCTCCCTTGCACCTGTCCATGCAATGTGATTTGTAATTCAGCACAGAATACACAGGTTTTCTTGTCTTCGCGTAATTGCTCAAATTTTTATTTGTCAAGTGTTGTAGATCATAAGCATTTTCAGTTCTGCATAGGCAGGCAAGTGCTGCTTAAAATAACCCACATCCTGCAATTCTTCCCTCAGGAGCTTATCCATGAACACTTTCAGTGTACCGATTAATGAGACCAAGCTTCCCCCTCGCACCCATCTGATTAAAATATTTAAAGGAGTACTAGACAAATTCAAAATGTCTAGTAAGTACTGGGCATGCTCTTCTCTGTGTTAGCTGACTCTTGCTCACCTTGATAAAAGATGGTGAGGAAATTTCAATAAATCAGGAGTCTGCTACTGTCTAAGTTAGGAATGCTCCTCTCCAGAGAAGGGGACAAGCTTTACCAGGTACCTGATAGGTGTCGGGTCAGGCCAGATATTATGAAACAAGCAATGAAATTGGCAGCAAAGCTATTATACAATGCAAGCCAAAGAAGTATCTGTTGCAACAGGATTTGGAAAAAAAAATAAAATAGTTGTGTCTGCCAAAATGGTCTAAAGGTCTGCCATTCAAATGGAAAAGGGGAAGACCCAGTATGAGAATTCCAGGGTTTGACATGAAACCTGTTAACTCCACCTCATTTGTGTGTGATAAGCATGGCAGACATTTGGTAATGGGATGTCACAGCAGGCATCAGGAGCTCCCCATTTCAGCTGCTCGTTTGGGTATCACACAGATTCTTCTTGACAAAGTCAATGGTCTCTCTTCATCTGCTCATCATTTTTGATACCAGCTGCACTCTTAAACACAGGGCTAATCTATTTATTCCTAGGAGTGTTATAAAATGCATGTGGGTGCAGAATGAGCTGCATTCAAATGGGCCACTCTCAGGCTAATAGCTAACAAAGAAAAACATTTCCTCTACAAACGTGATTTAGGAACCCTAATATTTATGTATGTGAATCTGAAATCAGTAGGCAGATATGTCTGCTATGCTCAGGACACGTAAGCAGGGAAGGAATGAATACAGTGACTTCTGTTGGATCTACAGCTCCCACAAATACATATCAATATACTGACTTCAAAATAAATGGATGTGCCTCTTCATCCTCTGCAACCTTTAGCCTCTTGAAACTCTTTGTGAATCACCATCCCTTTGTGAAGCTGTGAAATGCTGTCAGTGACCTTTTGGAAATGGATAAGAGGAAGGTCGGTTTCCGAGTTCACAGAGGCAAGCTGGAGCTGAAACACAGCTGCTGATCATGCCAGCAGCACCCATGTCATGCCTCAGGTTACAGAAACAATCAGGAGCTTCCTGAAGCCAGAAGCACCTCCTTGGCAGAAAGTAAACTGCTTGGCAAGCCTTCGTCTGCTGAGCAGATTGTACAGCTTTGCCCCAGTCCTGGAAACCTCTCTGCAAGGGTTGGCTGATTCAGAGAGTGGGTTCCAGCTGCTGTGCACCAGCCAAGCCAAAAGAAGTGAGGCTGGAGAAGCAAGTGGTACGAAGAGCAAGAAGTAGACTTCCTTATTGGAAAGCTCTTCCTTTATTTTAAATATATATGTATATATTTGGTACCTGTGGTATGAAAAGGTACTGAGAGGTCTAAGAAGAGCTTTCAATCCCACAACTTTCCTCTGATTTTCCTGCTAAGAGAGAAAAGTGGCATATGGATGGGAAGTGTTTCTGATGGAGTCAGTAGTGACCAGAAGTAGGATGCAGCTGCTCAACCAGAACATAATTACTTAATCTCTCTACCAAGAGAAAACCCTGATAAGACAATACTGACCAAGGAGGGAAAGTTCAGAGCTCTGCTGATGAATGCTGAGTGGGAATGAGACAAGCTGCTTGGAGATCCCTATGGAAGGGGCCACGTGAGATGACAGTGACATCCAGGTCTTGCCACACACCTCTGGGGGTTCTTATCTCCCTGTAGAGATATCCACTCTGCAGTGGGTCCTGGCATCTGTGGAGCAGGAGGAGGTGGCAGGAGGACTGTTGGAAATGTGGGGTTTGACCACAGGATATGAAAGCGAAGGTATTAATGGTCCTACCAGGTTTGGGAGCTTGAGGTGTGAACCTCTACCCTGTTACTGTGGCTAATGGGGCACTGAGCCTTTGCCATCTGCTGGCTGTTGGAGCTCCCTCGGGCTGTCCTGGGCACATGGACTTTCCACACAGCCCATCCAATCAAAAGGGGTGGGAGGAGGAAAAGTAAAGGGAGAAGGAAGATGAGAAGAACAGACTAGGAGAGGTTCTTTGAGGAGGAAGTGCAGGGCAGGCAATGGAGTAATACAGTCACAAACGAGGAGGCAATCGAGCCACATGCATCCAATGTGCCTGGAACACCTCCTGTCCTTCCAGGTCAGGAGCGGCTGCTCTGATTAATGGTTTCACCAACAAGTGAGAGACATGCTAAAGAAGTTTCTCTTTAATCCACAAGCAAGGCACAAATAGTTTCCGACAGAAAACAATATTAAAATTGTTGATTTTTACAGAAAAAAAAATAACATCCATTAATCAAACAAATGACACGCTCAGGAACTGAGCGGTGTGGGGCTGCAGATTAATTGCAGGAGTTGTCTGTTCCCCCTGTATCTCTCAGCATTTCAAAATGGACATAATATCCAGTTTTATTATTTGCCAGCCCTTTAAGTTGGACTTGAAATGCAATTAAAATAGCACTTGAGAGAGCCATACATTTTAATTAATGGCCTGCATTGCTGAGAAGTTGGAAAACAAAGAGAGCATTGCCCACTAGGAATGAGTAAATCAAGACAGATGCGTTCCTGGGTGTCCATACATCAATATGACGACATAATCTAGTAGAGCAAGAAACCCATCTCTGCTGTAATATCACTTGTTTTGCTTCAAAAATTTAGTGCAATGGGTGTGTACGATGAATGCCAGCTTAACAGCCTCAGGTTTTAAAACGGGGGAAAAATATATCTAAGGGAATGCTGTTCTGCTGCAGGGTTCTGAAACCAAGACGAGTCCCCATGAGATTCAGCCTGCCCAAATCCCCTCCCCACCGTGCTGCTTCTCCTTTTGGTTTCCAGATCCTGGAGCTCTTGCCCTGAACTGCCAAACTGGTGGCTATGATGTAGCAATCCCAGGTGTGGGTGACACCTAAGAGTGGCGGGAAAAAGGTGTGAGCACCATGGCGTAAAGTCTGGCGTTTGCTCCCGCTCAACGTGCTTGTTCTCCCCCAAAAGCAAGGATACCATCAGGAAATATCTTGGCTGATCTCTGCTGCTCCCAATGGCACTGCTCCCATGGACAGCTTGGATGCAGTGGCTCTCTTTTGGAGGATACATGAGATATACTGTGTATATATTCTCTGTGTGTGTGTGTGTAAATATATATGTATATATTTATGCCAAAGACTGGTTGCCAGACAGGTTTCAAGCACAGATCTGGACTTTCCCAAGTATTTTACATGATGATTGTCTTGTACATAACATTTACTGAGAAACATATTGAAACGCTGAAAAACAAGCAAAGCCATTAAATTTTGCTAAATAAAGAATAAAATGGGAAGTGGTTCACATGATATAAGTTACAGAGACTTTCAAAAGTTTGTATATCCACCCACACATCACACAACAGCTATGATTTTGGCTGAAGATCAGGGCCTACGTAGAATAGATTTCTTCAGCTTTTTACAGGGGAAAACAAAACTGAAGCAAACAAAAAAAAAGATGAAACACATATCAGTAAAAGCAGAAACTGAAATAAGTGACTAGAAAAGTGCAAACCTGTCAACAATTTTAAAACACATTTAGAGACCTCAAAAGTACAGAGAGCAGAGTTAAAAAGTTGCAGAGGACAGCATTTTCTTAGGTAAATCTGTCTTTCCTGAACTAGGGAAACTCCAGGAAAAACTGGCAAAAGAAAGGCACCTATGAAACAAGATAACAGAGAAAATTGGCTGTTGTCAGCATGAGATAATGAACTTTTGCAGAAATGTGTTGAGCTGTCCTGTCCCCTTTTTCATCTCTTTGTGAATCTGCCATTTTTGGAGAAAATGTGGATGACGTTAGGGACTATGATCCAACAGCAGGATCTGATCTAGGCATCTTCAGCAAAACACAGAAGGGACTGGGACAGAGAAATGAGAAAATGTCACTTCATGATTCAGTAGTCCTCCTGTATTCAGATGCTTTGGACAGTTTTGGTCACCTAATCTTTAAACAGGAGGTTGAAACCGATGGTCTTCAGAGAAGGGTAGCAAAAAAATGAACACAGGAAAAAGCTCTTCTTACTTCTACCTCGAGGTAGAAGTAGGTGGATGCTTTCCATTCATCCAGCTTTCAACACTTGTTCTGTGTCACAAACTGGCTTTTCATCCGCTGCTGCAGAAGTATGTCCTCCCCTGAGCAGCCTCCCAAGAGAGACACCAACACAGACCAGCCAGCTGCCACAGCCAGGGACAAACAGGGATTTAAATGCTTGTGCAGCCTTTGGTGAGATTGTGCACTGGTAGAAACCATCTCAAAGAAGAAACTGCAATGCTCTGGATATAAGGAAATATCCAAAAGTTACCAAGAACACCTAAATATTCAAAGAATCATGGAATGTGCTGAGCTGGAAGGGACCCAAAAGGATCACTGAGTCCAACCCCTGGCCATGCACCATCCCCAGGAGTCACACTATGTGCCCAAGAGTATTGTCCCAATACTTCTTGGACTCTGTCAGGCTGGTGCTGTGACCACTTCCCTGGAGAGCCTGTTCCAGTGCCCAACCACGCTCTGTGGGAAGAACCTTTCTGTAATGTGCAACCTAAACCTCCCCTGACACAGCTTCAGGCCATTCCCTTGGGTCCTGTCACTGCTCACCACAGAGAAGAGATCAGTGCCTGCCCTTATGTTATATCCATTATTTGAGATGTATGGATTTTACGGTGGGCAAATACCGAATATCTGTTCCTCTCCTTAACCCTGAAGCTAAAAAATCAGGTTTTTGTTTGTGTGTGTTGTCTTCATTTATTTCCCTCTTGGGAATACCAAGACAGTAAGCTGCCAACGCTGGCTGATGGGACAATTGACTTTTCCGGTGGCCATTGCTCCTCCAGCTCACACCACGTCCCTGAGCAATCCAGTCCAGTCAACCCATTTAGAACAAATGTCTACAATGACGTGCCAGAGGGGCTGTGGGCAGCCACAAGCATCCCTCTGCCTGATCTGTAGGTCTTGCCTAGTCAGGAGATAGAGACCTGCACGTCCCAGGGAAGTTGTTGGCACATATGCGCATAGGAGGGGAGTTACATCTGCATCTGTTGGGGGCACTGGGGACAAAGTAAAAAGAGATTTTTGCAGCCCACCTTCTATCTCCTTTGCTTTTTCATTAAACGTGGTTGGAAAACATTTCCCAAGTGGAAAATAGTTGTTTATGTATTTTATTTTTTTTTCCTCAGCATTTAATAGCACTTTAAAATTGCATCCCTAAGGATTTTTTAGCAACTGGCAGTAAGATATGTCCACTTCAGAGTGCCTGATTTTTTCCTGAGATCAGAAGAGGATGGGTGTCCCTTAATCCATACCCGTGGGATTCAGGTATTCGCTGGGGAAGCAGCAAAGATGAAGTACTTTGTCTTTTGGGAAGTCTACTTGAGTGTGCAGATTTCCTCCTGACAGCAGAAACTGAAATATTGTATTGTCACTCAGACTTGTGCAACAAAGCCCAAACAGGCCCCTTACCAGCTCCATTTCATTTTCTGAGGTATTGAAAAGCCAGAAGGGGGGAGATGCACATGAAAGGCAACTAATGCTGAAGGAAAGGGAGCTGATTAGAGTGAAGGCAGGGAATCTGCCTGAAACAAAAAGACACCGTGTAATTATTAAAATAACTAATATGTTGCTTTATAAACCACGACGAGCCACTCATTTAGGGTTATTCTGTATTCTGAACTTTGATTGACTCACGTAGTTGTGTCTTTATTGCCAATTTTTATAGCAAGACAAAGCAAATTCAGTCAATCCGAGCCTCCAAATCTATGTACAATCATTGATGCCAAGGAGAAAAGCCTCTTCTCTATTGATCAAAGACTGAAGGTGAACTCGAATTTCCAAGAACTTGAGACAGAGTCTGAATGAGAATTTCCAATGAAAATGGCATGAGCCTTTGGATCAAGTATCCAAGGTGACATACAGAAAATAAGGATACGTCCTTATTAGACAGCTTCTTTTGTCATCTGTCCATACTGCTGTGGGCATCAGACCTGACGGGGTTCCACCTTGGAGCACCATCCTGCTGACCACCTTCTGCATGTTCACTGGTTTTTCCCTGCCTGTTCTGCAGGTGAAAATCGTCCAGCAGGGTAACTGGTAAAGAAATGGCAAGTACACACAGCCAGCGTGCTAGAGAAATGAGGAAATTTCATTACCCTGAACTAAAAGTAGATAAAATCTATTCACCTACAGTTATCCTTGACCATACCTTTGCTTTATCCCTGAGTCTTGTATCTGATCTGAAGGTATATTTCAATAGAGTATTTCCAATGGGACATAATGGGGAACAAGCTAAATACTGGGGGGGAAGGGTTTCCTGTTCGCTCATTGCTAAGAAGGATTTCAGAGGTGCAGGCAGGACTCCTGCACCCTACCAGGACCTTTGGGCTTGATCCCCTTGACCCATGGCAGTGAATCACCAGTTCTTCAGCATTCTGCAAGCCAATGGTAAAGCAGCCAAGGCTTGGGCTGTCCCCAGGAAATTTGGACATTCGGGAAAAGAAGAAAAAAAGGGCTCCAGGATGATTTAAGCAATGCCCTGGAGGACTGACCCATTGCTAGGGCAGAGGATCCCTTTGCAGGAGCATGATCTATGTCAGTAAGACCTGAGGTTTCCCTGTGGGAAAGTTCAGGGCCTGAACAGGTTAACTCAGAAAAAAAACATATTAGATCTTTAGAAATGGCATTGGTGGGCAGCTCTGCACTGTGAAACAGAAAGAATACCCAGCACATGGCTGGATAATCCTGTGATATTTTGAAGAAATCGTGCCCCCTGCTGATTTAATTAGATTTTTTTTTAGCCTCAGCTCTAAACCTGGTGAGAACATTCAAACATACTGATTAGTGTTCAAGGTCAATAACTCAGATGTCCTGCTGGATAGTAAAAATCTTCTCTTTCAACACTGAAATAAGATGCTTATTATTGATTTGTTGGAAGCAGAAGGCAAAAGACGAATGGCATATCCTTGCAGGGCCAGTATTCTGAGGCCATGCCTAGCATTTTACATGTCCTTTGTAGCATTTAATGGGGAAATAAAAGCCTGGAATAAAACAAGCAGAAATTTGTGACCAGGGGATTTGGTGGGTTTATAAAGCCTCTGTTTGTGTCTTACTTGCACGGTAAAATTATCTCATTTTCTAGCAAAAGAGAACAGTCATTGGCTACCCATTTAAACTGATCATGACTGATTAACAACAACAAAAAAATAGATCACCGTTGAATAACAATCACTGCTGTTTTATGAGATGGGTGATTATACCACAGTATCCCACATCAACTCTCTCACTGGCCAGCAGTATGAAAAAATGCACATTTTCTTTCCAGGAAACCTCAGCTATGTCAAACCAGCTTGCACAGAGCTCACCCCAAATGCAGGTCAGAAAGCAAAAGAAGGAAAGAAAGGGAGAATCCCAGCAGTGTGCTGTCACAGGTGTGTGAACTGGGCTCCATCCAGCCCCGCATCCAGTCGCACGGTGGGGCTGGATACAGAAAGGGGCAACAAACCCCCATTTCCCATCTCCCCCTTTCCATCTGGCAGTCTGGGGCCGCTGGAGCTGTGGTACAAATATGGTCCTGATGGTCCGAAAATCCTCCTTAGTGTGCTTTCGGGTGCTGCACTGTGCTCTGCTATTGTTAATGCAACATTTTCTTTTGGCTTCCCTCTCCCACTCGCTAAACCGCAAACCCGTCTCCGCTAGGAGGTCATTGAGTACCCTCTAGTGGATATTTTGGAAAACATATCTCAGCTCTTTATTGGCCCCCGGAGCCTCGGCGGCAGCTTTCTGGAAAGCCTCGTGTTTATAGTTAAGGTACACAGGGGATGGATTACAGTAAGCACAGCACATGCAAACGGTTGCAAACCCTTACAACAGCTCCTTCTCTTTAGTTAAATCAAACATGAAGGGAAAACAAGTTTAAAAATCAATACTTCAAGAAAAACTGCTTGATATTTAAAAAATCTAGTAGATGTGTACAAGGCCAAAAATACCTGTAAGGAAAATCAGTCTGCCAATAGCATTCAATTTCAGTTTTTGGAGTAGCCTGAGATGGCAATGGGCTCCCGACCTATGGCATCCAAGGACAGGCTCCTGGGAGAAACAAGAACATATCCCCATGATTACCCTCCTTACCCTTTACTTATTAGCTTTATTAATCACTCAGGGTTTTTTCCTAAATTAGTTAATGCATTTGCTTTTTGCTTCCCATGATCTGTATGTGGTGGGTTAGCCTTCCCAAAGAGCAGAAATCCCTTCCAGCTGCTCACTCACTCACACCCCCCCCCATCCTCAGAAAATGTGTGAGAAAGGTCTCGTGTCACAGGAAGGACAGGGAGTTTGGTAACTTGCCAGTTAGCACTATGTGGAGGTGGGGGGAAATGTTTTAAGTTGTTGCCAATTAAAATAGATTCAAGTGGTGAGAAACAAAGGTAAACATTAAAATAACCCCTTTCTTCACCCACTTCTCACAGGCTCAGCTTCATCCCCAACTCTTCTACTTCCTTTTACCCCCAGGCTGCACAGGGAGATGCAGGCATGGAAGATGGGGTCAGTCCGTAACCACTTCTCTTTCCTTCTCATGCTTTTCCCCTGCTCCAGCATGAGGTCTTCCCTGGGCTGCAGCTCTTCAGGATAAACCTGCTCTGGTGTGGATCATCAGCAGTGGGGTAGATATCTGCTTCAGCTCCTCCTCCCCTCTCCCCTTCCTTCTCCTCCTCTGCCCTTCATGTCCCCTCTGCTGTTTCTCACTTTTTCCCTCCTCCCCTGCCCATCCAGAGTTACCTGCTCTTTCTGATACAACTCCCCAGTAGCATTTTCACTGAAGTGTTGGGCAGCATTAGTTTCTGTTCCCGTCATCTGTCAGTCTAATCCCTCTGCCATCAATCTTGTCAGTTTGTCTTGAGTTGATGTCAGACTAAATGTTGTTCCATTAGCATGCTCTTCTTTACGCCTTTTATCAGTGGCTTAACGCTAATGCTCTGTAAGACTTCAGGAATTTCCCTGGTACACCAGGATGTTCTCGAAATGAAGATGAGTAGGTCAATTATATCCTTGGCAGATTTTCCAGGCCTTCTGAGTATGTAGCAAGACTTCAACCTGTTTATGTCTAGTACAGATTTTTAATGTCCTCACTTATAACTTAGCAGCTAAAACAATATCACTTCTCCCATTATGCTTGAAAATACCATCCTGCTTCTTTCTAAATGCATGACAGAAATCTCTGTTTATCTGTCTACCTCTTCTCACCCTCCTCCTTAGTAGGATGTCACTGCTGCCTGCTGTTTTCTAGGTACATCTATCAGGCTCTCCCCTTGGTATCTCCCATTCCTCTTCGGGAGCACAAGTTCTATGCTGGTCTGTTGGATATTTCATAAAAAATACAGATCTCTGTATATACAGCTTAAAAGGCGCACAGGCCTCTCCTGGTGTTATGTTTTAAGTTCACCTCCTTTTTTAGCATCTTTTCTTGTGGAGCATTTGGCCATGGCTCCTGGAATTGGGCCTCATATGCCCTATTCTTATGCCAAATTCTGAATTTTCAATTTCAGAACCAATCCTGGTGGGTGAAGTTCTGCTTTTTTTGCTGTGACTCACTATTATTTCCAGCAAGTAGCCTGGCTCTCAGTTTGTCAGGATTTAAAAGAAAACCAGACTGTCTCCATGTGCGGGTAGGTAATATGGGCCATTTGAGGCTCAAACCCTCTCCCTGACCTCTTATTTCAGATCCTCCATGGTTCACGCTCTCCACTAACAGCTGAGACACCTCCCTCTGCCCAGTCCCTGGGTTAGTCAAGGTGTCCAAAGAGTGAATGTTTGGTTAGGCACGTTTACAGTAACGGGAAGAGGTTATCTGAGGAACTTCTTGGTCATTAGAAATTGGTCCTGACCTGAGCAGGAAATTGGGTCAGGTGATTGCCAGAGAGACCTCCTAGGCTAAATTGTTCTATAATTCTATGCAAAAGTATGGTATATCACTTAGTAAGCTGGCTGAAAGTATTAAACAGGCAAAGGTAGTGTACAAGATGAGGCACATGACAGAATTACGTTGCTGGAAAAGCTTTTTTCTTTTAAATTTTATTTCCTGAAGTAAAAATTCTACTGGGAGTGTGTAACCATTATTTAAAAAATTTATATTCCCTAATCCAATGATATTTTCAATTGCTTTGAAGGTTTTCCAGCGATGCCAGTCTGCAGTGCTAGTGCCCAGGGGTGCACCCAGCACACGATGACGTACATTTCTTTGTGGGCTTCTCTGTTACACAGAACCTGTGCTCTCTGGTGAGACAGTGATAACACTGCTGTTTGGAAAGCAGTGAGTCACCTGCATTTGCTAATAGTACATTCAAAATCTGTGCCATTTCCAGCTGTGTTTTAGCCAGGGCTCTGAGACACCTACCAGACAGTGTGGGGGCCGCAGGAGGAAGGAAGTTATCCAGCATCAGTAAATGATAAAGGTGGTTTTCTGAGGAACTGGACCCAAGGTGCACATAGCCTTGGCTTGTCAGAGAGCTCTGCAAATACACATCTACCACACAGGAGGCTTGTGCTGTCTCTCCAGAGTTAGCGAGCCCATGGGTTTGGCTTTGAGAGTGTAGTGGTGCACGAGGGAGGATTTTTTTCCCTTTCACTTTACTCCACTTTCATATGGCATTGGAAAACAGGGTGTATTGTGTTTGCATAGCAAGGTTTTGGTGGCAGGGGTCTACAGGGGTGGCTTCTGTGAGAAGTTGCTAGAAACCTTCCCCATGCCCAACAGAGCCAATGGCAGCCAGCTCCAAGATGGACCTGCCGCTGGCCAAACTGAGACCATTGGTGACGGTGGTAGCTCTGCTGGGATAACAGATTTAAGAAGGGGGAACACTTACTGCCCAGGAGCAGATTTTGGCCAGAGGGGAGTGAGAATATGGGAGAGGAACAACTCTGAAGACACTAAAGTCAGTGAAGAAGGAGGGGAGGAGGTGCTCCAGGTGCCAGAGCAGAGATTCCCCTGCAGCCTGTGGTGTAGACCATGGTGAGGCAGCTGTGCCCCTGCTGCTCATGGAGGTCCATGACTGGAGCAAAGATCCACCTGCAGCCCCTGGAAGACCCCACACTGGATCAGGGGAAGAGTGTAAGGAGTCCCCCTTTTGAGGAGGAAGGAGAGGCAGAAACCATGTGACAAATTGACTTCAGCCCTCATTCCCTGTGCCCCTGTGCCACTGGGAGGGAGGAGGTAGAGAAATCAAGAGTGAAGTTCAGCTTGGGAAGATGGGAGGAGTGGGGAGAGGTGTTTTAAGATTTGTTTTTATTTTGCATCACCCTACTCTGGTGTTAATTGGCAATAAATGAAACTAATTTCCCCAAGTTGAGTCTGTTTTGCCCATGACAGTAATCAGTGAGTGATCTCTCCCTGCCCTTATCTTGACCCACGAGCTGTTCGTTGTATTTTCTCTCCCTTGCCCCTGGTGAGGAGGCGAGTGATAGAGTGGCTTTGGTGGGCACCATGCGTCCAGCCAGGGTGAACCCACAAGCCAGGGATGTGCCAGCTCAAGCACTAAGCAGACAGGCTGTTTTACAGAGCAAGCAGAAGTGGTTTTTTTCCCTGTGATTTCGAGTGCAACAAACATGTATAGCAAAAAATAAAATTGGCTTAGCCAGCGCTTCGAAGGGTGTGAGCTGCCACCCATGGTAATTTCAGTGTGATACCTGCCGACTTCCCCTTTGCAAAAGGCCTCTTGAATGATTCATGCTCTCATCCACTGATGTTCCTGGCTTCTTAAACCACACCACTAACCCTTTGCCTCGGACCCAAAATTTCCAAATTGTTTTTAAAGGGTGCTTTTATGTGTGCGTGCGTGCGTGTGTGTGTGTGTGCGTGTGTGTGTGTGTGTGTGTGCGTCTTCTTTTGAAAGACAGGCAATCCCAGCCTCTGCCCCGAGAGACAGATCTGGCGGTGGAAAGTCACCATCCTCCCTGGCCTTACTCATCTCACTCATGCTTGCTTTTCCCCTTGAAGGGATGGAGCGTGTCCTCCCTTCCCACAGGCACCAGTTGAGACACAGAGCTGCCAGGAACTCTCCATCTCTTCCTGGGAAGAGGTGCCTTGCCCTTTCCTGATTAGGCTGCATAGTTAATGATGCTGACCCAAACAGAAAGCCAGGATGAGTGGGCACTTCCTCCCCCTGCTTTAACTACTGGGCAGAGGAGGAAAGTTTTCAAACTCTCCTTCTTTTGGATCCCGCCATACCAGCTCAGATGTGCCCCATTGAAAGAACTTTCAAAATCTTTTCTAAAATGCATCACCATTTTTTTGTTTTAATTAGCACAGATGGCAATGACTGCTTTTGAAAAGGCACAAGGAGCTCCCCATCTCTCCAGGCCTGCAAGTGAAGCTGCAAGGCGCTGGCATGATGGGTGGCAGCGCTTCCCATGGCAGCAGACCTGTGAGGCCACGCTTTCCCGACGCCTCCAGTGACTGATCCACTTAGGAAAGCAGCTCTTCTGGTTACGTTCAGCTCTTTAATCCTTTTCTCTCCCTTTCCAGAAGTGACAACTTTTCTGTTTGCACCTCCATTGCATCACCACTCCCCTCTACAGCTGCCCTGCATTTTTTTTGCCTAACAGCATGTAATTAATCAGCTCAGGTTCGTAATAAAATATGACGCCCATTTAATAGACTGAGTCATCGGCAGAGCCAAGCGGAATGAGCTGATGGGAAGGATGGCAGGGGAGATAACGCAGGGCTGTCAGCAGGCGAGGGGCAGGCCTGCCTCGCGCAGCCAGTGCTCTTCAGAGGCGGCCTGGGCGACACCGAGACCAAACCTGCTCATGTTTCCCTGTTGCGTGGTGAGGTTTTGGCAATGTTTACCTGCCTGAGCCAGCACTTCTGTGGCAGGAGTCAGATTGGTCGATCCTTTCCATAAGTGGTGGGCATGAGCTGAGGGTTAGGCTGGGAATGAGGAAACACAGAGAATGGGTGGAGTGGAGAGGTGACTGCCAGCCCTGTGGGGACACTCATCCTCTGCACAAGGTGAAGGGGTTGGACTCCACGTGGTGATGAGCCTTTTGGGGGGGGGAGCCACCTGTCTCATCCCTGAGCTGTTGCTGGCTTTTCAAAACACTTCTGTAAGTAGTATTTTTTGTTGCTGGCTCTGGTACAGTCACATCATTAGTCTTCATTAGAGGGTGATAAAATACTTATATAAACACCTCATAAAACCAGCTGATCATTGGCACCGTACTACTCCATGTGCTCTGGAGTTTCAGGACAGAGCAGTTCTGTGACATTACAAAAATCTCTCTCCTGTGGCTCAGAGACAGTCAAAGCTAAGGAAGATCTGTTGTGCAGCTGACAGTGGCTTTAGGGCTTGCACACAGACAGTTAAACTGGGAATGCTCGTGAATAACACCAGAAAGATGCTGGGGAATTTACAATTTACTTTGCAGGAGCTGTAGAAAAAGTAAAAAGTGCAGCACCATGACTGGGGAGATCGGTGTCCATGTGTGTACACCTAGACATATGTAGCAAAAATAAACACCACCTGATTTTCTGGCTAACACAACTGCTGTTCCGTTAGAAGCTTTTTAAGCAAAACGGTTTTAACTCTATTTCCAGCAATTACGAATATTTCCATGTGACTGCTTTTCAGCTGTTTGTTAGAAAATGCTTATCTAGAATTTTTTTATGATGTAAGCTAATTACATCCCAAATTAAAAAAGACCTTAATAATGAATAAGATACTGGGATTTGGCATTTGATTTCAGCATTCAGCACAATTCCTGTTTAATGCTGTGCAAACGAATTCAGTCTCTTATCCCAGACCAGAAACTGCAAAAGCCGTGACGGTACAAATCACGCGTTGCGGCGTATTCATTGCACGAGAAGATTCAGGGTGCTCTGGGGATGGGCAGGAGAGCAAAAGCTCTGCCAGTTCTCGGTGTTTCTCCACACCCCCATGCCCCAGGAGGCAGCAATGGCTGCTGGACCTCATTTCCAGCCCCTCGGTGTGACAAGTCCTGCACTGAGCTTGCAGATGCAGCACCGGCCCTGTATTAGCCTGCCACGCTGCAGAAGGAACAGGATCAAAGGAGAGAGTCATCCTTACCCAAGTCCTTGCAAGTCTTGTTTCTGGTTGTTTACCACTTTGTAAATGTCTTTTTTTTTTTTTTTCCTTGGAAAAAAAATATTAACAAAGAACTAGGACTAACACAAATTACCTGCTCTGCTTTTTACTGTTGAATTAATAATCTCCTTACTTTATAGCCCTGCCAGGAGGGATAACACTATTGTTAAGGCATGACACCACACTGCAGAAAGGGTGTCTGCTCAAAACTTGTTTAGTCCTCTCATCCTTGCCTGTAAACCACTGGAAAACATACAAAACTTTCACAGTTTGCACAGTAGCCATTCCAGGTAAATGATAAGCCTTCTTTTGGTCAACTTTCCCTGTTAAGATAAGAAATACCCCAAAGCTAAAGAACTGAGAGTGGTCTTTTACCAGCGTTGTGGAGCTCTGGAAAGAGCAGCTTTTGCTTTTGTGGTAGGTAGACGCCAGAAAAGCCATTTTAAGATTGCCCATCAGTTAAAGTTCTAAAGCCGTGGAGGTGGAGCTGCAGAAACGCCCTTCCTATTGATGCCAGGTTATTTAGCTCTTCCTTCGAAAACATCAGCAGTTAGGAAGGGCTCCAAGTTTTCCCAAGGAAACACTGTAATGAAATGCATCATCCAGCTGTCTGTGCCTTCACCACAGTCACCTGTATTCATCCCTTCATCCTGCAATCTGGCGACAGCTCGCAGGTTGTGCAAACCTGCTAAATTCAAGTGCCACCTAGAAAATGTTTTGCAAGTGGACGCAGTTTCCAGCTATGGGAATTTTCACTTTCCCCACTAAATCACCTGGAACAGATATTCAACATCTGTTATTTTTATTTATTTACATATTTAAACTGCGGCTCAGTCAATCCCGTAAGTCCTCAAAGGTAAACCAGTTCCAAGAAATAGGATTGACCAGTGATGAGAATGCTGTAATTTTAAAAGTGGGTGAGGGCCAAGAATTGCTATGATTTCTTATTCTTTCAACTTCCATGGGGCAGCAGGGCCATCCCACTGGGCATGGATGAATTCCTCCTTGCTAACACAAAATGCTCCTTTTGCTACAGAATTTCCAGTTTCAAGACCTGAAATCCTGGCATAAACATTCAGATTGCATTACAACAGCTGAAAAAAAGAAACCAAGAAATATAGTTAATTAGCCCACCCCCACCTCTGATTGAGTATATCATGAATCTCGTCTCTAAAGCATTCTTCACAACTGTAATGGCTATTTTATCTAAGTAACAAAGAGAAACAGGCTCCAGCTGGGGATTTAAAACCTGATACTGAATTTCTTAAAATAAATAGCATTAATAAGCAAAAATGCAGGCATTTCTTAATTTGATTGCTTTAGCTACTGAAATAGCAGAGGGCACAAGAAGAACAGTAAATAATAACCTCAATGAGCACAGTTCAGAGATTTTTCTTTCCTTTACCTTATTCCTCAATGCTGAAGAAAGAGATGACAAAGTTGGATTGAATGCAAGGACTTTCAAAACATATTTAAAACAAGGAAATAGAACACAAAAAACTTGTTTGGTTTTTTCTTTTTTCTCCTGAATTCCTAGTTCTTAAACATAGCTTTTGCAGCTAATAATCTCTATATCCTGGCCTAGTCACGGTGCTGAAAAAAAATGCTGTTGAACATATTGATTTTGTGGCAGATTATGGAATTCTTTTAAATTTGTAATTTAGATCCAGAATGCACTGCTCACCAGGTCACGGTGATGTTGAGAACTAATCTTGGTGTCTGGCATCATGCTTATAATGGGAAATTTGCTCAGTGAAGGAGGCACAGCATTCTGCTGCTGTTTTAACAAACAAAGAATTACATTGCCTCAAGATGTCGTGCTGCCAAAATTGCTACACCAAAAATTAAATTGAGAACACAGTCTCAAATCCTTTGTCTGGCTAAAACATCATGTTATTTTCAGCATCCTTGCAATGCAAAAGCAGGCAAACCACTAATGCTTTGTGCATCTCTTTGTTCTTACAGCACATGTTCCTACTCCCCATGAACACATAAATTAAGAGATAATGTGAAGAAAATATCAAGAATATTTTGGTCAGATTAAAATACTTATTCCCCCGTCAGTTCAAATTCCTAACAAAACACATTACAGAGTAAATGGATTCCTTCTTACTTAGTGCATCTCCTGCTGAGCTGAACAGCTATCTTCTAATACTTGCCACGAATTGCAGAGAGCCCAGTGCTGTTCCCTGGTAGCCAGTGGCTGGACCAGAGGTTGGCAAAGTCAGACTCAAGGTGTTGAAAGAATGAGAAATTGTCTCACTGCCAAAAATGTGCTGAAACATATTTTGAATGGCACCCTGTCAGTCTGAGTATGAAAAAAATTACAGGCTTGCTTCATTTGGAACTGAAACTGTTGTTCTAATGGTTCAAGGATTTTAGTAAATCAATACCTGTGTAGCTTTCAACAGGCTTCAGACAACACCTTCTGGATCCAAGAGATTTTACAGACCCATGAGACAGGCAACTTATGCCAACTGCTTATCAAGATGGTACTACAGGGGTATTCCATAGTGCTGGTACAATCAGAGGCATTAAGGAGAGTTTGAGTTACAAGCATTGCACATACAAGTCTCATATCTCATCCCTTATCAAAAGCAGATTTAATAAAGTGCCATAAAGCAAGAAAAAAAACCACCCATGCACTGGGCTACAGCACAAAGCAGGGTTTTCTCAGTAAGAGCTCTGCCACAGCCAACATTGTGTAAGTTCAAAATACATTGCCACTTCTAGTATTTTACTAAAGTAATGATATCTTCATTGTGAAGTCTTCAAAAAAGCACTAAATAGAAAAAAAAATAAAGTTTTTGGTCCTTATTTTTTCTTATTTTATCCTCCAAATTTCTTAGCGTGCAATGTGAGGTCTAGATGGTAAGTACACTTTTATAAATTCTGTTAGCATCATGGACTGTCCTTAGTGAAATAAGTGAAACTTCACCTAGAGAATACCAAAAAGCATCAGAAGTCACAATGAGGGATTTTACCTGTGCAAGAAAACTTACCTGACTTTAAAATAAGAATACCTGAAAGTCAGATTTATATAAAAATCTGGTTTTTATTAAATTGTCATCACAGAAGAGTTCAGTATAAAATCTCTAACAAAGTGATTTTATAGCGCAGTAAACTCTCTGTCTCTCACAGCCAAAAGCTCTGGTTATGAATGTACAGTGTGCCTTCACATCATAGAATACAAAACTGGAGTTTGCCCTTGTAGCCCCATATTTGTTAAGCAGGAAGACGAAATCTAATAAAAGCTGTTCCTTCTTCTAGTTTATTGTGTCCATAACACCCAGTTTTGAGATCATTAAATGAAAAATATTGTTACAACTCAACCTGCTCAGACTGTGCAGCTGCTATTTGGCATTTCAGACTGGCAAGAAAAGCCACTCCACATGCTCCAGTGACAAACCACAGCAATAAACTATTCCCTGAACACACATCATCACAATCTTCATCCAAGGAGCCACTCTAGCAGAGCAGAAAGGCGTGCACAGTGATTGAAGAGAGCAAAGAGGAAAAAAGGGGAATTTTTCAGTAAAAAACTAGCTACTACCTAAAAATCTAATTTTCTGAATAAATCCTAACAATGTGGTGGGTTTTTTGCCTATTTAATTGGAGCATTTCCAGCATATTTGGTTTATGTCAAGCAACTGAAAAGCATGCTAGGCTCTCTACAAGTACTGAATCCAGGGACACATTTTCCTCAAACTCTGTACCTCACGCTGTCAGCAGAAAATGTTCCAACACCCTCTGCCAAGTTTGGTGTTTTAAGAATAAGTAGAACTACAAAAAAACCCCATTCCTCCTTGGCCCAGGGACTACTTCTGTGCCATCTGCCAAATGTGTAGAAACCAGGTCAGACACCAATTTCCAGGTGAGAATCTGTTATTCAGTAAATAAACTTGTATCAGGCTGGGTAGACTCAGACTGCTGTACCCTGTGCCTAAGAGTGGCATTTGAGGTGAAGCCAGTGTACCAAACGTTGCCATGGGCTTGAAATCCTTGAGGTAAAACACCCCAAATTTCATTTTAGTATTTTACTGACTTGCAGCTACTACAAGATCTTTCTATGACATACATCCCACTCTGGAATAATTCAGTAATCAACCACCTGACCTGAAGATAAATGTACAAAAAGGAAACAAAGCAGTAACAGAAGCTCTGCAAAAAGAGTTTTTTTAGCAGTTATACAGCAATTTTCAGCTTTGGAGGGCTTTGTGTTACTGCAAGAAGCTACTCAGAAGCTCTGAAGATTATTAATGAGAAAATACAGAGTCAGTCCTGCCAATGCAGGAGTATGATGTCATTACTTTCACTCCAAGCATTTGTAGTTAGATAAATTGCTCTCTTGATTGTCATTTGAGACAAAGCAAATTTTTATGTACTTCAGACTGTACTTATGCACAAGTACACTACTTGTATACCATTACAGCATCTGTAATGAATATACAGCAACAACAATTATAAAGTAGTAATTTAACTCCTGCAACATCTAGGGGCAACAGCAAAAACTAGAGGAGCAATTACCTCATGTTCTCTAGCTTCTGGCCCAAGTTGTTTCTTGTATTTCTCTGGTTTTCTCTCATAAACACAGTCCAAAAAACACTAGCATAAAAGTGGCTTTCTTGTCAAACAAATGAAGGTTATACCACTGCTAGAACAATAGCTCTCTAACTAAAGACAAGGACAGAAAACACTTTGAATCATTTCACAAATCAAATATTTCTTTTTGTTTAGCAGACTACCTGATATTGATTTGATAGGCAGCAGTGATGCCACACGAGCTTGTATCAATTCCAACCTACTGAATCAAAATGCAAATAGCTTTTTCCCCTCAAAGCTGCACTGACTCTGTGGTGCTCTGGCAGGAACTGCCAGCACTGTTTTATAGTGTGCACTAATCAGGGCCTGGATGATCAAGAGACATAAACTTGCCCATCAATAAGTATCTTTGTAATTAAGTCAAATGCGATGTCACTGACATGTCGGGCAGCCAACAGAAAAGCGTGTGTGCATTCATGAGGGGGCCTAGAAGTCCCAAGCATAAAAAGACACTGAAAGGCACTAGTCCATAGAAGGTACTGCCTTCAAAGCTGCCTTTGAGTACATGCTTCATGTGTCTGAGAGTAGCCCACGTTCATCCAGTGCTTTGAGCTGAGCAAGAAAACAAGTAATAAAACCATTCCCCCACCCAACCCCAATTTCCCAGATGTTAAGAAGCAAGTGATACAAAAAAGAAAATCAAACATCAGAGGATCCAGTCTATTCTACCCAATCATCTGATGCATCTGATTTGATCACGTGTTCTTATTTTTAATTACTGGTGGGGAATAGAGTTATGAAAAAGATGCCTGCAGAGACAGCCTACCCAGCATATGTTCATAATCTAAGGGACAAATCCTGCTCTGAGCACTTGGTGTATTTTCTGATTCCAGGGAGGATGTAAGCAGTGGATTGAAGCAACAGCTGAGAATTGTGCAAGACATAATTGACCACACCATATTTTGCTATGATGGCAGACTTGATTCTCTACTACCTGACATCCGGAGTAGCTATTTGCACTTAGGTTCTAGAAGTGCAACTTGATATTAAAAGGTTGATTACAGCGATCATACTTGGCAGACAACGAAGGAACTTACTGTACCCAGAAACACATAACCACGAATTGCACCTAATGCCAAAAGTGCTCCAGATTCTCCGGGATGAGAGACGACATTAACACCACACAGCGTCCAGCAAAAGCTAAAGTACATGGCTAATTGTATTCCTACCTGTTAACACTTCCAAGACCAAGTAAGGAAACTTAAGGTTTGTGGTTTTTTGTTTTAAGTGGGCATCCTATTTTCAGTCAGTTCCCTAAGGGTGATTTCAAAGCCACTACACTATTATTTGGGGACAATATTCAAAATTAGGAAGTCGCTGTAACCTTAAAATGGGAGGATGTGTCACAAAAACTGTTTTCTCAAACTTCTGGGCAACAAAACAGATTACATCACATGATCTGCTCAACACTGATATTAGCAGGCATCCTGAGGCAAGATGGGACACAGAAGAACATACTACAGAATGTATAAAACCAAACTCAAACAGCATGAAAAAAGTAACGTTTATTTTTAATGTTTACAAAAGCATGAACACCTTATGCAAAAGCAGCACCCTGAACCATACATTTCCCTCAATCCTCCTGGGATATTGGCAGAAAGCAAGTATTTTCCCTGCTCTTTAGTGCTCAACATACTCTGCTGAGGTAAATGGGAACCAACCCACTGATTTCCATGGAGCTCCCTCTGCTTACATTAGCAAAGGGGCCGGCGCGTCAGACTGCAGTGCAATGAGATGTCATATGGGTGTCTAGCTTTAGGTATCAAATTAGATAAGTCTGTGTTTCTAACCAAGATAAATACACTATCCAGACAGTTAATTAGCTCCCCGTTCTCTTCAATTTCAACTGAAATAGATCTCATTTTAAATATGACTCTCAGCCCACACTAGTTTCATGCAAGGTTTAACTTTATGCACCATGAACAATTTTATTCAAGTTTTTAAGAGATAGCTAGTGCTTGTAAGCTATTTTAGGACTGAGCTCTTGCATCACAAAAGCTATTTATCCTTTCTTACCTCCCAGCACATGCAGTTCAAGTGTTTACTCTGAAGAAATGTGCCCTTAGGTTAACCTGAAAAAAATGTGCAGCATTTTCATTTTGCCTTCACCTTTTTCTCCTGATCTGGAGCTGGAAGTAATTGATGGTCCTGTAATCAAATAGGCCGTGCTTTTGAACCTACAGAGAAACATTTGTTTAATGGTTCAACTCAGTCATCTTAAGGGTCCTCTCCAACCTACATGGTTTTACGACTCTATGATTTATTTTTAAAAGTTTTTCTGTTAAACAGAGAATATGATTTCAATGATTTCAAAGACTCACCTGGAGCAAGTTACTCATACTAAAATGATCCCTACTATAATACAGCATAATTCCCCAGCTACCCTGAGTTGAGATCCCTCCCCTCAGAATCTACAACTGATGCCTCAAAATACTTACTACACTGGTAGAAATGGCTCTGTCTTGTCTGCCATCCTATGTCTAAAATGACTGACAAATGCTATTTATGTTTGCAAGACTGATATTGGATCTGTGGAACGAAAACTGCTTCATTTTACTGCTGGAGCTGTAGGAATCATTCTATTAGCTCCTGCCAAATTCACATTCAAGAAATATAATTTACTTCACATATTGAAAGAATCTGCTAAGAACCCATACATATATACACACACACATACACTATGTATGTGTACACATATATACACACATGTATAGATAATTTGTATTTATTTTACACTGAAAAAGTGCTAAAATAATCCAACAACTGTTACTGCTAGAGATGAGGCTAAATGAAATGGTATTACTTATATGGCATCAAATATTTATGAGACTCTGGTCCAAGAGCTTCAGAACTCTTAGCAAAAAAAAAAAAAAATCACTCATTGGCAAAAAAAAGTTCCAAATGGTTTGAATTTAATTTTTCAATTAATTGAAAGGATTTAGAAGAAAAAAACTCCAATAACCCTGCAAAGTAGATTGTATAATTTAAATTTCAGTACTGTGTATAGAAAATACACATATTTATACACACTTTCATGGCAAAATTTTAAGGTTCCTTAGACTCAAAGATGACTCTAATGAATCTGTCAGTATTTCACATGTGCATTATTGCCTCATATTTTGAAAAGCAAAAAGCTGTACAAGTTCAGCCCTGTATTCTATGAGTCTGGCTGCATAGTCAGAAACAGAAATATTGCACTCAAGACCATGCCTACAAAAATGCACATTTAATAAGGCCATTATAGTCAAGATTGTAATGGGACTTGAATTACGTGAACAATCAAATAGATCATAAATAGACCTAGGAAAGTCATATTGCAAAAGATGTACTCAAAACAGCAATGTTCCAGTAATTTAATAACGGAGGTGCTTTTTCCATGAAACGGCAATCTCTCAAACTGGTTTTACGCACAGGGCCAGACAATATGATGTGCATGTACACAGGCATTTTCACAATGAGTTTTTTCACTTTTTCTTAGAATTTAACAATTACCCCAGAGTTTGACAGTCGGCTTCTACTCAAGTTCTGTCAATAGGGTTCAAGTTGCCATCAACTTTAATCCACTTCCATGCATGATGAGGGGGAAAACCAATGTAACTTTCAGTTTTTTAAATATTTGCCATCATGCAAGACATAATTCTTGACTCAGAAAGTGTAGCAAAGACATAAATGAACCTGTACTGGAATACTCCCCAGTTTACTGTTTCAGAGCTAGATCGCATTGAGAGTATCAGTTTAGCTGATCTGGCTTACTGAATGAATGACAGAGCAAACAACCAATTGAACACAATTCAAGGAATGATACAGATTTTAAGTTAGCTGCCCACATCCCATGGCAAATAGAAAGAAGCTACCCTTTAATCAAAGTGGGGTAAACTACCTTGAAATTACAGTAGGGTAAGTGTATTCACACCAGCCACTACCTGGGAGTAGCAGGTGTGCTGTAAATCTGCTTTGTAGTGATTTACTCCTTTAGCCATTCCAAAGTTACTGAGTCAGCCAGCATTTGGGCTGGGTTAAGGGCAGTGGCATTTGTCCAAGAAAGAAGGGTAGCTCCCCGTCCCTCTTCCCCGTGCCACACTACACAAACACACAGTTCCGCAAATGCAAAAAGCATCACTACAAAGGCTGGAAGAACCTCAAGACACAGAAGATAAGAAACTTAATGGTCACATGCATTTGAGTTCAGCAGACACAGGTTTTCACAATTCTGTGCTCTGCCCAAAAATCCACATGGTGGTGATTAGGGACGAACCACCTTCCAGCTGAACCAACTCCAGCATTAGGAATTATTTTTTAATACAACAGACTATAACCCAAACTCTTTTTCCTGGGACCTGCTTTTTGGGTTTAGATTGTTTTTTTTGTATAGAGACAAGACAAACCTGAGACACAGAAGATGTGACCTGCTTGCACATTACAAACAGATGAAGGGATGATTGGGATGCAAAAATCTATTAAACATGTCACTCACTTTGCACTTAGAGTTCCATGTATTCTTCCTGCACCAATGGTGCCACTTGCCAGATATATGTTTGTTGCTACCTCTGGATATGTTTCTGACCAGAGCTGGGGGGGAATGCATTTGGACAGTAACAATGCAGCTCTTGCAGTGATGGCCAAAGAACACAGTAATTCAGGATATAGTTTCTAATTCCACCCATCTTCTACTCATTGCATGCGAAGCAGCTCAAGATGTATCTCCTAGTAATCACATTATTCAGAAGGAGTATAAATCTTTCCCTATTTTCTTCATAAAAGGAATGGTAAAAAGTCTTTTATGTAATATGCAAATGAAAATCCATCTAAAAGTTTCTACTTATTTTAGCGGTTTTGACTTAAAATGGTGGCCTATCAGCAATACTTTGTCTGCAAGTGTCTTAACAAATAGAGTTTTGACAGGTATCAAGCAATAGCAATGTTTTCAATGTTTTACGTTTGCTGTATTTAGCACTTTTAAACCGAATTCTCTCTCCCAATAAAGTGATGGTCTTGTAGTCAGCATGACTACTTATGCACATATTTCTAAATGGAATTACATGCTGTTTTCTCTCCACCATAACATTATCTCACCATTCTGAGTATCAGTCAGCGCCACAGAATTAATGCAGGTCACGGACAACAAGCAGCAGGCCTATTTTTACTGCTTGCTTCAACCAATATATTCGTTCATATTTATACATTCTTAAAATGGATTCTTGACTTGGCTCTACTAAAAGTACCACTCCAAAATTTCAGTTTACATTAAAAAAAAGGTTACTGATGACTTGATCAAAGGATACCACCAAAAATCCCTTTTACTCCCACAGGGAAACACACGTTCTCCTGAATCAGTATTAACGGATATTTAGATTAGAGGACTCCGTATTTCAGAAACCAGTTATTTAATGCTCAATATTCTTTTCAGCAGATGAAGAGGTAGGTATATTTCCACACAAGAAAAAAAATAATAAAACAAAAACCAAACTGTAACAGATACTCAATTAAATCAAGTAATGTCTGAAAAGTCAAACACTGTTCTGACAGCACATATTTTGTCTGAAGGTACTCTCCAAGGAGGACAAGAAAAGTTGCGCATTCTGATTAGATAATACGTCATAATTTGAAATTTAATAATTTTCTGGAAAGAAAGCACAAGTATTCAAATGCTACTTCCTTCCCCCCCCCCCCCCCCACCCCCCTGAGAAATGTGGGTGCCAACAAAACTGCCTTTATCAATGGTAGTATTAACTTTTGGACTGCTAAACATGGAATCAACTGCAATTCTTCCTTACATTCACCAACACCAGCAGTCTACAAGTTTACACAGAGACCATATGCATGATAATTACATAATTACAATAGAAATTCAACTTTAGTGTTGTTCTTAAAACAATCTTCATAAATAATGAAAATATCTGTGTTCTAGCTCTTCAGTAACCTAAGGTTAATTGGTACAGATAGTGTTTTTTTCTTCCTTTTATAAACCAAACTGGAGGTTCCTCACTGCCAACAATGGTTAAGGCCTGGATCAAGTTACTCTCCTTTTGCTTTTCCCTTTTTCTGCTTTTTTCCATTTTCCACCACCGCATTATTTTCTGGTTTGCTTACTCCATTCGCAACAGCACCATTTGCTATTTTGCCATTCTTTACAGGTTCCTTGGGCAGCTTATATGTCCGATAGTAGAAGTTACCAAACAGGAAAATGAAGGTGACAGCATAGAAAATGACACCCCAGTGCATCCATTTAGGGAAAGGACAATCAATATAAATAGACAAGGCTGTGTGGCCAATAGTCACATGGAACTGCACCTGAAAGACAGAAAATATAGAATCAAAAAGGTCTGGATATATTCTGTAGGTCTGAGTGCATAAATTTATACCAATTCTTTAAGTAAAGAAAACTGCTGAATTGGGAGGTGGTAGGGAAGCTGTATTTGGCTGTCACGTTCATGCAGGCACATCTATGCTTGACCAGGAACATCAAATTTATTGTAGTACCTGGTCAGTTTTCAGAAACAGGAAAATGAGAAGATAATAATTGATCTGGATTTTCTCTACATTTTGAACATGTTTCTTCAATTCAGTTGAAACACCCAGCAAGGAAGCATTAGACTTTAATTCACACAACTCTTATCTATGCTGGATTTTTTTGGTTTTTTTTTTTTTTTTAAGTTGAATAAATGCTTCTATCTCCAGGAAGTATTCTAACTTGAGGAGTGTCAGACAGTTAAGAACTTTTGGAAGGAGCAGCATCTGTTCCAAAGCTCTGCAAATGCAAATCCACTCAGAAGCAACATCTTTTATCTCAAAAGGAGGAATTTTACTTACCAATTGCAATATGGTCAAATATCGTTTCCACCACAGGTATTTCTGAAATTTAGGGCCGCAAGCTGCCAATCCATAATACATGTACATAATGACATGAATAAATGCATTCATTTGAGCTCCGAAAAAAGCTGTCCAGGAACAGAAGGGAAGATCACAATGAAATTTTGGAAAATAAGCGGATTATTTTCTAGTATTATTCAGATCATTATTTTTAATAGTAAAAATTAAAAAGCACAGGATATGTCAGGATTCCATCTCCAAAATATTGAATAGTATAGTACAGACCTGGCTGTCAACATGTGCTGACACAAACAAATGTTAATGCAAGTAGTATGTCACATCTTCCAGGGAACTACTTATGCCAAAGCTTTTTATGAGATTTTTGTTGAACAGACATAAATGACATGTATTCCACATTAGTCGTTGTAGTGTAACAGCAATTGTTTTTCTAAAGGATTATTAAAAGCTTTATTTGACAATGTAAAGTACAAAGTACCAGGCTCTGAACTTAAATCTTTTAAGCTGTATTTAAATGCAAAAGGTTCACTTCTCAGCAAGTCAAGAAACTCACATGGAAGTCTGATTAAATAGGCCAAAAAAACTCCATGCAAAGCAAAACTTGACTTGTGCTTATAAGAACTTTAAGGCATTGCCAGATGAGTTTGTCTAAATTAATCATTTTTAGTTGCTTTATTTATGATTTAAAATGTCCAGCATTCTTAAATATGTCAGTGTATAGTACAACATTTTCCAGAATGATCCATGTTAGATCCATGTTGATGGTTTCATTTGCATTAAGATCTCTTTGCTTTGTCAAGATTAGCAGCCATTTAACAGAAACACGTTATAGCTTGTTAAGGTATTCTTACACTGACAGAGAGGCTCAAAAATGCTCTAATGTATAAGATTAGGGCAATACAGACAATAGCTGCTGACATCAAACAGCTCAGATGCCCGTGTGGTCCGGACCCAGTTGTTATAATAGGGTCTAGTTTATAATAGACCTGTCTATGTAAGCAATGTGCTATCAACTAGAAAATAGAAGAACACAGATCCATCCACATTTATGCAGGGGTGCTACATAAATGCAGAAAAGCAACTGCTGCTTTTCCTTTTGCGGGCTCTAGAAACTAAGAGGCAGTGCTGGAACGCCAAAACTTGAAAGAAATTTGGAAATAGGTGCAACTGTTGTATTAAAAACTGCTGATATTCCGCATGAAAATTCTGAAAAGGCAACAAGGGTGAGGGCCTTTTGAGATATCCAGAGAATTTCTATGCAAGACTACAAGTAACCATCCAGTCTCCAATAAACTTATTTTACAGGTGCAGTTGCAAATAAAGATCATGAAACGTCTGGTTGAGTACCTGTTTCCTGCATATTATGTGAGAGAAATTAAAAGGTAGTCACAGAGAGAGAATGTGGCCAGTGCAATAAATAATAATAAAACTATTTGATGGAGGCTTTAGAAAGGAAGCAAGGGAAAAAAAAGGCTGATAATGAATTTAGACTCGTGTCATTATGAATAGGTTTTAAAAGTGAATTGACAGATTTTTTGACTCGCCTCCAAGGGAAGGTTTCAGAATTTTATACATGCCTCTTTAGAAAAATAAAAGCAAACCTCAAAACCATATACAATGCCAAAATAACATCTCCATTAACTTCATTAAATTGCACACAGAATGTGGCCCACAATTAGATTTTGCAGCTCTCTGTATCTGCAAAAATTAAAGTTAGGCAAGACGCATACATCTTTCTGTTTCACACAGATATAGATACTTTTGAAGGCAGAACTTCAGGCTTGCAATTGATTCCCATGAGGAAAAGAAAAGAAGTTTTGCAATTCATTAGACTATTGCCCTGCTATCTTTTCCTCCCCCATGTTTCCCACAGAGGGAGACTGTACGCATTAATAAACAGTTTTGTATATTATAAAGTCAACTCTATGAAATTTTCTTCTATTGCCACCAAACAATAATAATTCTCCCTTCTAACCAGTCAAAAGCACATGAGAAGAAGGGAACTCACCTTGTCCACCTGCAACCCACTTAATACCAATCCACCACAAGGTGAACATGGTGAAATGGTGATAGACATGAAGGAAACTAATTTGGTTAAATTTCTTTCTCAGGATGAAGAATACTGTATCCAAATATTCAATTCCTTTAGAGACATAATACCACCATAAAGCAGCAGCTATCTGCAATGAAAAACAGAGAATACTAAGTTTTAGTGATTCCAAGCTGAATGGAATAAAGTTCTCACCATCTATCTGCTGTAAGAGGATACCTCTTCCTTCCCTAAATCCTGGTTAAATGTTGAGGTGGAGTCAAACATCTGACGGTATGAGAACAACAAAAAAATACTCCTTTCATCTATTCTGGACATGGAAGAAGATTATGGAAGAAGAGTATTCCGAGCCTACTGCTCACAAATCACATCTGTAAAAAAGAGCTGATACAGTTAAAAGCTTTGCCATATCCAAACAGTTTACCAGTTAAACGCGGGAAGTTTGTGTCCTCGTTCTCTCCTAAGCTTTGCGGAAGAAGACTCCCACAGGGCTTCCCCTTCTAATGAGGCAACACTTTGATGTGGTCAGAACAATGAGGCAGGAACATTATGATAAAGTGAAGTTGCAAAGGTTGAAACCTTCAGTACCACAGGCATATGGGTGGAAAGATACCAAAAAAAGTTAGGTGCAGTACAGATTTCCCATTCGTTATAGCAATATTCCCTCAGCTTCTTCTGGCCTGCTCAGCAACTCCCTCTGTAAAGCAGCATTCCCCCAGTGGCTCTCTGCCATTCAGGGACTAGAAAAAAAGAGACCACAGGAGCCAAAAAAACTGAACAGATATAACCCATCTACCCAACTAGGCACTGCTACACCCCCAAAATTCTTTTTCTAATCCACCCATCACAGCAAATCCTGCCCAGAATGCAACATAAACAAGGCTTCCTGCTGAAATTAGGATATTGTTAACGCAAGTAAAGCCCAGAAGCTCTGTGTAGCAATATGCTAATGCTATGAGATGGGAGTATGGTGGTGGTAGGGACTCCCTCCCAGATCCCAAAACATAGCAACAAGTCTAGTTTTGGCATTGTAAGTCATCTAGCTTGTTATGCAAGGGTGGGACCATATGGTGACTCACACAGAGAGTGAAAAAAAAAAGAGTTGGAATTGGTACCACCAGCAAGGAGAGCAGGCAATGTCACAACACACCTATTTGTGAGAAGTTCACCTTGTCTTTCAGGACTCGGTTGATGGTAAATCAGACTTTCTTAACTTAACATGGTGTGAAATAACCCCACCGCCCCCTCAGTCCCCAGGGAAGACAGAAGAAAAAAGAGTTAACACAGAGTAGCTCCCCTTCCCAACTACACACATACTCTTAGGCGAGAGAAAGGGGAATCATAACGAGCTGTAGCGAGCAATGCTACAGCCCTGCACAGCATTTTCCTCCACCTCTCCAAACCAGTGGGAAAGGACAACACCTCTCCACAGACTAAGTCTGCCACAGCCACAACTGGTCTGGCGAACAGTTTAGGAGAAATTACAGCAGAAGCAAAAATGCAGCATAGGAGAAGAGTGCTGCATATCTGCATTGCAGGCTCTGCAGTTTCCCAGAGGGACTGCACATCTTACTGCTGCCAAAGTGCAGCCTTCTATGTATCCATTAACGAACACCCTTCTCAGTCTCTGGACGTGATTTAGCCCACTTCAGGTTTTGGGAAGAGGAGGCAGATTTCTTCAGTTTTACACAAAGAGATCTTAATATCTAAAGCTGGAGAGAGGCTTAATGACAGAAAAGTGACTCCCACAGATCTTGGAGTTCCCAGACACACGGGAAAGCTGCAGGAACTCTATATATATATATATATATATATATATATGTATGTATATTGCTCAATATCCAGTACTGCCTCTGGGACAGGTAGCCAGGTATTTAATAACACCCACATCAAGGTTTGTCTCACACCCAATGGGTTAGCATAACAGTCCAGCATCTTTTACAGGTCTTTGCTAAAGTTGCACCTCTTAAATAAATTAAGATAAGCATCTCT
>VZTA01006041.1:58249-83490 GCA_013398855.1 Mohoua ochrocephala | reverse complement strand
TTTTTTTTTTTTTTTGGGAATGTTTTCTGGGAGCTCTTCATACTCTCTTGAAGGACAAAGGATGGTTTCTTGACCCCTTATTTTGATCAAGAGCTTTAGACAAAAGGGGCCACTCAATGTGATGGCAATATCACAGCAGCACATTCCCAAAAAGCCAGAAACAGAGGCCCCAGGAAGGCTCCTATGTTACCATTTATCCCACTATATACAATCGGTTTCACACTTTGCAATATTTGTTCCAAATTTCAAAGCCCCAAATTAAAGTCCTATATGAAACTCTGCTTTTCAGAGCATGTTCCACAATGCCTTCAGTGCTGTTTCCATGTGAGTTAGTCCCAGTCTTCTTTATCTGAGCAACACAGAATTTATTTACTCATTCTCTTGCAAATATAATCATTGCATTTGTAATTGATTCTACTGTTGCAGTGCAGCATTTCTCTGCAGAGCAAACCTGGTGCCAATAAATGCTAGACATTTAGTATCTAGATCTATTAAAAGGGTGTGAGAGATGTGCTAAAATGCTTATAAATTCTATACTCAAAACTGTAAAAACATTTTAAAATTGCTTTTGCAGGTTTATATTATGAAAAACGATGGTGAAAGAGATCTTGAGGAAGTTTGGGTTTTGGGTTTCTTTTTTTTTTTTGTCTGACAGTGCCAAAAAGCAACATACTTTCTAAATGCAGAGCATGATACACTGTAAAGCAGGACAGAAATGTATCCCAGAACCCTCAGTTAGACAAAGTACACTTGTGGAAAGTATCATTTTCTACTTGCAACTTATTTACCTAAACTGAGAATTCATTCAAAAGAACTACCAGAAAATGATCAAGATAAGAATCTTGACTGATAACATACCATGCAGTTGCTGCAGCAACTTGAGAGAATTCAATTTTCCCTCCTTCCTCGACTCTCTCAGTTGCAAACTGAACACGCTACAACTTAAAACTTCAGAGATAAGTTTTATGCAAATCCACAAATTTGGGGGGAAAAAAAAAAGTCAGGAAGTCAAAAGAGCTAGAGCAACTCTTCCTTTCGGGACATTATATAGTATAAATACATTCCTCAGGTAATTTTGCCTTTATTTCATTGTATAATAATGCTCTGCTTGTCGTAACAAACAAAACGGATGAAAATTCTTTTGAGCAGGTCTGACCCCTCCAGTGCACGAACAAGTGCACCTAAAAGTGAGGTTATGAAACAGAATACTGCTTGTATTGAGCTAATATAAAAATTCTTTCAATATACGCCATGCCAGTCCTCAATGTCATTCAGCCAAGTACAAGGGCATTCTATTTTGCTTATCTATTAAAAACCCCAAACCTGTCAAGCATTTGCTATGTTTTGCTAGATCTTGTTTTCCAACAAAATTTTAAACAGAATCATTCTAGTGACCGAAATAGTGAGAACACTGTATTGGCAAAGGTGAAAGATTGGCAACTACCACGAGGCCAATAAAAATCTACATGCAGAGCTGTTCTGCAATATTAGCCATTATAAATAAGGTGTAAGACTCAAACCTTTTGTTCTCATTACCACCCCTGCCACATGTACAAGCTTTTGAGTAACACTATCCACGAACAGCCTCCTCACAGACATTTTTTAAACTGTGCTATAAACATAATGCATTTAGACTATGGCATACTTTCACCGCATTTTCAGGAACATGTTCTAATCTGTACGTGAAACTTGCAAGAACAGCTGAGAGATTCTCAAGTGTCAGCTCTGCTGGAAGATAAGGTTTAGTACATGAGCTAATCAACGGCATTACGAAAATGAACAAGTATCTGCACTCTGCTTTTAATTTGGATGTTTTCCAAAGCCCAGCTATTTGAAATCTAAGATTATACAATGAAATGTACTGATAATACATTTCCCAAATGCCAGCAAGACCTCACAAAGCCAAACATGGGTAAAGGAGACAAAGAGCTGCCTCACCAGTATGGGTGAAGTGCAACCACAAGATAAGCTGACAAATCTCACTCGCTTTGATCTAGCTGGAACACACCGCCTCTACTGCGGTTATCCTGGTATCACAAACTTCAGCAAATCTCGGAACCAAAGCGTGTACACAAAGTTTGCCCTGGATTGTACAACCGCGGATGAAGCCAAGGATGGTATCTTTAAGACTGCCCTTACTTGCAGCAGCCAGATGAAAGCACAGACATGCTGATGCACTTTGATTAAACCTGCTACGTACAACGCAGTCAAACCTGCAGTGGCCCGTGAGGATGTAACGGGATGCAGTCATGGCTGACAGCAGCTGTGGAAACACTGTTTTCAGACAAGGCTCAAACCATCACGTAGTGCTGCATAGTACACACATTCATATACAAATACAGAAAAGAAATACTCACCCTAACTTCATAAACATTATCTGAATAATCCACAGTCTGGCAGACATAGCTGTACCCTCGAGCTCTTGATGACAAGAACAACTGAAAATATTAAAGCCATACATGAGGGGAAATACACGTAAAGCACATTTATAACAATTATCAGCAAATTTCTTGCTACATCAAACTTACCTGAACAGAAATACTTAAAATATTCTTATTAGTCCTGAGAATACTGTTGAAGAAAGCCAATATTTAGTACTAACAACCTGTTGTTACAGAGTACTTATTTTTTTTCTCATAAATTAAAAAGAAAGTACTCACTTTTCCCTGCACATATCTGCCCAGATAATTAGAGCCTTGTACAACAAATTTCTGTATGACCTTAAGCTATTCAGACACGAATATTATTTCTGATGGCTCTAGCTTTAGAAACAGAAAATACCTAATTGCTTTCACTACAATTGACAGAAATGCTATTCCCAGATGGATTCAAGGGAACACTGTTCAAGAGACAGGGATTAGGTAACTTGGATCTACAATTCTTAACACAGTATAACAGTCAAAATCCAGAAAAAAACCACCCCACTTTGAACAGCCAACGCTGAATACCCACAAAACACAGTGAGGGAAAACGGATGGAGAAAAGTTCCCTATTTTGTGCCAACAAAAATGGCCTAAAGCAATTGAAGCGCTCCTGTAAGGCCTCTCCAAACCAAGCATGTTGCAAAAAGCTGGACAGGAGAAGATAAAATTGACGTTTGATCGAGTTCCCACTGGAAAGAAGTACACTCGTCTAGAGCTGTACAAAGTTCAAGTGATACTTCTAATCTTGACATCCATAAATGTTATGATCCAAGAATGTTTAAAGCCAAGTAATCCCACTCTGTTAAGGATCAAAGAGAGACAGCAATGGAGCAGACATAACCTGTAAATTGGGGTGATAGAAAAAGATCTCAATAAAACCCCTCATGGGCAGGCACTGACTACTCTTACCACTAACCTGACTTGCATCTCATTCAGACTGAACTTGAGCATACTTTGGTGTCTCATCTTGCACACAGCACTAGGAGTGCAGTCAGCTGCAAAGACAACTGTATACAACATACAAAACCTCGTAAACCTCTGGACTTACTTGCTGCACGTGTGTGGTAATGAGGTAAATGAAAGAACTGTCCACAGAAATTATCCTAGAAAAGAAATTGAACTACTTCTGCATCATCTAAGTCCATTTACAAACTACTGTAACTAACTGGAACTCCAGTGTGGGCCCACACCGGCACAAGCACATCCAGTACTAATAGAGAAGAGCAGGGAAAGTTTAGTTTGCACTGCTACAGTAACCAACCAGTCTCTACTGTGACCTACTGGATAACTCAACCAGGGTTCCCTTGGCAAAAGACAGCAAATTGACTTCACCAGACTGCCTTGAAGTAGAAGAAATCCATGATTTTGTGGCAAAATAGGGTCTATTCCTTTGTGAATTCTGCATGTTGTAAGCAAAATTTGCTCCAAATTTGGACCTGAATTTGAATTCAACGTATGAGGGTCTTGCACGAGACTCGCAGTTCTTTATGACTTACTATTTAACATAAGCTACCACAGATGCACAGAAGAGCTTGCCATCAGGATTGTTATTTAAATAACATTTAAAGGCATTTCATATTCAAATTCTGTTCTTAGCAGCATCTGGAAACTTCACAATCAGTCACAAAATACAAACAGTATCATTTTACTCGGAGCAATTACATTAAAACTGGCGTGAATTTCAACAGTGGCACAGAGGTATTGTAAACTTCATGCAGACAGAAGCAGAAGTTGCCTCGTTAAAAGGGAACAACTGAAACTTGAACACCTTCCTCCTATCAATCTCTACGATCAAGAAAAGACACTTCCTGGAAATGCTGTATCCATTGCCTTAACATCCACTGAATAACGACCTAGCATTAGGAGAGAGCAGGAAACTAGAACCTCTGTGTATAAAGTTATGAGCTTTCAGCATATCAACAACAAATTTGCAGCCTCATTCATTTTTATGTTAATTCAGTGACTTGGAAGTGCTACAAACACATATCCTACAAGGAACATAGGTTTGAAAATTATTTGACTGCAAGTTTGGTAGAATTCAGCTTATGGATAAAACAAACCAGTTTAAAAGAATAAGTGAAAAAGGCAGGCATGGCAGTAACAGTGCAGAATTAATTTCAGGAGTTTCAGTTTTAGCCTGCCAAGATGATTGGATTTAATCTCTCCCTTCAACTACACCTGTATGTCAGCATTAAATTTTTTTGTACCTGTCGTACTTTATTACTTAGTTAGATAGGCCAAGAAAACAATTTAGACAAAATGATGACTAAGGAGTGATGGCTAAAATTTTACTAAACCATGTCTTAAAGAGAGGCTGAAAGAATTTTTTGATTAATGATTTTATGCTAGGAGCTCTGGGAAAGAGTCAAAATGCAGATCATCATCAGAGATGCCATTTTTTCCTGGCAAAAGTACAGAACAGACCAGACAGTTCTGCAGTGCTGTAATTTTAACTGCTCTGTTCATTTGCTTACTTCTGGAAACAGATTTTGCAAATCTATGATCAGAGGTCTTCCAGGAAGACAGCTCCTGATCCACATGAGCAGTCACAGCAGCATAAACTCAGCATCATCATAAACAGCATATTCTCTACAGATTTTCTTGAATAACAATTACCAAACTGTTAAGTAATCCCAGCTAGCTACTGCTACACAGCTGATCCACTGCAGTGTTACCACTCATTTCCTCTGTCCAGAAAACCCAACAAAGGAAAAATGCAGCAACACTGAAATGTATTACAATTAACACACTCAGAACGCTGCAAACCAAATATTAGAACTCTGTATCCTTTTATTTTTACTTAAAGATATCGTTTACTTCATTTTTACTCTTAAAGAGCACTTACAGACAAGATACTTTCCCTCATTACGGACAACAGACATCTGCTGTCCGTAATGAGGAATAAAAATTATAAACACATTGAAAGCATAAACAAACAGCTCAATTTCTAACGAGATACATTCTGATACCCTTTAGGATTATTAAGATAAAAAGAAAAAGTATCAGTTACAAGTGTTAAATCTACAGATTTTATTCTCTCCAGTATTTAGACTAACATAAATCTAAGAAGAACTTGGAGTACCTCAAACACAAATTCTGTCCATAGACTCATTTGGTGCAATTATTCTCAAACAGAAACTACCTATTTATAGAAATACTCACCTCCAAGGCAAACACATCTTTAAAAGTCTGTCCAAAACATTCACTCTCAATAGACATCAAGAATATGCAACATCATTTTCATTTTGACATCCTCAAACCTCAGTAAGAATTCCCTCTCGCAGGAGGGCATACACACCTCTTTGAAAATGAAGAAGTTGAGCAGAACCATTCCAAAGTTGTAAACAACCAACAGGAAGCGTAACTGGAAGGGCTCTCTCGTCTTCATCCATTTGGGGCCCAGCCAGACAGTGAGGAGATAAATAGTGCTTATAGTCAGTGTTGGAAATGGAGACTGCATCAAGGGCCAATCATCGACACGTTTGTCTGGGGGAGTGAAGCAAACAGAAGGAGTCAACAAGGTCTGAATAAAATATACTTCATCATCACTTTAAGCATTGAATTTGTTAAGTATTATTTTCTCCTGGAATAGCTGCATCAGAGAGTAGAAACACAATGCACTCATTCTTTCTAGGAAGGTTAAAGAAAATAGTTTTAAAAAACCCCCACTATATAACATTACCTCACACAGAGATTCATTATGTCATTCAAGCTCTGTTGTCCAGTTCTACAATCCAAAACAATAAAGCAAACAGAATCACATGAGCCCAAACACAAATCAACCCACTAATCCCCCCAAACAAACTTTGCTTATGATCAATAGTGGCTGCAGTGGCAGTACGACCAAATATTCAACACCACTGCAAATGAAAGATACACAAATTTGGCAAAATACTGATAAAACCAGCAGCATTTATTAGTTTAAAATTAGACACTAGAAAGTCTCCTATCAATTTTATACAGGTTGTATGATGATAACCTTTGCTGTTTGATTCAGTCTGATGTTTCAGACAGAATACCAACAATGTTACGAGAAAACAACCAAATATAAGAGTTCAAAAGGGATGGTTCTAGTCAATCTGTGTTGCCATATGGGAAACAAAGGTTTTATTTACAGTCTCCTTCAGTCACTCACAGGATCTAGTTACATTACACATATTTCACAGCTGAGAATATGCTATGTTAAGTTCTGGATCAGTATGAAAAAAGCAGTCTCAGCCTGATGAACCAGTGACATCTAGGTTTAGAAGACAGCTCTGCTAGAGGAGGGAAGCGAGATTGCAGTGACTCCTCCTTACTCAGTGCCCATGTTGCCCCATGTGTCACACGTCCCTCATCCTGAAGGCTAATATCAAGTTGTGACAAGAGATAAAAGGTAACTACTTCATAACTATCAGAACTTCAGATACTGCACAGCTCTATGATACTAACTGGATTATTTTCCAGAGGCTTAGGCCAGTCACAGTTCATATGGAAATCCCATCACAGGGCTCCCTGGGAAGCTCAAACATCTGAAAAATCTGCCTTCAGTCAGCTGGGGGTAAACTCACATATGCAGCTGCCCAGAGATTTACAGTTCTCTAAAACTTGTCCTCTACATAAGTCAAAGACCATGAAAAATTCCTATACCATAAATTAACTCCTGATCCCAGGCATATAACCAGCAAGTTAGAAAACCCTTCTTCTCAAGGAAATGAGGAGCTGCAATGCAATGAGGAAAGTACAGAACAGTGCTGCCATTACTTCTCCTACACTTCTTTCTTGTTTCCTTTGTTGTCCTTAAGGCCATAAATTAGAACCTAATTTTAGGAACAAATTTCATGAGGCCCTCTATTTCTAATAAACAAGTACTGTGATCTAGGGAAAGAGAGCGTGCAGAACACAGAGTCTTCTTACTTCCAGATGATTTAACAATAATTAAGCTGCACATTCCAAGATGCTAGGAGGCCTAAAAAGAAGTGGAAAAGAAGAAAGAGAAGCTTAGCTGCTTCCATTATGGCTGTTAATACCAGAAGAGAGAATTCATCCTAACGCATGGAAACCTCAAGAAAGGACACTAATGCTGCCAGAATGACGGGATTCAGCCGTGTGGCCACAGCCACCAAAAGAAGCCAAGGGCAAGACAGGGCAAGGACTACAGGGAAGAGTGACAAAAAATCAGACAGACTGGCTGTAGAAACACAGGCAGTAAAACAGGACTGAACAGAGTGAGAGCAGACAGCTACCGCTTAACTCTTCAGCAAGCTCCTGAAACCACACGGAATGCCACCTACCGAAGTTGAAATCACTACTGCATTGCAATTATTATACTCTCATATCCTTTACACTTTAGTTCCTTCTTGCTTTTAGCAATTGCTCTACCAATCTGAATTTAAAAATAAAAGACAACACCATTAAGAAAAGAAAAAAAAAAGGAGAATCTCATCATCTACCTGATACCAAGTAATAGGCAAGGACTCATCATGAAATAAGAAGAAAGGTTTCAGTAAAGATACAGCTCTGTCAATAGTCAATAAGTGACATGCTTTAATCAAATCCATACCTCCCTTCACTGTAGTGTACAAAGAGTTAATAATAAGTGAGGCAAGAGACACAGTTGCTTTCCCAGGTTTCTTGCAGTGAGCAATATAAAGAGGAAAAGACACATTAGAGAATCTGTCTTCTATTTTCTAACAGAGTGTTTCGTGGTATCTTACACACTAAAGTGGCAATACAAAGAAATGTGAAAGAGGAAATTTGAATTTTACCCAGGAGGTGAACGCTATCACCCACTGCTGAAAACAGGAAACCATGACCTATTCCAGATTTCTTTTTGTGGCAGGAGACAAAGATTTCTAGACTTCTAGATGGAAGAATGAGGATTCACTAGAGGGTGAAAGGAAAGACAAAGGGACAACTTCTATTAGAACCCAGCTGCAAATAGGCTTTGCCTCGCACCTCATCAGCACTGTGAACAATTCTTCCACCTCCTTTCCACAAATACTACAAATTGAAGAACTTCACTGGAGAAAACCAAGAGATATATTTCATTAACTCTGACAACAACATAGGAGCACCTGAGAAGCTGCCATTACTCTTCCATAGCATGGTTTCAGCCCGTTACTTTCCCTCTGCAATGGGTTTTTGGACAGTGAGCCACCACATCTCAGAGACAAGTCTTGAAGGATTTACAGGAAAAATACATATTACTGATACCAATCTCGTAACACATTGCCCAGGGAATCTAACATTGCCATTTTGGAGGCCTGACCTCTCCTAGGACAAGTAACTACACTTCAAACACAAAATGCTTCTATGAGAGGGAATATGGCAGGCAATTCAGTTCTGGAGTACATCCTGGACGAAACAGTAGAAGAGTCTATTCTACTGTGCTAACTACGAACACCACCTTACATTTATTTTAAGGGCATCTAGGAGCCTCTGCATATGATTATTTTTAACTAGTACTGTGGCATCAGAAGACATGATACTATTAATCACAGAACTTTTTCATCACAGGATCTCTCTTGGATAATGCAAATTAACTTGTTGCATTATAAGTCAACTCCATGTATCATTTTTACTGCACAGAAGGTGTTACAAAACCAACTTCATTTCAGTTTACCTGGCAAGCCTGCTTCTCCACGTTCTACACAGAAAACCCAGTAAAATGCAGACCCTTGCTCCAAATTTATCTTCAGATGCTCTCTTTCAAACCAAGATAAATTCACTACCTTAAGTCATCTGCTCAAGTGACAAACATTCCAAGCTACTCCAACACCTTCCTCCCTCCCATCCCCCAAACTGTTTTAGCAAAACCAGCATAATTTTGTGTCCTACTTACTAGCTGGTGCTGATGACCACAAAAGATTTCTGCAAATTACAGAGAACTGTGATAGCTTAAGGGGACACATGAGTGCATTAAATCCTGCAGTATTTCACACGGAATAGGGACAATTTTACCTGAAAGATGAAATAAGCTTGAAATAAAAAGGCCAGCTCCCTGAATTAAAAAAAAAATCCCTCCAACTGCTTTGAAGCAAAAGGACCAATGCCTTTACCTGATTAGAATTGACAGAGATTGACTGAATCTTTCAGGGGATTAATGCGTTTGTCTTTCAAATCCCAAGACCCAGATTCTAATTCGATCACAAATAAAATGTCTGCTGTGATGGCACAGCCTGTAGTACAGTGCTCTTTTGGTAAGGTGGGAAAAGTTTTAGAACAAGGACTTAGGGTTGCACTTCATAGCAAAAAAGAATCCAGCCTAGATTAAGGCATCTGCTAACGTGTTCTTGATAGAAAATTACTGTTATGTAAGGAAATGGTAGGAAATATGTATATACACAATGCTTTCCTCTCATTTTGTGTATCTACGTTCTAAAGTTTTACCTTGCGAAGACAAGAAACAGAAAAATTTACATATATATATTTATATGTGTATATATATATTATTATTTATATATATAAATAATTGAAACTGCCCTGAGGTACCTACCTTTGCAGGATGNTGCTTTCCTCTCATTTTGTGTATCTACGTTCTAAAGTTTTACCTTGCGAAGACAAGAAACAGAAAAATTTACATATATATATTTATATGTGTGTATATATATTATTATTTTTATATATATAAATAATTGAAACTGCCCTGAGGTACCTACCTTTGCAGGATGTAATTCTTTTTGTGGGGAAATTAACGAGAAATACACACATAAACCCCTTTGATTTCTTCCTTCAAAGCAAGAAGAAGAGCAGGACCAGTGAAAAGGACTGAATATCCTGCTTTGTAATGTCCAAAGAGGACATAATTAACCTATATTGAAAGATGGACGGCAAGTGAAGATGAATTTCAACAAGTAAGGTTGCAGTGATGGTGTCCTAGCATTAAAAACCACAAGAAACTTCTGTGAAACATACTGTAATTGTTTCAATATGCAAACATTTATGTTTAATGTGGTTCGGCATTTCCTTTCCGATAGAGAAGATTTTAGGTGGTTCAATTTCCTGCATATTATTTAGCCTATGGTCAATTTTTTTTCTTTTTCCAAGAATTACAAACTTTAAAAATAAGCAAACAAATGCACAGCACAGTCACTTTGACATTCACCTAGAGAAATCCAGAAACAGTACAATGGTGACTCTCTCTGCTTTTAAAATTAGTTTTAGAGGAAGTATTGCACTACTAAAATACATGATTTTTGCAATTCCCTGTGTTCATGTTAGGTTCAAAAGAAATACCTAGAAAATCTTTATTTTTAGTTTAACAACATATGTATTCCTTAGCTATAAGGTCGCTACTCACTAATTTACCTGGAGAGACTTTCGAAGTTATTAATAGCAATTGATACTATTCTCAGCGCAAAGACACTTACAGTGCCAATCCAGCACATCCATCTGTCCGATTACATTTCTAAAGACACTGCAGAAATGATGGCCACTTTTAAAAGTGGTTCGGTGAGAGCTCTCTGCAGATCACATTTATTTTAACACAAGTACTCTCAAAGCCAACCTCAAGTTTAAGACAGACTTCCTTAAATAAGTCAAATTTTAACTCCACAGTATAAGGAAGGCAAACCAGTATTACCTCACTGGAGTACTGTTCCATGAACTACAATGTTTTAATTATCTGAGAATTTCCCACATCTTGTTAGTTCCACTACCACTATAATGAAATTCATTACGAAATAAAAGCATATATGACATAAAAAAACAGGTGAGAAACATAACTTCACACACCCTAAAATGTTTACAAAGCTTTCACACTAGATCCCTTTACGATACTTTAGTGCCCCTCTTCCCCTTATCTTTCTGGCTACAGATAAATAAATATACAATATACTTATCTTCAAGATTTTCATTAGAAATACTGGTTCAGTCATGTAGATATTTACAAGTGAATATAAGATTCACTCTGGCTACACAACCACTGCAGACTGGATCCGTTGAAAGTAAACTTGAATAAGCATCTACCTGATCAGACCCTATGCTCTTAAGCTAAACTGAGTAATGCATCAGAATAATTCAAAAGTAGATTTACTGTTAGCAGTTTGCAGAGATTCCAAGAAAAAAGCTCAGTCTTTGACTAACTAATACCTCAGAACAACAACAGCTGAAGCCACATACTCAGCCTTTAAAACAGCACATGACTACATGGGCTGCACAGCTTGAGGCTGAAGACTGATAGAGAAGCACCAATGCAGAGTGAAAATTGAGAGGCCATATATTTTTGTATTGAACATCTATAGAATTAAAAAATTTCTATTTGCTTACTATTATTTTAATAGATCTGTTCATATGGCCCCAAATTATTTTTTCTTTTAGGTCATCATTGCTTGAATTAACTTATCTGCTTTGATATTGATTATTCATTGCACAAATTGCACTCTAATCCTCAGTTCATGGAATTACAGAATCACTAAATTTGGAAAAGACCTTCAAGACCATCGAGTCCATCCTACGACTGAACACCACCGTGTCAATTAAACCATAGCACTAAGTGCCATGTCCAGTCATTTCTTGAATATGTCCAGGGATGGTGACTCCACCACTTCCTGGGGCAGCCCATTCCAATGCCTAACCACCCTTTCAGTGAAGAAATTTTTCCTGATGTCCAACCTGAACCTCCCCCGGCACAGCTCGAGGCCATTTCCTCTTGTCCTGTTGCTAATAATCTTAGTTTATAAAGTTTTTTAAAATGAGAAATCCTATAATAGTAGATTGAAGCTAATGCATGAACTCAAATGATATCCCTATAGCCTCATGCATGGCAAAAGAAAAGTCCATGTGTTCTTAGGAGGGATTGTGCAGACAGATTGCTGCAGGAAAGCAAAAGGATTGGGACAAAAAGAATGGCCAGTTCATGTTTCTTTCTTATCTATCACACTTGGTAATGTCTGCAGTCTTCTGGCACTATGGGTATTTCTGAGGAGTCTGACAAAGTCAAAGATACCTGTACCTAACTCAGAAAGAATCGAGTATCATCTACAAAGCAAAGGCCACGAAGCTTCCACTAACACATGTATAAGCTAAGGGATCTTTCTTAGAAGAATTTCCCATTTTAGTACAGGATATGTCTTTTCAGAGGCAGAAAGCCTGGTAGAATACATAGCAGCTTGCTGTAAAATGTTGACTAGACCCACTGCATAAAGTTGCTCTCTACATCCAAAGAAATTAGGATTAAACTTTAACTAGTTCATTACAATTTTCTTTGCTAGACCCATCATTTAATATTTTTTCCTTCCTCATTGGGTAGTTTTGAACAGTTATCAGGTCACTCACGGGCTGCCATCTTTTTTCTTTTTAAAAATTTTCTTTAAAGAAACATTTCATCTCATTCACCTGATGGCACATTTTCCAATCATAGAATCATCTTCATGGCTCATCTCTGGATACTCTACAAACCTTTAAAGCAGCCTTGCACTGGCTTCTCAGGAAACAGTCAAGCCCCTGCTGCTTTATCTCACAAAAAATTCTGTATTATCATAATGTCACAGCATCAGTGGTGGTTATGACTGGCAAGAAAACAAAGATGTGAGTATCAGAGAATCACAGAATGGCTTGGGTTGGAAGGGACCTTAAAGATCATCTCGTTCCAACCACCCTGCCGTGGGCAGGGACACCTCCCAGAGATCACTCTGAGCCCTGTCCAACCTGGCCTTGAACACTTCCAGGGAAGGGACATCCACAGCTTCTCTGGGAAGTCTGTTCCAGTGCCTCACCACCCTCAGAGTAAAGGATTTATTCTCATGTATATTACTGGTAAAGCTAAGGATGCTATGCACAGGATGCTATATGGACAAAGGTTCCTAAAACCTGGCATATAAAAGCATTAACAACTGACCTGGTTTAAGTAATTTTTTTTTCTTTTTTTATTAATTAATAGAACAGTAGAGAGAAAGCAAGTTTATTTTGATCTTGGATCATAAATCTAAACACTGAGTTAAGTATTTTGTCTATCCTCAAGCTTTAACTAGTCAAGAACAAACTAATTCGCTTGGGTCAAGAACAAGAGACATCAAAATTTTATGGCAAAGCACTGTCATTTTAACAAGCCATAAAACATGAAACTAAGGTGCAAGAATAAAAGTATTCCGCCTCAAGCACAATGAATAATGAGAGCACATACCCTGAAAATCAAAACAATGAAACCCACATGCTTTAAGTTTGCAGACAAAGCTGTACAAAATCCTGTTGCGGTCAGAAATGAGAGATGCCTGCCCCAAAACCAAAAGGACTACAAGGCAAGACTAACAGGTACCACCTACAACCAGTTGTGGCTTTGCTGTAAATGTCAGGGCTTTGTAATTGACTGCTTAGTCTTCTTTAAAGCTGTATACAGCAACATAAAATCAAAATGCCACACAGCTAAGAGCAACATCTCCTGCAGCTAATGAACACCTGTGTAACATGCATGTGTTTCATAAACTCCCATTAAAGTAACAGGAAGGCCTAATCCCAGACTGCTGTTAAAAGGCCAGATGTATTTTAACTAGCCCTCCTGTTACTCTCACTAGCATTCTGGTCTTCTCAGGACTCCTATCACTCAGTCATTAATACCATATTGTCTTTGTGCCTGTATACAGCAATTATATGATACATGTGTTTCAAGACAAGGATAATAATGGAATTACTATGAAGTTCAGGAGACATGACAATTTACCATCAAGTATCAGGATTTTCAAGTCCAAAGAGATTACCTTGCTCAAATTATATTTGATTTATCTCCTCCATTGATTATGATTACTTGTGGGGACAGTACAAATGCTCTGCTTCAAGGAATAATAAAATTATAATCCTCACTTGCAAATCCAAGCCCTCGAGGCATGAAGCATTCTTCTGTTTGCCAAATCTTCTTTTCCAAACACCACAAATGCAAGATGCATTCCCAGTGCAGTGATACCTGCATGCCTTTTCTTAAATATTATAAGTTATGGAGTAAACAGATGAAAGCAAACAAAACCCCCAACCCTACCACACAATGTAATTTTATAAACTAGCTGCAGACTTTATGATCCAGTCTATGTCTCTGTATTTCTAAAGCAATAACAGTACTGCACAAAACACACTTCACAAAGCTTTCCTTCTACTGAAACTTTTATTCAAATGTTTGTGGTTTTTGCCAAAACTGTTTCTCAGAGCTCAGACTGGACATGTCCTTTCCTCACATGAAAGCGCTGGGGTTTGGTACTATGAAAACAGTTGTAGGGGTATCAGTAAGCAGTAATACAAACACAGGATTTGTGCACATTCAATGTTGCAATAACAGATTAGTCTATGGGCCCACCCAGAGCTTTATAATGCTGAAGGAGATGATCATAGAGTATGATGAGCTTCTCCACTGACAGATATTGTTCCTGGATTCCCCAGTTTAAACGTAAATTCCTTGAAAAATGTGAAAGATTATTAACATCAGTTCAATAACAACTCTGAAAGGTCTTATCCACTGTAGAGACAAGTGTTACATACTCGGCATATGCGGGACAGTAAATTCATCACTGATACAGGTCTTGCTACTGTGCTAACACGGTGGAAGGACAGTGATGCTTAACTACACAGCAAACGTAAACAACTTACATGGCTGCTCTTGTAACACAGTCATTTGGGGGTGCAGATGAACATTTAGAGACTTTTAAATGCAGTGCTTGAGCATGTATGAAAACCAACAATGGCAAGTGAAATCTATCTAAGAATAATACCAGAAAGCTACTGGAGGAAATTTGCAAGAAGCTGCACAGAAAGCTCTCTGATAAACTACCTGTTCTTCCTGTTTGCATTATCACAAGGATGCTTCTCATCACTTTGGTTTTACAGAAGGATGAATGAGACGAGAATTTTGTTTTGATTAAAAACTACAAAAGGAGTTATTGAAATGCATTAGCTCTTCAAAGTTCAGAGGCAGAAGTAAATTTACAGTTGTGAGATACATTAGGTCTTCTGTTAGCTTAACACAAATACATCAATCAAAGCCTCCAAGGAAAAACAAAACTCTAAAACATCTAGAACTTAATTCCTCAACATCCCTTTAACATCAGCAAAAATGACAAATCGGGGGTGAGGAACCAAACACCAAAAAAAAAATACTAATTTTGAAAAGTTGCTTTTCAAAATATGAACTGAATGACAAAATGTTCTTAACCCAAAAATGAGGAAAAGAATGATCAGTGTCTGAACCTTTCATTCATTAAGTACACAGTAGCAAAATCATCAGTTTGGAGGCTACATAATGTCCATGTCCAAACAAGTGCTACAATTAAGTCTTTTCACTTCTACAGTTGTGTTACCTTCCACGGCAACACGTGGCCCTCAAGCTTCTCTAATGGTTTCTGCAATAAAGTTTCTCACTCCTGGAAAAAAATTCAAGGATCACTGAAATGGAGATTGGACAGAGTAGAAAAAAACCTGACCTAAATATCAAAGCATTTCGGGGTACTCTCTATGTGACTATTTCTACTGGGCACACCTGTTCCTGGTAAACCATTAAATATCAAATGGGAACCGTAGAAAATATGATTATGAAGCCTCCTATTTACAGCCCAGCTAGTCAATTTAACTACTAGCTACTTTCTTTTTTTTTTCTTTACGTCATCTCAAACCATTTAAAAACAAAGTGTTACAGCGATGTTCTAAGAACAGAAGGACATAAAATCGTGTCAGAGAGAGATTTACTGGCTCAACAGAAAAAGTGAAAGACATGGGTTATAAATTCCCTTCTTCCAGCAATATGCTAGGAACGTTCAGAAAGCAGTAAAATAGTCTTTCTTATTGGTCATAATTGGGAGAAGGAATCAAGGAGGTAATATCTATAAGCAGATAAAAAAAGACAGTAGAAGAACACCATAGTCAAGCACGTAAACTAAGTGTAACACATGCAAGAGCTGGAAGAAGACACTTTTTAAATATGGCAGAAAGAGATAAGAGGAATAGGAAAATATGATGGAAACTAACCAAGCAGTCAAGAGTTCATGATTATGCTGAAACAGAGAGTGAAACTAGGGATGTGGTGGTTTGACCCCGGCTGGAGGCCAGGTACCCACCAAAGCTGTTCTATCACTCCCCTCTCAGCTGGACAGGGGCAAGAAAACAGAAGAAAAGGCTCATGAGTTGAGATAAGGACAGGCAGAGGTCACAAACCGCAGATCACTGTCATGGACAAAGCAGACGTGACTTGGGGAAATTACTTGAATTTATTACCAATCAACATCTGAGTTGTATAATAAAGTAGAACAAACCTTAAAAGCACCTTTCTCCCACACCCTCCCTCCTTCCCAGGATCAACTTCACTCCTGATTCTCTACCTTTTCCCTGCCAGTGGCAACGGGAGACAAGGAATAGGGATTACAGTCAGTTTATCACATGTTGTTTTCTGATGCTGGTTCTTCTTTAGGAGAAGGAGTCTTTCCCCTGCTCCAGCATGGGGTTGCTCCCACAGGAGACAGTCCTCCATGAACTTCTCCAGCCCGAGTCCTTCCCACAGAGTGCAGTTCTTCACAAACTGATCCAGTGTGGGATCCTTCCTGCCAGGAGCCTGCTCCAGCACAGGCTTCCCACAGCGTCACAGCCTTCCTACAGCATCCACCTGCTCTGGTGTGAAGCTCCTCCAGGGGCTGCAGATGGATCTCTGCTGCCCTATGGACCTCCACGGGCATCAGGAGCTCAGCTGTGTCACCGTGGTCTTTCCCATGAGCTTCAGGGGAATCTCTCTTCTGGTGCCTGGAGCACCTCCTCACCTTCCTTCACTGACCTCAATGTCTGCAGAGTGGTTTGTCTCACATATTCTCACTCCTCTCTTCTCTGGATGCAATTACTTCCGTGCCATTTTTTTCCCCTCTTCTTAAATATGTAATTGTAGAATCATAGAATGGCCTGGGTTGGAAGGGACATTAAAGATCATCCACTTCAAACAACTCTGTCATGAACAAGGAGGCCTTCCACTAGACTGGGCTGCTCAGAGCCCCATCCAACCTGGCTTAAAATGTTCCCAGGGATGGGGCATCCACAGCTTCTCTGGGCAACCTGTTCCAGTGTCTCATCATCCTCAGAGAAAAGAATTTCTTCCTAACATCTAATCTAAACCTCCTCTCTTTCAGTTTGAAGCTATTCCCCGCTATCCTGCCACTACAGGCCCTTGTAAAAAGTTTCTTTCCATTTTTCTTGTAGGCTCCTTTCAGATACTGGAAGGACACAGTTGGGCCGCACCAAAGCCTTCTCTTTTCCAGGCTGAACAACCCCAATTCTCCTAGCCTTTCCTCATAGGAGAGGTGCTCCATCCCTCTAATCAACTTGGTGGCCCTGCTCTAGATTTGCTCCAACAGGTCAATGTCCTTTCTGTGCTGGGGACCCCAGAGGGGGAAGCTGTACTCAAGGTGGGGTCTCACAAGAGTGGAGTAGAGGGACAGGCTCACCTGCCTCAATCTGCTGGCCATGCTGCTTTTGATGGTGGGATTGTCGTCACAGAGATTTTACTGCTATCACTGACTGGCTCAGCCTTGCCCAGCAGTGGGCCCATCCTGGAACGGGCTGGCATTGGCTCTGTTGGACATGGGGGAAGCGTCTAGAATAGCCCCCTCCAGTACCAAAACCTTGCCATGCAAACACAATATAAGGGAAGAATCCCATGGTACAAGCAGACACAATGCCACAGAGAGAGAGAACACTCCGGGGCAGGAGTTAAGGATCAAACCACTGAAATTATTCAAGTACCTAAAGAAAGAAGTTGAGTTGCAGGCACATGAGCAAAGCAAAACCAAGAGCAATCGATGCCCACAGGCGTGTCACTATCTTGCATCAAATGCAGGCCAAACTGAGGTAGCTTATTCTCTCTCACCTTCCACGAGAGAAAGGTAATCTAGCTCATGCTTATCTTGAGATCCAAGCACACACAAAGGGCATTAATACAAACCATGTCGCACTCTATTCATCTCTAGGCTTCTTATTGCTTTGCCTGCAAGTTAGGTGCAGTACTCAAAACCCCAACAGGGCTAACACCTAAGTATTGCCAAGCCTGAATTTCAGAGCTGCCTTCATTTACATCCTTAGAATTCCACAAGACTTCGAAGTTCATACGCTCAGAAGCACTTGAGTTTGACAACACTGAGCACAGTTGTACCCACTTGTCACCACACAAGATCCAGTAACTGTATTCAGCATCTACATCCTCCTAAATGAGGTGTCAGTCAGGCAGTCCCACTCAAAGAGTTCCTTATGAAGTGCAGTGGTAGCTCCAACTTGGTTTCCAAATACAGCTTGAGAAAGCGAAGCCCTGTCGTGTATTTACTAGTCAGAGAAGTCCTACCTTATGGATCAGATCTGTCCTTAAAATCACACTGTCACAACCTCTGTGCTCTGGGAACACTCCACTCATCTCAACACTCTTTAAAAGCCAAAGCTGTCATTCTTTTAATGGCCAGTTCTGTTTAGATAAATGAATTCTTATTTAGCTCCAGTTTTTCAGGCCATTCAGGCATTCATTCAACCCCACGTGCCTTACCTCAAAAAACTCTTCGATACACACAACAGCCTCTTCTCCTCCCTTAGACTTGCATCCTAGCAAATTCTTCCTCCCAAAGCCCTCTCCATATCTGTTTGGAGTCTTTTCATTCATTCACCTTTTATCTAAGTGCTCTCCAAATCCATCTGAATCAAGTAACTCCAAAAACCTGTCTGGACTTGCAGAGGAAAAAGTCGAGTCTTGCCTCACCCACTCCTCATGACTCCTGATCTACGAGACCTTAAAAGGAACTACATCCTGTGTTCCCTAACCTTCCTCTACTGACTGTCCTTATGCAGCCTTTGACCCTCTTCCCTGGTTGCACAGGACAGCATAGCACAGCTGCCTCGAATACAACCTCTTCTGGTCTTCCGCATCTACAACCACAGCCCTGCTGCATGCCTCTTCACCCTGAGCACAGCATAAATGCAGGGTGACTACTACAAACACTTCCAGTCGAGGTACTCCAACAAGACACAGCTACCTACGAACAAGAGTTCATCCTTGATCAATCCATGTAACCAGTGGAGTCTCCAGGATGGCTGCATCTTCTTCATGCCAAGGATATTTCAACTGCTCAAGAATTCTTCACCTCTGGCTGCAGTATGTGCCTCCAGGACCACATACTGATTTGCACCTCATGATGCCTCAGCTGAGAAACATGATTTGATGAGAACTCCACAACAGCAATTTACCGTGTGCCGCACTTTAAACATCCAGTCATTTGGCCTTCTGCAGTAGGGACTAAGGTCATGCAATCGGCTTGGTTAAATTCTGTATGCAGCTGTTTCCTGATCTTTTCCCGTGGGTTCTCCCTTAAGAGTACTCATAACACCTTATTTCCTTCAAAGATTTAAAGACATGCTATCTACACAGCTTTGGAATGAATTTTCAAACATTCAGTTATGTTCTTGTCATTTTGTCTACACATTTCCTTTTCCTCCTGGAATATGCTGATGAGTGTTCAAACAGAAGTTTGTATTACATTCTTGCTGGTGCTCTTTGAAGGTTTTTTTCTGTTTCATTTCTTTGCTGGAGATGAGATTTGCAGATCATCCCTACAACTTCTCCTCCTTCATTTTAGGAAAGAGCAGCCTTCCACTCATAACTCAGCTACTCATCCATAGAGTTCATCTTGCTTGGTGCTACTCCCTCATGATCAAGGTCTTAAAGCTCAGTGACCTGAGATGTCTAACCCTAACCCTTCACTAATATACTTTTCTGAATGATGTTTCCATTTCCAAAAATGCTTGATATCTGTTTAGTTCTGATTATGTCTTTTGAGTTCTACAATCTGATAAAATCTCTTGATGATGAAATGGGGATAGAATTTCCCTCAAACACCCAGCAAATTGCCTTCAATACCAACCATTATTTTTTTTTCTTCACTAATAAAGTCCCTCCCTCCACTAACTGGCAATTAAATGCTAAATGAATCAAGTAAACTGGGATGCTCCTATTGCTCAGTTTGGTTGACAGCAGACTCGTATGATCTAGGCTTTAACATTCTTTCCTTCTGTAATCAATTTCTTCAAGTGCTGCTTCTGTCACAGGTTTTTTCTTTGCGTTTCTGCCACAAGACAGCCAGCCCAGTTACACAGCTTTTCCATTTCTTGTGTGTTTCTACCTGTCTAGTCCTTGCGTTTTACCCAGTCATGACCACAGACTGAAAAAACTGTCCCCTTGAGAAGGAAATTGTATCTGCAAGACAAGTATTGTGCCAAATCACCAAGTCTGATGCTCAGCCAGCCCTCTGAAAGTTTAGGAACGCATTCTGCTTTGTTTCTGTGAAACAGATTTCATGAACCTTAATCTCACCCTTTGTTCTCTTGCCCCATCATCACCCTCTGAAGAACTTTCACCGGGATTCTACTTGCCTCCAGCTTTGGCACAAATCCTCAGCTACAAGGGACTAATTGCACTCAGAGTGTGCTGCTAAGCACCCCAGTGAACTTCTCTCAAGCATAAACACTCAGGATCCTTTGGTCATTCATGGGTTCTCCATGGGGGAAGGAACAAGGGAAGAAGAAACATGTTTTGTTCCGGTTCTGTTCCCTGGACTGAAAAAGAGAATGAACCTGAACTTCCTGAGCAATTTTTGATTAGTCCCAAGAGCTCTTGGCAAAAGCATTTATGGCAATCGATGTTCTCCAGGAAGCTGCTCCACTGGTTCCCTTTTTAGGCAAGCAGCTGTAAGTTTCCCATCTTCTCCATCCTCACTGCCTTACACATCTGACCCAACTGATGAAAGCTACAAGTGATGTTGCCCCTGAACAAGATGCTACGTAGGACACTATCCTACCACTGAAGTGAAAGTTCGCATCTCTCTCCTTTCCTACTGATGGAAAAAGTCTGTAATCTTATTAACTGCAACAGCTGTAAATAGTTGCTGTTCCAAAGCAGTCCCACGTGGCCTGAGATGGCCCTGCCTCCTTTAAACTCTTGAGCTCCAAGAACAATCATTCTCACCCAAAGTCAGTAAAGCCTTCTGTTTTTTTAGCTCAGTACAATCAAATCAACTAGCTCCTCTAAACAAATCTTTTTGTACGGTGTTTCACAAATCTTCTTTTCAAGCCACAGTCTCCTGTTCCCCCTCCCCAACCGACAATGGTCTCTTCACCCACATTTTGAGATTTCCACACTCTCCTTTCCTGGATTGTGTCCTGAGTTATTCATCTTAATAGTTCCCCGGTACTCAGCCTGGAACCTCCCTTTAAGTCACTTGCTCAGTCATCTAATCATACCCTTAATCCTTCCTGGCAAATCTAACCCCAACCAGCTACTCGAGCTGAGAGAAAGAAGGAAGCCCTGCCCTAGCAATTACGTGGAACTGGTCCCATGCCCTTACAGAAATAAGGGCATGGAATTCCTAGATCATATTTCCTGATAGTAACTGTTCCTCCGACCACCTTTTCTTTTTTTTTCCTCTTGATGACCGCTAAGAATGTGTTTTTGACCTTTCTATCTCTTCCTGAAGTTTATGGCTTCCTAAATTATGCCCTTCACCCTTCTAGATGAATATATAGTTGCAATGGATTTTGGGCTTTCATGAAAGGGGTCTGAAAAGTAGTCGGGGAGGAGAGAAAAAAAAGGAGTTTTTCAACAAATGAACAAGCAAAAGCATTAAGCTAACGCTGAAAATGTATTTGATAACATATACGGGGAAATAGTCACAGAACACTGCTATTATTCCCAAATGTAAGACTTAAAAAACTAAAACCACAAACACATCAGCTTCAGACAGAGTGCTTAATGCTAAAAGAAATTGTAACATCAACTCAAAATCCATTTAGGCTCATTATGTACTTGGTCTTTTGGGGGTTTTTTTGGTCTCAGAAAAGGTCAGTTGCTTTTAAAATAGCACAAAGCAGGGGAGGAAAATGATCAAATCTTTAATGTGCAAAAATAAAGCAGCACAAGACTCAGTGGGATGTTCTGGCACAGTTCTACACAAGTCTCATCACAGGAGACCGAGGCAGCAAGAGAAAACACCTGCTGGCAGGACAATCCTGCTGAATACAGAGAACGGGGCTAAAGACACACAGGTGTTCAATAAAAAATGGAAGTGGGAACTGGAGAGAATAAGTGTAGGAGTAGTAGTGGGAATAAAATTTCTTCACATTTTGTTGTGTAATTTTGCTGTGTAGTAGTGTTTCAGTATGATTTATTGTGTAATGCTATTGCATAGCATCATTTGTTGAGCAACTTTGCTGCGTGGTATAGTTTTTTATTTAATGATATTGAACATTAGGCAATGGTCTTGCATGCCATAATTTGTGCTTTCTGTTGAGCAACATCACTGTCACAGCTCTTAACACAAACGTGAATTGCATGAATTCGTAACAGTGCTGAATTCATGATTTTAACATATCATAGAATGGTTTGGGTTGGAAGGGACCTTAAAGATCATCTCGTTCCAACCACCCTGCCAGGGGCAGAGACACCTTCCACTAGAATTTCAGAGCCCCATCCAACATAGCCTTGAACAATTCCAGGGATGGGGCATCCACAGCTTCTCTGGGCAACTTGTTCCTGTGCCTCATCACACCTGCAGTAGAGAATTTTTTCCTAATATCAAATCTAAACCTACTCTCTTTCAGTCTGAAGCCATTACCTTGTCCTATCACTAGATGCCCTTTGAAAAGGTCCCTCTCCCACTCTCTTCTCATACCCCCTTTAGCTACTGGAAGGATGCTGTACGTTCACTCAGAGATGGCAAATGGAGACAATTACTTTCGTGTGAAAAAAGAAACATGCAGAAAGGCAGCAAACTGAGCAGGTATTTTTGCAGAACTTAGAGCATTAAAAATTTATTTCACTGAACAGCCACGCAGCATTGCCCCATGAATAACACTTTCTTATCCCAAGCTACCTTGTAACTACAATGTGAGGTATTACATATTTCACCTATCCCTACCTGACAGTCAAAACTACAGGAGAACCCTGTTTCACATACTACTGGGTATAAATAAGAACTGTAATGTGTCTTTCATGTGACTTAGGCTCTACCCAAAACTAGCCTTGCAGGGACCTGCTGTAATCCAGAATCTGAACAAGAAACTCTCCACAAAATAGGACCGATTACTTCATTACAATGGAATCCTGCTTTAACAGCAACACTACCGAACTTAAAGCAAAAATTAAAAATTTTCCATTAGTAAATCAGTAAGACTTACACATATTTTAGGGGCAATAGCAATGTCATCCTACTACTGCTTAACATTCTCCAAAGAGGCAGAAGGAAAAAAGTTTGCTCTACGTGCAGTATCACTGACAGTTACTTATTGTTACATTCTTTACATCTACTTGCTTTTTCTTCTTTCTTTTCCCCCCCTCTGATCATTTTTGCTTACAATAGGCACGGTCTATTGACAGACTTAAATAACGTGTTTGAAGTTCAGGAAACATATCAGAACTTGAAGTACTTTTTTCAAAGAAATCAAGTAATCTACAGTGTTATCAACTTTGTACCCACATCTATTTTTATATCCACCTGCAAATGCTGTTGATTGACTAGAATAGCATCTCTTTCAAGCGTTACCTGGCAGTCTATGAACAATTGTATGTTACAAGAGTCAGAGAAAGAGAGCAAACACTGGTAGATTACAATGCAGTGCTGCTGCAAGCATTTTTATTTGCTCTCATATTCTGGCAGTTTTTAAATACAGAGGAGAAAAATATGCATGCAGGCTCAATTTTTAAAATATTGCAAAACACAGAAGTTATGGAAAGGCAAATTGTGAAAAAAGTGAGCTCCTTCCATCTATAACATAAGATTAATTTATTATCTGACAGATGGCAGAAGGGAGGGGGGCGGAAAAGCAAAGACTGCTGATGCAGTGAGCTTCCCGTCTGTAATGAAGGCCCCACTTATCACGCTGCCACGAAATACATCCACAGTTGCATGCACTCCAGCTTTGCTCTATGTATTTCAAAATAGTTAAACCTCATCGCTGTGTGGACAACGAAAAAAATGAAGAACACATCCAGAGGAGTAAATGATCCTTCTGTCAGCTGCCCGTGGCTACTCACAATAGCAAGCAACTGGGAAAGCTGCGACTCCTTTCATTTGACACGAGACAGAACCATTCACGCTGACCAATAACACTTCCACAGCTACCGGTCACTGCAGCAAGATACCACCTCGTCTGCTGTCCCAGCACTGAAAGCTGCTTTTGCACATCTCTCCATATTCCAAGACATTTACTCTAACCTACTCATCTGCCACATTGCAGTCGTGGGGTGCCAATACAGGAGTGGAGCATATTGAAAACGGAAAACAGACCAGCAGAACTGACCCAAACACGTTTAATATAAAATGAAAAGCTGCTGCATTGGCGGTAACAACCATTTGCTCATTTCGTTTGCCGAACTCCACGCGATGCCGACACGGGGCTCCCACCTGCCGCAGAAGCCAGAGGCCGCCTGAGCTCCGGCACGACTTACCGGAGGGCCCAGCTTACCTCCGACATCAGATTCCCGTATGACCACCCCAAGGCACGCCGCGGCGGCAGAGAACCGGAGGAAGCACGGCCCTGGCAAGCGGATTTCTCTACGTCCACCCGCGGGCGCCCGGGGGACGCGCTCACCTTGCCGCGGATCGATGTCCCGCGCACCCCGGGCCGCTACGCGGGATTACGGCAGATAAACAAACGCTGCAGCGAGCGCACCCGGAGGGGCGAGGAGGGCAGGCGGGAGCGGGGGAGCCTGGCCCCCGCCGCGGCCCCGTCCCGAGGGGCCGGAGCGCGCTCCGCGTCTCCCGGGAGACGGAGCCATTTTGAGCCGCTGCGCATCAGTGGCAGCGGGCGGGGGGCGCCGGGCACGGCGATGGCGGGGCCGGGGCCGCCCTGGCG
>VZTA01006041.1:29572-57988 GCA_013398855.1 Mohoua ochrocephala | reverse complement strand
CCCGGCCGCGCAGGCGCCTGGCGGCCCCGGCCGGAGCAGGTGCGGGGTGGCGCGGAGACCCCGCTCCTCCTCCCTCGGAGGGCGTGCGGGGTGGCGAGGAGGCGCTTGTTATCTCACTTTGGCTTTTTATTTTCAAATAGGATTTTTTTTTTTTTTTGCGAGAAAGGGGGGGAAATTAATATTTCAGTCAACTCCTATTTCCTTTCTTTCTTTTCCCTCTGTAGCAGTTTGGATTTTTCTTCTCTCTTCTCCTCCTGCTGCCCCTTGACAGACACGCCGAGGGTCCGGCGTGAGCGGTGCTGGCGTTACCTCCGTCTGTGCGTACCGAGGTATCGGCTCTTCTGCTGCTTCCAGGAGCCTCCGCTAAAATCCCTTCTCCTCCCAGCACGGATAACACCAGCAACCGCAACGGGACCTCGCTACCTCCCTGCCCCACCGCCTGGTGGCACTTCCCTGACCAGCCTTCTCCAGGCGTCACCCAGCTGCCCTTTGCACCCCTCCCCTTATCTCCCGGACCAAGGCCTTTGGGGTCTCTTCATTGAGCAGAGAGATTCAGCTGCCCGGAGTGTTGCTGGGTGCTGCAGGAGAAGGAGCATCCATTCTGCATCCTGTGTTTCAGCCCCAGCAAACCCTCTGTCTGGTGTGAGGGCACCAGCTGCTCTTCACGCCCTTTACTTCTTATCTCCTCCTTGCCACCGTGTCTGTCCCATGATCTTGCATAGTGCAGATGGCTGCACTCGACACCCTCGGGAGTGAGGGGCAGGAGGGGACCTGCTCCACCCAAGTTGCAAGCTTTCCTCCTAGCAGGCAGCAGATCAGATGGTATCTGCCTCTCCCTCCTCCAGTGCAGCAGCACCTCTGTCACTTGTTGTCACTTGGTGTTGGTGAGCACAGCTCGCACTCCTCCTCCTGGGTGAGTCACCCCCGGCTTAGCTCCCGCACTGCTCTGGCTGCTGGGATCCCAGCCCTATGGACAGGAGAGGTGCCTGGCCATCACTAGTTACTCCGCTGAGAAGCAGAGTCACTGCACCAAAACCAAGTGGTTGGGAGTAGGGATCACCCATGCTGGGAAAAGGAAGAGGAGCTATGTCAACACCTGGAGGCCTCGATGGACAGCGAAGCCCAGCTTATCCCAATGCTGCCTGAAAGTTGGAGCGAAGCAAGGTTATTGCATGTGGATGTATGGACAGCTGCTACTTCTCTCACGTGAGAAGAGTCAATCAAAATTCTGCGTTAATTACACTGACTTGAATTTCGCCTTATTTTGATGGTGCTGATCATGGCAGAAGGTCTGGTGAGAGCTCTGAAATGGATCTGTCACCGGGTAGGGCAAGGTGAACACCAACCTGCTTCCCGAGCTGCAGGCGGTGTAGTGTTAGCTGCGGTTCCTGTGCCTCCAATAAGTGAAACCACTGGAGTGTATTGTTGGACATTTAGAATCTTGATATGTGGTTAGCATTGTCTAAAGCACAGCTTCAGACCTTTTTGTAACATTATCATTTAAATCAAAAGGAAACCAGGGGATGGAGTCATAATCCTCAAATTGGTACGTGGCCATTTGCGTTGGCCACATGCTTGAAACAGAACAGGCTACTGAGTGAATCAACATGACAAAGGTTCGCACTCCCCTGCCCTGTTGGGCAAGATGTGGACTAAAGAGAGTGCCACTAACACGAGGAGTGAAGATCCACAGTCTACCAAAGAACAAAAGATGAACAAGACATATTAGCAACATGAATACATATTTGTGTTAATAATTATTTATATTATAGCCCAGATATGCTTACTTCTTTATTAGAATGACTGTTTCTTCCGTGGAAGTATTTTTTTCACAACTGATGCCAATAATTATTGTTTATAAAATGTTTATATCATCCAATTTACTGTTTCATCTGTTTCCGATTAGATAACTTTTCTTGATGTCAATTAAATCCTTTATATTAGCAATATGATTGTACATAGATAATTTTACAGAGCAATTAAGGCACGAGAGGAGACGCAGCTGAGTTGCAGAGCTTGGACAACAGGGAGAAGATGAACGATCTAACCAGAGTAACTTCCTCTGTGCTTTGAGATTACTTTTAAAAAATGTGCTGAAATGTATGACTATTTTCATTAGTTATCTTAACTTTCAGCCTGCAAATGTGTGGATGTGCTTTTAAGATTAGGTCTTCCAAACACATCCCAGCTAGTTTCCTGCATTTGTGCACCCAGCAGGATATGCTGGCTTAACAATGCTGAGACCATGTCTTCTACTTAAGAGAGCAGGAGGAGGAAGGCATCCAAAGACACAGTATCAAAGCATCCTCCAAGGAAATCTGCAGCATGGTAGTCAGAAAAAGATAATTTTTCAATATCGTTGGTTAGCCAGTGTTGTCATCTTCTGCTTGGTAATCTACATGCTCCTAAAACATGGACATCTCAGATGGACAAATTTCTGCCAGGAAAAGGCAGATCCATGGCAGCCAATCCCAGAGGAACACAGACATGACTTCCCAGATATGCTCTGGCCATTTGGCCAGTGCTCCAGGGTGCTTGTGCTGGCAGCAGGCAATTGTGTGCTTTGGGAAGGCTGCAGAAGGTTGTGGGACAGGAAGTTGTGGGACAGGTGGCTCTAGGAACACCTCCTCCCAGTTCCCATTCCAGATACAAGCCGTTTATATTTCTTCCAGATATTTTTATTTAAAAAACCCAATGATATCTCATTTCAGAACTGTTTCAAGGCATTTTCAGCTTCTTCATGAAACAAATAAATAGCGACAGAAATGTTACAAATTCCCGATGACCAGTACCTTTAGTAATGCTCCTAAACATGCATTTATTCATTAATTTCAGTGAAGTATATGCTATCATAATGATTGATGAATCAGCAGATGCTTCTGCACTAGTTGAAAGTATTCCCACTCAGGTTTTTCTTCAGGTTAGCAATGAAATTGCTGGAAGGAGAAAATGTAATGCAGGTATGTTTGGTAATATTTGTGAAGTGGAGTAGGAAGAAAGCAGTCAGAGCTTTGTATGTTGCCACCAGTGATCCCTCCAGGCAGCTCAACAAAAGACAAAATCAGCAGTAAAAGAACTCTGCCTTGCTACAAAGAGAATCACCACAACCAGGAACTTGCCTGGTGAGAAAGCATAAAATTGCTTGAATCAATGCATTTGACAGATATAAATGTTACATGATGTGGTAAGGGACAACCTATTCACTTATCAGTAAAGAAGGCATATAAAGTATTGTATGTGTTGAGCATGACCAAATTTAAATGTTGTAAATACCTTTCTTTAACTTTAGCAATGTGTTTTGATTACTTTAGCTATTGAATTCTCATATTTTTTCATTTGATTCCATCCATGTCTTAGGAGGGAAAATGATTAAATAAATTAGCACATTATTTGCAGTGCATGGGACTTTCTTGCACAGCCTGTCCAATTGATACGCTCCTTGCATTAAAGCTTTCGAGCTGATATGCCTTATAAAGACTGCCAGCTGAGCCGAAAGAAGCTCATTTGATCTTTGAATCAACAAGTACAGGCTCAAGTGTATTCATATGCAATAGTGCAACTGCTATCTGCTTCAATAGAGGCTGATTTAAGGCAGCTTTATACTATACAAGCTTAAAAGAAGCTGTTTTCATACAACTTTAATTTTTAAAAATAATAACATTAAAACCAACAATGTGTCTTTCAGCACTAATTAATTTTTTTTTGTTTATTACGTAACATACTGTTAACTCCATAATTTCAGGTGGGGTAACTCTGCACAAAGGGATTACACAGCTTTTGCATACAGAGTCTTCCATAGGATCTGAAACAGATACTGCTCTTTGTCTTCTAAACCATCTGCTAGATGCCATCTGTCCTTTCATACATTCAACTCCATCAAAATGATTTTTTTCCAAACCAAATATATTGGTGTGATGCATCAGAAAGTATCCAGAGATGTTAATTCTCAGTGCAGGCTTTGGCCAAAACTTACCTTTGATGTAAGTTCCCACCAGGTTTCACCTCACTGTTGTCACCAGCACTGAATTGGATTTCTCCTATGTGTCACCTTCACGTTTTGAATATCAGCCATTTTTGCTGTGGCTCTGTCTGAAATATGAGAATTAAAGTATGTTTAATATCCTGGTTTAAATGGTGAAGGGCCAGTTCGAGCATTTCCAGTGAAGTAAATGCAAGTTGTGTTTCCACAGGACTCTCTATATATACTGAGATTTCTTCTTCATCTTTCTGCATAAAAATTTGTTGCCAAGAAGAAGATGAGGGAAGTGGCGGACAGCTTTCTCCCAAGCCATATCAGACTTTACTCTCAAGTAAATATAACTGTGGTTTGACTCAGGATCATTATATTTACAGGTTTTTTTTTCTAAACTGTAGAACGAACCCCATTTACTGCAGTCTGTCTGGGCAGAGACTGGAAGTGTTGGCCTGCAGTGCTGGGCTTCATTCAGCTTAAACTGCTGCTGTTTAGTACTGGTTCAGAAGAGGAGCCATTAGTCCAGTGTTTCCCAGCGCCATTCTGAGAGATTAATTTATAATTGATTCCCGTGTGGGAGATGTCACTAACCACGAAACTAGTGTGTATATCCAGTATATGAGATGTGTTGTATACCCAGCAGGTCCACATACGTTCATAGCTTTACCTGCGTTTCAGCTTCCTTTTAAAAATGAGTGTTCAACAGACACGAGGATGGTAAAAGCCCGTATATATACTATCTCGCTCTGCCTTAATGATACTTTTCTTACACGGTTTCTCATACTTTTACACAGCTAAGATTTTTATCTGCAGCGATATCTGTCACAGCATCTATCATTTGTGAGGTGTGGCAAGCATGCTTTTGCAATGAGGGCTTCAAATGTGTACATGCTGGAGAAGGACGATGCTAAAGTATGGGCTGATGTTTTGAGGGCACTGTGTTGAAATGACAGCAACATGTATAGTCAGATCTGCAGCAAGTCGCTAACTACCAAATCCAGCCTTTTCCATAGGTGTGTGTCACTGCTACTGCACCCACTTCACTGGGTGTGTCAGCCTCCCGAAGGCGTGTAGCTGTTTGTAGGGATGATCTTGCACCTTTGCTTCTGCGCCGGTAATGGCCTGAAATGTAGGGCATAGTCCCCTGCAGAAGCCGCTTTATAGCAATGCAGTCAGGTGGAAGGGCGTTGGTTATGCAAACTGGGTGCCATTGTGCTGTCTCCGGCTGTAGCTGCGTGAGATGGGTGGTAACGACGGTGCTGCCCATACCCTTTATCTGTGTGGTGCGTGGAGAACAAAACCGTGGTAAAGGAGTTACACAAAGGCTGTGTCAGCCCCTGGGCCCCTGAACTGGCGTGACCTGGCGCACACTCCGCCTTTCGCTCTGCCAGGGGGATACGCCGTGGATCTGCACGCTCTGCAGGACAGCCTGAGTGCCTGTCCTCATTATAGGCGTGTTGTCTTATCCTCAGAAAATCACGTGAAAGTATTTGCCACAGGCTTACGCATTTTATAAACAGTGGGTTAGCCATATAGCCCTACTGAGATAATCTGGCATTATTAACTTCATTTTATATATGGTGAAACCAAGCCTAGCGAAAAGTGATGCTAGTACCAGCCCTTTGGAATGGAATAGAGCAGAATTTTTTGGGATGTCCCTTAAGCCAGCTATGTCTTGGCCACTCACTGGTATAAACCCATGGCTCACTGGTCTTTCCAGTGCCATATTCAGGCATGGGCATGAGCCTCAGGACACTACTTGGAAAGAACCTGAAGATCCCCCAGGTAGTTGTAGGCAAGACAGACACATATAAAACATAACACTCCCTATGCTGTACAGTGAAATTCCAAATTTCTTACTAAACACATGAGAGCTTTTGCTCTAAGTTTTCGTGCAGTGACTACTGTAAATCTTTTAGTTGTCAGGGTTTGCAGTAGAAAATTTTGTAGTAGCTGTGTGTATGCGTGTCTACAATACAATAGTGTTTTAAGAGAAAAAGCAAGAGCAGAAAAAGATATTAGAACATATGAATATTTAGTTGTTGAAATCAGAAATACAGTCATTACCTCGTAAAGGGCTTTGAAATCATCTTCTACCACATCCTGTTCACGCTCAGCCCAAGTTGTCATGCACCCATCTCTCCTGCCTGGGGATAGGCAGGGAAATCCCCAGGGAGGGCTGCTGTGCAGGCACACTGTGCTTCCTGCTGGGATTTGCACTGCCCATTACAGGGTACTGTGGCACTGGGCTTGGTGTTAGCCTCTGAGCCATCCATTCTTAGCGCAAGAGGCAATTAATACTCAGGAAGATTTTACCAGGATTACAAAGCTCTGGTGGGAATGAAGTCACCTGTCAAGGTAAGAGTCACAGCTCTACGTGGCAGATAAATGGACTCCCAAAAGGGAAGCCGACACCTTAAACCATCGTGTTTTTTTAAAAGACAATTATTGCATATGAGTAGGTGCACAAAATAAGCACATTTTATCTGTGTGGACATTTTATGAACTCTGCATCTACCCACAAATCTTTATTTTGCTTCAGGTCTTGTCTCAAAATGTTAGGTCTTATCTATGTAATGGAGCAGGATGCTTAAAACCAAAACCTGGGAAGCCTGACATTGGAAGAGAATCTATCTGTTAGAGGCAATACTAAAGTATGTCCAAATGACAAAGGCCAATACTGCAATACTTGCCAAAAAACCACAAGTAATGAGAGGCTCATGGACACAAAAGGATAGCTCTGTGTCTGAATTATTTCAAGAATTCATGAATCAGTACTTGGAACAGATCTTGTGTAAATGAACGGACTCCGTTGAATTCAGTAGAGTCTTTATGGACACCTATTTTATGTTGTTTACAGCAGAAACACCAACAGAAATATACTACTTGCCTTTTCATTGAGAAAGTGGCCAATGTGAGGAAGGCCAAGGATGCTGCATTATAAGAGTACAATAAAATATTTATAGTAATATATTCTGAGGATCAATTTATTGATACATGTCAAGACGAAAAAATTTTTCTTCTTTTTAAATAAGCTTGTTGAGTAATAAAATTTGGTTTTGTTTCTGCCTAGCTGATTCTAATAACAAAAGAACCAGGATTGTTTGGTCTAGACCTAGTAAGCCATAAGATTTGAAGATGGAAAGCAAAAGAGGCAAGTAGTGATACCAACTCTGAACTTAAAAAAAAGAGCACTTCAGGGAGATTATTGTTGTGCAAGTTCCCAGGAGCTGCTCCTTTGAAAGACAAAGGAGATCAAGAGAGTGAGTCTCAAACCATGAGAGGCATCGACTTCTATCTCCAGGACATGATGCAGGTGTGAGGAGGCCAGACTATCTGAATGGGGAACTCCTGACAGGGCTTAGATGGGAAAAAGGAATCCTATGGCAGACAGAAGGCGGCATGGGTTGCTCAGGATAAACACAGAAGGAATGCCCAAGTCTGAAATGATTGAATTAAGAAAACCAAAGACTAGACAGAGTAAAAATTGGTGAAGTACATGCAGGAAGCAGCAAGAGGAAGAATAAGGCCAAGTGAACAGGTAGCCTAGTAATGAAGGAGATAGAAAGGTTGAGGTTCTTGCATCCCAGTTTTGACTGGCAAAATTTGTTCTCAGACTTCCCGTGTGTTTGGTGGAATACAGCCAGTGTTAGAGGAAGACTGAGTTAGAGATTACTCAAGCATCTTGAACACAGAGCTAAGTAGGATGCATGACTGATATCACTGCAAGGCTGTTCTCTATCTCTTCAAGAGGTTACAGTGATCAGAAGTTCCCAATGACTGCAGAAGCAAATGTCACACTCATCTTCCAGGATGACAAGGAGGAAGAGCTGGGGAAATAGGGACCACCTGGCTTTACTTTCATCCTTGTGGAGGTTAAGGAGCAAATCCTTGTGTAAACCATGCACAGGCACACAAGAGAGAAAAAAGTGATTGGCAAAAAACAAGTATGTATTTACCAATTGCAAATTGTGCTTGACCAACCTAATTGCATTCTACATTGCAGTGACTGGATTTGAAGATGAGGGCAGAGGAGTGGATGCCCTTCACTTTGGCAAGCTTTTGTCTCTGCTCTTACAGCATCTTTGGAGCTAAACTAGACAGATAGGGTGGGTGGGTTCACCCACTAGTTTAATTCACTAGCTGGGTGAATTAAAGTGACTAAAAAAAAAGGCTGGAGCAACAAGCTGAAAATGATGTGGTGTCTGTTTATAAGTGGTATTCCTTGGGCATTCATATTTGGAGCAATATTATTTAACATCTCCATTCATGGCTTTGACAATGGAACAACGTGTATCTGCCACAAGTTCACAGATGATATCCAAATGTAGGGAGCAGTCGTGCTGGATGATATGTCTGCTGTTGGAGTCACCTTGACAAGCTGAAGAGATGGGCTGACAAACATTTTATGAAATTCAGCGAATGCAGTCCCGCATCGTGGACAGAATGACACCACGCAACAGTATCAGTATCTACACAGTATATATGATACACAGCAGCATTCATTATTCCAGCATGCTCTAGGAAGGGTATCCGTAGGAGCAGGGCTAGTTCCAGTGCTGTGTTCAAACTCCACAGAGGCTATTAAACTACAGAAAGGAAATTATACCTTTAATTTTTTTTACAGTTTTACACAGTACAATATTGGTACCTAAAGAAAAATGCAGTGCAAGGACAGTACCTGACTATAAGAAAACCTATCTCCTGTATTTTGCTGGCACGGGGGTAAGGGAGTGCACCATAAACTTCTGCCAAAGTGCAGGTCCATGCACAACCCAGTGCCAGCCCAGAGCTGCTTAGTGGCTGCAGCACAGAGGACGTGGTCCTCAGACCTGCTGGTTATTGTGTCAAGAAACAGATGAAACATCCTTCTTGGTTGCTGCCACCATCTCTGCTCTGTTTTCAGCCCAGACTGGCTGCCTATGAAATAGCCTCCACTTAACTTCCTGCAGCAAAGCAAAAGAAGTTGTATCTTCTGTCTCTGTGGCATACAAGAGTTTCCATTTCTCCTTTTCTGAATTAATTACTTCTAAGTTGTTATTTATCATAAATTTTTCTTGTCAGAATTTCCAGTTGCAACTTTTATACTTTCTCAGCCCTACTGTACAGATCAGTCTATTGTCAGTAATCCCTTCTCTATGCAGGCATTCAATTCATATTTCTTCATTTAGTAACTTCTTGAATTTTTATTGGACTGCAAACCAGATTAGTCTTATTTTGATGGTTAGTGTTAGGCACATTCCAGATGTTATGTCATTCACCAAAGTTTTTGCAAGTTTTTAGTATTTTTGTAGAACTGTGAATGCCAGATCTGTCAATGGTATCTCAGAAATCATTGTACTCCATACAGCTGATGGTCCACTTGCAGTTACCCTTACTGTCACTTAGCTACTTGTTTATCCATATAAATTAAATTAAATTAACTGATCTTTGCATCTCTAATTTTTTTCCTAAACTCACATAATTCAGATGCTTACAGAAACCTTATCTTAGAGGCTAGTACCATTACCTTCATTGGTCAGACTTCTGATCTTCAAATAGTAAGCCTATCTAACAAAATCTGTATTTCATAATACTCACTTGGTGGTCATTGATTGCTTACACATTTTATTTTTGTTTTAATGAAATCCAATTTATGCCTTTTTAATTGAGTCCTGAACCTGAGTCATTTTAATGAGTTACAAGTTTGTGAAATCAACCAATTTAATATTTGAACATGTCTTCTCTACTGCGCATTAAATTAATGAGTGTTTCAAGATTAGAGAAAAATCAACTTTAATATTTAAGGGAGTCATTTGGCCAAGTATTTTAATGTTTTAATACTCTTAGACTCTGAGTTTTCCATTTCTGTGCTGTTTGGGTTTTTTTAATATTACCAAAATAATTAAAGATCTGCATCCATTAAATTATAATATTACCTCAAGTGTTTGAAATGGGATAGCTTTACTTGGTGAGTTGAGAAGTGCCTAGGTGGGGTGCAAATTGTGTTCTGTTCCATGTGTACTGCATTAATTGTGTCAGAATTGACAGAAAAGTTTTTGTATGACAAGTAAAAATGAAATCTATTCCTAGATGTAGTTTTTCTTTTTTTTTCCCCTGATATGTGCAAAAGGACACAGGTTCCAATGTGACGTGTCCTGGGCTATGCTTTCAGTATACGTTATCTCACAGTATATCATACAGTATTTATGATCAAGTAATGTTTATAATCCCAATTTACTCAAATTCAAGAATGATACAGATTAAGTCATACTGTAAGGAATATTTGTGAATGTGCAGATGTAACGATAACCACAAAAATGCTACTATATAGGAATGGGAATACTGTGATTAATAATAATAATACAGCCAGAATATCCAACATGGTCATCACAAGAGTTTTGGAAGACCATTTTACCTAGAAAACCAAACACTAAACCATATATAGCATTTATGGAAACTTTTATTGCCACTTGGGCTCAGATTCCATATGAATGTATAGGGATTTTTCTTGCGTGACAATATCAAACATGTTAGACTATCTTGCACTATATCCTAAAATGTGAATATTCTGTATGTCTAACACATGTATAAATGGAATTTCATCTATGAGTGGAATACATCCACTGTATAACAACTATGGATTATAGGAGGTTGAGAAAATATTCTATGAATTACCAATAGTAATAGTTTATCTGTAATGCCATAGTGACTAGAACTGGAACCTTTATGCTAGAAATCACACCCACAGCAGGAACACAGGCCTTACCATAAAGGCCTTGCAAAATAAGCTTAGATAAAAATATCTTGCAGGCAAGTCAGATACTGGCAGTTTCAAAACACTCTGATGTGGTTGCATGAGAAATGCTTTGGCCATAGGAGGAAAGGCTAGGGAAAATGGCATCTGGTCCATGTTATGGCTAGAGGCTGCCAGATAATATTCTTATATAGGTACAGTGACCTATGACAATGACTCACTGATCTTACTGATGTTCAAATGGGTACCTGAGGAGATTCCACCTCCTTCACCTCTGCCTACTCCTCCTTTCCTTTTTCCAAATGCAAGCTCAGCTCTGATGTTAAGTTTAAATGGATTCTTGCTGTGTATTCAATTTCTGGGGCTAGGGCTTGCCATGCAGTCAATGAAGAAACCTGAGCTCACGCCTGCAGGACTTGGAGTTTCCAGAGTTTCCAGGTGATTCTCCAGTGTCGTGTCTGTACCCTTAGAAACACAGTGTAATAAGAACCCACATGTACAGTAGCAAACCTGGGTACACACTTGTGTAATTTTTGTTATGTGACTGTCCAATTGACTTTAAAGGATATGGTGGGTACAATACAGGTGATATTTTAGCCCTATCATTATTATGAATAATTATAAATAGTAGCAGTTGATTGATCAAAATGGTAAGTTTGTGCTTAGTTTCACTTTCCTTTGTGCACCTGCATATCGTCTATGAGCTGCTCCTGGTTCCATAACCTGTGTGGAGAAATAGATATGATGCCTTAGGTTTTAACTTTTATATTTTTCAAATCCTGTACTGCCTGGTGTGCAACTCTGAAGTTTCTTGTGGCCTGCCAGCTGCTGTTCTCTCGCTGCTTAGACATAACAAACCTCTGCAGGCTTCCACTCCAAGGACACCAGGCCCAAAATGTGTAAACTAAAAGCCTCTAAAGGGGGGCAAACTTGGGGTAATTCCATCATGAAACTGAGGTTATAATTGGACAATTAACCCTGATATGCAAAAGGACCAAACTTATAAAAGTGCAAAGAACTCGTGACCCAGTGTCCATTTGGGGTGTCCATCTGGGGTGTAGCCTCTGGACTGCCCAGGGTGTACCTTGGAAGGCCCTTCAAATAAATTCCTTCCTTTATTCCCTTATTCTTGTCTGGTCTCTGTGTTTTAGGTGGCCCCTTAAGGCATCAGATACTTGCAGAGGAAGATGTTTTCCATCACCCTAGATAAGGATGACGCATTCTACCACCCTTAGATAAAAAAAGTCTTTGCCTGAGGTTTTCTGCCTCTATCAATAATATAAAAAGCCTAGAAGAGTGACTAGTAGGTGTTAGGTGACTAAAGGCAATTAATCCCACCCTTATGCATAGTTTAGGTAAACTTCACCCATTCTGACCCAGTGTATCTATTCCCTGTGTACATACAAGCAGAATGTGCTGGCATAACATGAATAATAATAATACTTTTCATATATCTATCTCATTCACCCCAGGATATCCTCTGTTTATTAACGTTAATTAATGTGTCTTCATAACAATCTCATGAGCAAAGAATTGCCCCCAATTTAGAGATGAAGAAATGGAGCCATAGCATGTTTAAATAAGTGGTCCCCGGTTGCACAGAAAACCAGTGGCATAAATGTAAATACTAGAGGATGCCTCACAATCATAGCCCAAAGATAAGATAATCATAAGGTGTGGTTCCCAAATCAATACAAACAGTGTAATATGGTCCTTGCTTCCGGCCTATTCAAAGTAAATAGGTTGAGGTGTGGTGTGCACAAGGTAATTCCTGATGAGTTCACATCAGTCATACACTAAACTTGGTACAGATATAGCCAGACAGAGGACAGAGCAAGAGGGTAAGGGTCAAATACCTGTTCCACATACTCAACATATTTGTGTGTCTGCATGATTCATTTATTTTGATTCGGCAGAATCAATCTTTCAGCAAAGAAACAATTTGACAGCAGCCCTGATGAGAAGGACTAGGGGTACTGGTGGATGAGAGGCTGGACATGAGCTGGAAATGTGCACTTGGAGCCCAAAAAATAAACCGTATCCTTGGCTGTATGAAAAAAAGCGTGACCAGATGGTCAAGGGAGGTGATTTTGTCCCTCTACTCTGCTCTGATGAGACCCCACCTGTGTCTAGCTCTGGGGTCCTTAGCACAGGAGCAGGCCCAGAGGAAGGTCATAAAAGCGATCAAAGGGGTGGAGCACCTCTCCTATGAAGACAGGCTGAGAGTGTTTGGGTCCTGCTCCCTGAAAAAATCTTCAGAACAGCTGGGAAGAAGCCCAGCTGGTTTAGGCTGAAAGCAAGACAGGGAATGTTTTAGGAGTTTGCTAGTGCCGCTGATTTCATTTCAGGATCATGAACATTCCCTGCTGCCAATTTATTTTTGAAGACATGGGTATCTATTGATGCCAGGTTTTATTCACACTTTCAGTGGGCTTCATGTCCCTACTTATGAGCTTGTCTTCAATACAGATTTGCTGTATATTTTTCCCCACAGCACTCCTTTTCCCTCCCGGCTTCATTCCCCTATGGCCATTCTTGTCCAACACTTCTTATTTGCATGTATAAACCTGTCATCAGTGTGAGAAATGGCACAAGCCAAAGACTGTAACTGTACTGAGTTCAACTCATCAGTGGGAAGGAGAAATCCTGCGCAGCTAACTTCCTGCTTTGCCATATGGAAGCAGCAAACACATGTTGCTAAACTAGTTTCAAAGTATCATTCATACAATTCTCTTCACGTTTTTATTTTCCCTGTTTTTTCCTTGTCACCCTTCCATGTACCGGACAACTTCCCAATGAGCCGACATTTGCACAATGTTTCACTTTCCATTTCCATGTGTCCCTCTCCATTTGCTACACAGTTCATCACAGTTATGCCATCCAACACAATGCCAAGTCACCTTTCCTGCTGCTATCTGGGTCATGGTATGGTTTAGGTTAGCTGCTGGTGTGAGCAACCAACAGCCAACTCCGTCAGCCACCATCATCTGCTGTGACATAACTTCGAGCAGAGGCTCTCTCTACCTTTCCCTGTAGGATACAGGGGAAAGTAACTGAGAGGTTGTGGGTTAATGGCAGAGAGGTAGGAGAAAAGACCACAATGACCATGGACCTCAAGGACAGCCTCTGGCAGTGGGTGAAATAGATGTTCTGCTGAATGCTAGAAGCACCGGACTAAGTAAAAGCTGTGGACATGTCTTAGAGAATCTATGACAGCAAATAGGTCCACTGATCCTTTTTATTGTTGTCATGAGTGAGTTGTAACAGAACAGGAAGAGACTCCGGAATTTTGCTGAAGTATCCAGCTTTATGCACTGAGTTTATTACTGGTTTACAGCTATGGGTTGTATTTGTCTTTGTGTAAAGATGGGAAAAGAGCTTTTCTCTTGCACCACTTCTTTTTTATTTCCTGTACCTGGTAAATTATGGAGGAGGAAGGAAAGTGGTCTAAGCATACAATTAAGGCCTCTTTTAATTCATCTCTGCAATTTGCAGAAATATAAGAGATATAGATATAGTAAGGAAGAGTACCCATCTCTTCAAATATTTTTGTAGCTGTAACATAGCAGTAGACTAAGATGAATTAACTAACACTGAAAAATTATCCCAAATGGATGGACTGTGGAACTCGCTACACTTACAGTCTTTGGCTTGTGCCATTTCTCAGCAAGCTTTTTCTGACTGAGAGGGATGTGGAAATGTGAAACATTTGCTTTTTTGGAACTCCTCTCCAAGTTCAGCTTCTTTTCATGCTTGTCTAAATTTTTCCTGTAGTTGGCGAGGGACACCTCAGACCACTTCATACCAGGGAAATTGCAGTGGTCAGTGAGATGCTAGTGAGTGCTTGTTTTCAATGGCAATTTCCATAACTAACACATGTTGCAGTCCATAATACACTGTTGAGTCACCAGGCAGTGAAGAAATCTCCTTTGCATTAACAGATGGAATTATGCTTATCTTTCCACAGTTTACCTGTTTTCAGTCTCCGTTACCAATGTGTTCCAGGACCTACCAAGTATGAAGCAATAGTGAAACCATTTCTGGTAACACAATCATGATGCCATACAAGTTATATTATTATTTTCCCTAGCAAATCCTCCTTACATTTTCCCACTTATGAAAAGTTTTTACTAGTTAATAAAGAAAAATGAATTCTTAACAGAGCCCTCTGTTTGTTTTGTCACAGCCTGCTTCAGAGCAGGCTTCCAAATGCACATTATTTCAAATGGGAACAGATGCATGTCATGTTGATAACAATTCCTAACAAAGCTTTATTTGCTTACATAAGAGGAGAACATTTTCCACCTCTTCTATTAAAACATATCTTCTGTTGTTCTACACACACTTTTGCTTTTGTACATATTGGCTGGGTACCCTAAAAGTTGTATTATGTACTTGGAAATTGAAGGGGGAACATGTTGCACCCAAAACGTTTATTGTAGGTAGAGTCTATAAACCCAAAAGTCTCTGATGCACAACATAAACCAGCCCATAACAGCAGAGTGGATATGCATACCACACCAGTGCACAACACATGACATGACACAGGGTTGCCTGGCATTCCTTCATTCCTAAGCCACGTCACTGTGCAATAGGGATGTGGGAGCAGGAGGCATCCCTCATTTTCCCTGATTGCTTCCCCTTAGATTTAGAGGGAGGGGATAGAATTTCTGTCTCTCTGTGCCAGATTTACAAGCTGAGCGTGTATGGGGATAATGTATGCAACCAGAGCCTGCCATTATCTGCTCAGGTAATGAAAAGATAACGTGTATAGTGTGCAAGTGCTCACTCTGTAAGCTCAGCATTCTGCAAAGACATGACCAGGACTGCATCCAGGTGTTTCCCTACACACTGATGTTTTCACTGCAGCCTGCACATTCTTTCATCATCCTGCAACTGGCACCATGGCAGGAGCAGGTCAGTGGGATTCCTTGCAGCTACTGTGACATCATGTGCTTTATAATGGCCTTATCAGTAAGGGACTAAAATCTCTCTTGTCCCAAAAGGCAAACATCGTAACTCTTTAACATGTCACAATATATACCTTTGCTAATACTTCCTATATCCCTGGAGGTGTTCAAGGCCAGGTTGGATGGGGCTCTGAGCAACCTGGTCTAGTGGAAGGTGTCCCTGCCCACGGCAGGAGGGGGTGGAACTAGACAATCTTCAAGGTCCCCTTCCAATCCAAACCAATCTATGATTCTACGATTCTGTGACTCCGTGATACATGCACATACTCATGCTGAGTACCACTTGGGAATGATGGAATAGCAGCCTCAGCAATTCAGTTTCCATGTGTTTATTTAATGGATAAATAACATGTATTTGAGTACCACTACTGATCTTACTGACACTTAGAAAGTCCCATTCCAGACACCTGTTACTTCAGGGATATTTGCAGAATTTTCCTATAACCTAGAGTTATCATTTCAAGGCCTGATTTTGTATGTGTGGTGTCCCATTCCTAGGGAAAGGGAGCACCCGACAGTCAGAAAAGAACTTGTGGTCAGAAAAGAACAACAGAATTTAGAGGGTCCTCAAAAACTTACAAAGTTTTATTAATAAATTATACACTTGGTGTGGAAATCGGTATGAGTTAGTCTCTTCTACTATAAACACACACTGGTAGATTTTGAAGANGAGGGAGGGAGGAAGGGAGGGAGGGAGGAAGGGAGGAAGGGAGGAAGGGAGGAAGGAAGGAAGGAAGGGAGAGAGGACCAACCAGTCTTGGCTCCAGCATCAATCCAGCTGTTAGGGTGTCCAGGGACCTTGGGCTACCTCCTGGAACAGGAGTGAAACATGCAGCAGTTGAGCAGCATCTGGATGCAAATAAGACAGATGCAGGTGAGGAAAGAGATGGGCCTTTCTGCTTGGGAAAAATGATGTGAAAACAGAGAGAATAAGAGTATACTTTTACCATGTAGAGTTGCGAAGAAATTCTCTCAAAGAGGATGGGATTGTTGGAGAAGACACAATATACAACCAAAATCATTCCATCAGAGAGGTAGTGCACTTGTAAATCCAACTGTAGCTTCTCTTATGAGTACTACACCTTTCTTAGAAGTGTATTGGAAAGGGATTGTAGCTGAATACTCAGTTTATTCTTTCGGAACTGTTCCCGAGTTCTTCAATTCTCTAATGGAGCTTTTTTCTTCTTTCTTTTTGCTTCTTACGATACAAGATTTTGATACATATATAATTTCACAAAAAGCTGTGTAAGTCTTGCAATAATTATGCATTCCCCGTTCAACATAAAGGTCACATCTGAGAGAACCATTTCTCAGAAGTCTCATTTTAAAACTATCTTTAATAAATTCACCATTTCAACAGATGGAGTAGAGAAGAGATAAGACTATGAAGCATAATGGTGGAAACCTTGATGCAAAAAAGGGTTCCACAAAATATTCATGTCATATGAATTACATCTCCTATACAGCTATGCAACCCAGTCACTCAGCATATGATAAGTCTTCAGGAAGCAAAAAATAACTAATAAATATAAAACAAGCATGTCAATGCATTTGATAATTCTGGCATGTCAATGCTGCATTGCTAGGAATGCAGAGTAATGTACACACTCAAATGATTAGTCCATAATGACAAAAAATGGACATAATTCCATGGAAATTTCATTAGTACAAAATTACATTGAAACACTGTTGAGTAGGAGTTTCAAAATGTTCACTGTTTAGTGGGATCTCTTCTCCTTCTGATGAAATGATCTCATGTTTTACCAGGTTTTTTCTATCTTCCATGCACTGCATGTTTTTAATTCCCTTCTAATTTTGGTGTTCATGTCTCGACAGTGATCAGAGATACCTCAGCCTGACGGGTATTCTTTAGATGCACAGCATCAACCATACCCATCAGCACAGGCTGTACTTTTTGAAGTCTGACGTTGGTTTTGGCCTCAAACTCACCATCAGGACCTCTGGAATTAATTATGTAATAGTTTTAAGTCAGACAGAACTGTGAAATTAACATCCGTGTTGTTGTATCAGACTCACTGCATTTCATTGTATTACATTGGCATTGAGACAAAGAAACTTTTGACAAAAAACATTTTTTCAGAGTAAATTTGATTCAAAGATGATTATTCACGAATCCTCTTGAAAGCTTTATTTCAGTGCTTTATGCTCAGTGCCGTGTTTTGTCTCAAGTTCCGTCTTCCAGACACCGGTTCCTTGGAACTTTTTCCCACTAAATTAGAGGCCACTGTAATACCTACTTTTTTTCTCCCAGCAAAGATTAACAGCAATCAAGTTAGGTCTCAAACACCTTTTTTCCTTTCCTCCTTAAATAGTAAGGCATTTTGTTCAAGTCTGAGGTATTTTTGTCACTTTTTTGTGTATTCTAATGACTTGTTTTTTGAAATGAGTCATTTGCTGTTGACTAATTTGAGACTCCCCAGCACCACATGTAAAAATAAGATCGTGTCTGAGTCCTACTCACTAATCACCTGATTTTTATACATAAGAACTGAATAATTTGTTTTTGCGATACCATCATAGTTTTAAGTTTTCTGTCCTTAAAATCCTCTGATATAAATTTCAGTTTCCCAAGATACATCAAGGTTCTGGAGCAGGAAAGACTTTTTCTTGGTGGATGAGGATAATGTTAGGGACTATTTAAATAAATTGGACATACACACTGGACCTGATGGGACACACCCACAAATACTGGCCGGTGTAATTGAAAAGACACTCAATTATCTTTGGAAGGTCATGGCAACTGGGGCAGATAACTGAGGACTGTAAGAAAGTAAATTTCAGAGAAAATGGTTCTCTCTTCAAACATCCAAAGCAGTCTTAGAAAATGTCTTTTCTGGCCTTTAGAGGGTATTCTGCAACATCTTTTCTCAGAAAAGGTGTATTTTACATAAAAAATCAACCTGAAAACCATTCCACAGGTAGTATTAAAAAGTATTTAATTTAAAGTAAACAAATCCTACTATCTTTAATATGCAGCAGCATTCACAAAATTACAGTTTAATATGCCATCTCTGTAAATAAACAGGGAAGTATTTTGCTTCGTAGAGAAATCTTGAAATGTACCTTCCTGTTTCAAGCTGGATGCTGCAGGTTTCCTGAATGGAAATAATTATTCTTCTCAATTGCAGTTACTGTCCCTGACCTACAAGCAATCAAACTTAGGAAAACAGCAAGGGGGCAGATGGCAAGCAGTAATCTAGGGACCTGAAGGCCTCACATATCAACTACTCATCAGTATCTCCCTACGTGTCTACTCTCACCTTGTGGTACAAGTGAGCTCACTGAGAGGTGACCTATTTACCACATTCTTTGGAGGTTAAACCAGACAGTAGTGCATGGCAACACTGGTAATTAGGCTAAATTCAGAGCCTACCTTAGCCCACAGTAACTGGCTGACCTGTTCCTCTCTTCAATGTACCTTCGTGATGCTAATTTGCGACCACATGTTGGTTTCTTATCGGAAGGCATGTAAGATAAAGACTAGGGCAAAACCAGATCTGATTGTTACTGGCTGCTCTGCCAGTCTTCTGGCCAGCTAGTGTAAAGCACTGGGGTACTTTTAGACATGGGAATTCAGATTCCAGTGAAAAAATCAACATGAAGTGTAATGGTGAGAAAATTTTGCTATGTCTGCCTCATGTTGGGTGAGAACTAGGCAGATTTTTTTATTAAGATGCTGTGTGGGTCTATTTGGTGAAGAAATGCAATAAATCGGGGACTCAGATGTCGTGACTTCAGAGAGACAGCAAGCACTTTTTTGGACAAAATGGGACTTGCCATTTTGTAGAGTGCTCACAGAACAGTATAGGCTATAAGGAATTGCATTTGTTCAACCATGAATGCTTGATTCTTTCATTTTAACATGGAGAACAAAAACCTTCCTTCTTATCCATTTAGATTATGCTGAATTTCCACACTACAGTGAATAATTCACTAATCCTGCTCTAATAAGATGTTAAAGTTTAACTTCTATTATCTTAAGTTTCAATTTATTTTTGGAAGTAATAACTTCGGTGAATAAAACGACCCTTATTTGTAATCTGTTTTTCTAAGGCATCTTAAAAGTATTAGATTACATTTTAGTATTGGTACTGAGGCACGGGATATGCCTGTATCTGTTAGTGGCTGGCCAAGCAGGAGTACCTGTAAACACTCAGGATCTAGGCTTTACAGAAATGATAGAGATCATCTGCTGAAACCACTTTCAACAGCTGTACAGTAGTTTTCCTTTACATCACTCATTGAGAGGTCATGTTAATTGCTAATTCAAACATATTCCTCTGCACACTTTTCCTCTCTGCTAGCTCAGTCCTTGATCTTTGCTGCTACCTTGTTCAAAACTCAGGCCATCTTCAATGGGCTCAGTACTTTCTAAACATGCATTGGATTTAAGACATTAATAGCTCAAAGTTTCCAACAGAATTCTTCAAACAGTATTAAGCTTGAAGGGTTCCTGACAGGTTTCTCTCTTTGGAAGACAGCCCGTGCATTGCTTCTTGGTGTTACGGGATCTTCCTTTTTGACAATCAAGAGATTTAATTTGGTCATAATTAAATTCTCTTCTTGCCACTGCAAATGGGCACGGGTTTTTCAAACTAGTTTTCATGCTGGTACACTGAAGCACCACGTGGCTACAGCAACATAAGGAACCTCCTCACTGAGAATGAGGCTAAGTGCCAATGTCCTACCAAGTAATCACTGTAGCCAATAATCAAGTTTTCCTAGTATGTATGGAATACATTCTAGATAGGGTCAAAATGTCAGCAACCTTGCCTACCCGTGACTGTTACTCCAGTTTTGAAGGATTTAATATCAGCAATGTTAAGAACATTTTCTGGCTTAAGACAGTGGTTTTAAGGTTCTCTAAAGTGTCATAGTCTTGAATTTCAACTTTCCCAGGGCATAAGGTAATAAACTGGACAACAGATGGAGTTTCTCTGCTAGATAGCATAAGAAATGTGCACTGCCATGGTGGTTCCCCTTCAATCACTCTTGTATATTTTTCCCTGGGGACAAATCCTCTTGTTGTGCACTATAAGTATGGAATAACTGTTTATTTATGTCCTTGCTTTTAAAAATAAGTTTTGTTTTGTCTTGTCTTACCTCTGGGTATCTATTCCACACACAATGTAAACAAGTGTTGCTGCAAGACTACCGCATGTAGGTCAGCCCTTCCAATGAGCCTGGAGTTATCTTGGCAGGTAACCAAGGGTAACCTCTGGGTAGCATAAGCCACTGCCTCCACTGGCCTCTCCACATGCTCACCCACAAATGGGATGGAGAGCAGTGGCACTGGCAAGAACCACTATGTGGGCTGTGCTCTGGGTACCTCAAATAACCACAGTGCTGATAATCGTACCATCAGCAGCTGGCAGGGCTATCCAGTGAATACTGAACACATTCCTTACTGGCCCACACTGTACTGCCACATCCTGACTGCTGTGTTACCTCTGCTTACTGGATTAACCTAATTTGTGCGTGTCTATTCATGCTGCTCGCACACCCAGTGGAAACAGGGTGGACAAAGCCTTCTAATCTTTTTTTTTATCGGTATCGTGTGTCTGGACATTTGCTAATTGCTAATTTCAACTCTCATACCTTGGATTCAATCACTCTCAGTGGTTGGTTCCTTTGTGCCATTAATCTATGGGTTACTTTTTGAGTAACCTTCTTCCTTGAGAAGCCTTGGGTGGAGGTGTTGCTGCAGTGATTTAACACAAGTACAGTTTGCTACTGAAACTATGGTTCCTTTCCTAATTTTCTCTGCTTTCATACCCCATCAATTAGGGAAGCGTGCAGTCAGCCTGCAACATCTGATTCGCAGGGAAATCGCCTGATTTTTCATTATCACCTTTGTTTCAAACCTGTCAGGACAGAATAGGGCACATGGCTCTGTACAAAACTATCATCATCTCTTAAATTAGTCATATTCTTATGGAGAAAGCAACACTTTCTATCAGGCAGTAGTCTCTGCCGTGCTATATATTATAGGTATTCCCTAAAAAATGCTATTTGGGTACCAGAAGCAACGGTGACAGCATGGAACTGTGCAGGATAGAACTGTGCATGGCTTCTCAGCTCAACAGTTCTCAGCAGTGCATGGGAGCCCATGTCGCTCTCTGTTACTGCCCTTGGACTGCTTTCAATAACCAGGTTAGCTCATTTAAGATGAGCTAAAATTAAGAGCTCTAACGAGGATGTCCTGAGGTGGATCTTTTGGCACTCATGCTGGTATTTACAGCTGTGATAAAAATCAGTTACATATTTATTTCTAGTAATAAGATCTTAAAATGTACTTCATGTTTGTCAGGCTTAGATCCAATTTTTTTCTTTTAAATATCTCCTGAGGCTCCATTCTGGGCAATCTGCCTACTAAAAACTTTCATTCACTTTGCCTTGCTGTGTAATCTTCAATCATATTTTCAGCTAAAAAAAGCCCGTTCTTTTTGTGGGAAAATATCACCCAGTAGCACAATTTTAGTCCTTTTAATAACTCAGTTTTGGGGACTAGACTGTCAATACTGGTATGTCCTTTGGACAATTGTTTTGGAAAGACACCTGGAGATTTGTGTTCAGCAGTACATCCTGAGAACTGGATGTCAGATCACAGTCACTTTTTTCCTGAAAGAGATAACGTAAGCAATCAGTGACCGACAAACATGCTGTAGTAAAACTGCTCATAGCAGCAAGCTGCACTGCAAATAGCATAAATTGTTGCTTTTAATAATAGCAATTCTATGATTCTATGTCTTTTTCCTTCAGCTTCAATTTTTTTCCTTTATGCTTTACAGAAACAGCATTTAAATCCATTTTGAGTCTATTCTAAAATTTCAGTTTGTTTCTCTTTTGCTGAAGTTCAAAAACTATTTTTTAATTCCAGCAATGGAAACAATCCCTGATGTTTCAAATCTTACCATTCTTCACTGTTTACATATTACAGAAACAAAAAAGGTCTTTGTTTAGTGGAATGTATCCCAAAAATAGCCAAAGAGTCATACAGTTGTCTTAAACACTTCTTTTCAGTTAACCAAAGTTTTATTTTTTTTCATTAAATAGAAAATAGGCCTTAATTTAAAACCTACCACGCTTAAAAACTTGCAGAGAAAATATTATTTTCCTGAAACATTAAAAATCAAACCACAAAATTCAACTCAAGGGAACTACTGACTCTTTTGAAGGAAATAAATTGAGGAAAATAATCTCCCAGCAGAGCTAATGAAAGAAAACAGTTCTTTCTGTTTTCAGAAACATTTCAGAAATGCACCACTGTGCATTTTGTGGACAGTGTTGATGAGATTATTTGGATGTATTGGTAATTAAAAAACTATCTATGTAACTTCAGCTTAAGCAGTATCCACATGCAGGTATTTTTCTGAGACACTTTGCATCTCAAGTTCTATCTTCCTCCCTGGCAAAATCTGATTAATCTCTATTTCCTATATGATTGGAAATAACAGGCTCCTCTTTCTCAACAATACTGAGGGATAGTAATTACCATGTACATCCAAAGAGTGCTCAAGACAATTAACACCAATGTGATGCAACACAAAGCTGATCTATCTGTATGGTACTAGAATCTCCTGTCATTTTAAATATCAGTCCAACAATGTTATGATACTTTCCTACTTCTTGTCTGGCTTCATAAACAAATTAATCAGATTTTTTTCCTATGTAATTTTTTTTACCAAATGCCTACATTTTAAAATGTTTTTCTAAACTCTTTCCAAATAGTAAATATCTTTGCAATAACAATAACTTTGTGATGAAGTGGTAATCAGGAGCCACCATGATGCTTTTGACGCAGTCTGTCCGGGGCTGCTGAAAGAGAGATCAGAAAATCTGAATCTGATCTCTCTCCTAATTCTGGCAGCAAAAGTTTTGTCAAGCTCCTTTGGTAGCAGATCATTATTTTGTTGTATAGTTGTGTTTCATGCATGTTCATGGTTCATCTAACACAGGAAAATCCCCTGTTGAAATGAGCAGAGGAGTGCTTTGTGTCACTGGAGTCTTCCACTAAAGCTAAGTGTGAGACAAATGTCAAATGCTGCTTGTTGTTAACGTCGGAGTTATTTTCTCATTATTATCAGCAAAACCAGTGAGAACTTTCAAGGCAGAAAATAATTTATCTGTTTCCAGGGGTAGGAGATGATTTTGAGAGTAATTGGCATTGAATGTTTTGATCATGCTGCTTAGCGAAGAGGTGAGCCAGTATGAGATCCTCCTTTCATCCCACGGGCCTCAGGTTACTTTCCCTGCAGCAGAGTGCATCAAAAGGAATGTGAATTTGAACTGCACTGCTTCAGTGGAGCATCCCGCTTTCACTGGGATTGAAGAAGTACTCTGCATTCTTCACCTGCATTATGAAAGTAGGGACCTCCAACAGAAAAGGGAGAAATCAGGTAAAGGGTGAAAAGCAAGATTCATGAGAACTTTGTCAGATTTGAATTGCTTAAGATGTCCATTGCTTTGGGGGGCAGTTATGACATACTTAAGTCCTTGTGTAACATCACCTTTACTTCCCTTGCAGCATTACTGATTGCCCACTTAGTTGTTCTTTTTGAATGCTTACGTGGGTTTTTAAAATAATTTTGTTTTCTGATCTGGTTTAATTTTGTATTCTTCTAAGGTTGTTAAATGTTACTTCTATTCCAACTCCTCCCATTCACTTATCAATTTCACTAATATTTTATTTACTTCCGTCTTAAGGTCATTAATAAAGGTTTAATTATTAGGTCAGAAGTGCAATCTCTGTGGCTTAATGATACATTGCTTGGATGCATTGATAATTCAGAGGGTGGAGTATTAATGATTGAGTGTTTAAATAAATTTTGAACCCTACTTCTTCTACTTATGAGGGGACACTTTGTTCCAGTACAAATATATTTTTATATATGTAATAATAACAGTAACTCAATTTACATACTTATAATAGTATCTTCCTCGTGAGGAACTGAGATGATTACAAATCCATCATTATCATCATCACTTTTCATAGATAATGAAGAAGAAAAAAAGCCACACTCTAAGCCTTAGCTATATGTTAGTAAGACAGCAGAAGACTTGTAGAGAAAACGCAGGCTTTTTCCTTATTAGCTTTTTGTCAGCTCAGTTTCTATAAAATTCTTGAAAAGGGATGCTGGGAAAAGAAGTAGCTGGCAAGTAAGAGGTAGCATAGAAACAGGGTCATAATTACACCTGAGGGCAGGGCAAATATTACTATATGTTGGATTTATTCTCTGAAGACCCTGTCTAAGCTTGTTGGACCTTGATTGTGCCTTCTTGGATGCAGTTATCCTCAAACACATGCCATCGCTCTAATTCTACTCTTTTCCCAGCAGAAGATTTCTAGAAAATTAACCCTTCTGTTGCTGTTGTTGTCATTCTTGTGTGTTTTTAAAAATTCTTTTCTGTTACTAAATATCACAGGTACAATGGCTAATAGAAGCTGCATATAGAACCAGTCTGATAAGAAATGGCTTTTTGGTTAAATATTTAGAAGTCACTTCATGTCCTTCTGGTTAAGAGTATCATTTAGGTTACCCAAATCTAGATCTTAACATCACTTTTGCAGGACCAAATTCACAATCATAAGCAGTATCTTTTCTTGCTTTCACTGTTTGTGGTAAAGGAGACTTTTCAACAGTTGCAATGGTATCAGCAGTTAACAGTCTGTGGAGCACCACGGCCAACATGTTATAGCTCTCCTAACGTCCTAAAGACCCCACATGGTCACATGGACTCATGAATTAGCAGAAACAAATCTGTATCCTATTTTCTCTGCAGGATCCTATGATCAGGCAATAAACAATGTAGTTTGCTCTTAATCTTTTTTTTCAGACAGTGAAACAAGAAGTGTCTGATACCATACCTGCATGTGCCATTACAGCTACAATGGTGATTGCTGTTCAGATGTCTTTTACACCTCTTTGGAAAGGTACATGTTAAAATGACTGACACGCATTATTGCATTATGGCCACCTCCTCTCTGAAATACTCTAATAATGTAGTGAACAATGGTGACATGTTGTAATAACTTTAAGCCCTGATCTGGTATTGCACACAAATGCATCTTTCACCCATGCACATCCTTAAATTTACTACTTTGAGCTGCCCAAGTAAAACTACTTTTACTTGGTTCTTTCTGATAGTCAAAGTATTTTCTCCAAAACCCAACAATAGCTAAGTCGCAAGTCAGGAATTTATGAGGAAAGACGTCAAGAATAGATGTTGAACAACAGGTCTCAGATTTCTTAAACTGGGTGCCATTCACCAATTATATCCTTCTGCCTACACCCCTTGTTTTCATTAAAAAGTAAACAGGAGTCTCTCTGGGCTTTCTCACTCTTTAGGGAGTGGCAAAAATAGGTTTAATTTTCTCTGGCCACGCTTAAGTAGTCACATAGGAACCACATGCATAGTGTAAGGGCTATGCAGAGGATCTCTGCACCAATTAGCACATGCTGATTTCCAGGCAGGTGTCCCAGTACAATTGTGTCTTTTCTGAACTGGACTTCTTTCATGCCCAACTGGACCAGAACGTAGGCAGAAAAGATTATAACTGAGTGATTGGCCTAAACTGACCACCTTTGCCAAAGCTTTAATCGTGGAAATAGTAGTCAGCATTATTTACAGTTTTACAGATCAAACATCAGATTTAAAATTTCACTAGGGAATTGAATAGCATCCAGTGTAACAAGTTTAATAGGTTTTATTGCAGTTAATATATATTATCTGAAATTTTTAGAAATATTCAAGAATGCACTAATATAAAGTGTGCTGCAGTAAACATGGGAACTGTACCATGTTTAGCTTCTATAAAATGGACACTCAAAAGGAAATTTCTGACAGATATATATATATATTTTTTTTTCTTCCGTTCTTTTTACATGGACATTCAACAGAACCTATGGATCCAGCATGACCCAAAGCTGTGAACCTGCACAAGCAACATTTTACGATTTCTCAACTCTGTTCTTTTCTAGTTATTTCCAGCCCACATAAATTTGTAACTCAGTTTGGTCATAAATGAAATAAGCTGCTGAACAGCACCAGCTGGATCTGATGAAATCAGTGTGTACAGCTGGGTATTATCCTCCTACTGGAGGTACCACAACTCTCCTATCATCACGGATTTCCTGTGTGGCCTCATACATGCATTATACTGGCCAGATAACAGAACAAAACACAGAACTCCAGCTGAAAAGTCGTCCATGGCAGATTACTAATTATCTAGTATGCAGGTGAGCAATCATCTTGTTTGTTGTACTCAGTGTCAACCTGGTTTACAGAGTCCCCTGGGACAAGTCCTGAGGGCAAAGGAGTCCAGGAAGGTTGGACATTCTTCAAGGAGGAACTCTTACAGGCGTAGGAGCAGGCCATCCCCATGTGCCAAAAGGTGAGCCAGCAGGGAAATCTGGCCTGGCAGAACAGAGAGCTTTGGCTGGAACTCAGGGTAAAAAAGAGAGTGGATCACCTTTAAAAGAAGGAGCAGGCAGCTTGAAAGGACTACAGGAATGTCATAGGGTTATACAGGGAGAAAATTAGAAAGCCAAAGCCCAATTAGAACTTAATCTGGCTAGTGACACAAAAGACAATAAAAAATGTTTCTATAAATATATCAACAAAAGGAGGGCTGAGGAGAATCTCATAGAATCTCACAGAATGGGTAAAGTTGGAAGGAACCGCACCGGATCATCTGGACCAACCTCTCTGTTTAAGAAGGGTCATCCTAGAGCACTTTGCACAGGATTGCATCCAGATGGTTCCTGAATATCTCCAGGGAAGGAGACTCCACAACCTCTCTGGGCAATCTGTTCCAGTGGTGATCACCAACACAGTAAAGAAGATCTTCCCCATAGTTTCCATCCTTTACTGGATGTAGGGGGAACATAGTGACAAGGGATAAGGAAAAGCCTGAGGTACTAAATTACTCCTCTGCCTCATTCTGCAATAGTAAAACCAGCTGTTCTCTTGGTACCCAGCCCCCTGAGCTGGAACACAGGGACCAGGAGCAGAACGAAACCCTGTAATCCAAGGGGAAACAGCAACCTGCTACACCAAATAGACACACACAAGTCTATAGGGCCAGAGGGGATCCACACAAGGATACTGAGGGAGCTAGCAGAGGTGCTTACCAAGCCACTTGCAATAACTTCAGTTATTTATCATCCATGTATTACAGGTGTTCTGGAGTTCCAGTGCAATGTGGATGACTCCATGGCAGATGGTAGGGCTGTGCTTCCACTTCCAGGACAGTCAATCCCAGGTGTACTGGAAGCTCCCCGAGCAGTGTCCTGCACTCTGCTGCCAAAGGACTGATAAAAACACATTAGCAACGTCAGTCGTGATATGCTTCTTGGCTGCCTTTGACTCCAGCTTGTGCTGAAGTTCCAGCATGTCCAGTATGGCAGCACTGAGTGGTGGCATGACTTCGTTCAGGCCACGATAGTCTGTTGTTTGTGTCCTGTCTCTGTTAAACTTTCACATTGTCCACATGGGACTATTAACGGGTGAGTTCTGCTGATCCTTCCTTGGCTCTCCAGTTGATGAATCAGCTCATGGATGGGAATCAGGGAGTCTCAGTTGGTGCGATAATGCTGCCAATACACTGCAGTGGTAGGAATCAGCACCTGCTGTTCTTCAGCCTTCAACAACGCCACAACAGGAGGGTTCTCTGAGAGACCTGGTATGGTAGACAGCTGCTTAATTTCCTCCTT
>VZTA01006041.1:0-15128 GCA_013398855.1 Mohoua ochrocephala | reverse complement strand
TTTTTTTTTTTTTTTTGTCCATTGAAATGTAACAATGTATTTCATAGTGATGTAGATTTAAGCCTTTTGTATCTTGACTGGTATCTGCTTAGGCTGTAGTTCCTCTCGAATATTTAAATGTTGGTGTGCTGTGTGCAAGCATTGACCTGCTCAGCAATCTATGGCCGAATGTAACAGTAGGATTAAAATTTGCCAAAAGTAAATGAAGTGTGAAGCAGCTTAAGGATTGTGTCCTTTGAGTTTTGGGAAGGTTCAGCTTGATATATGTCAATTATTAGAATTTTAAGATTCTTTGCTTATTTGTAGTTCACTGATTGCTCTAAGAAGAAAATCTTTAGCCTGTAGGTGGATTGCTTTTTCAAAGGTATCTAAAAGTTTCATCCAGCACATGGAACTTCATCCTTCTCAGGCTCTTCCCCTTGTGTAACTATGAATATGCTGTCTTCACAGTCTTCAAGATCCAGAGGAGGCACGGGACCAATTTCATCTGGCCAGACTGAACTGCAAGAAATTTGCATTTGTGCACGTGGCTTTTGCACAGTTTGAGCTATCACAAGGTGTGTAAAAAAAAGAAAACTTGTTTGGTGTTGCTGTTCTGTATTGTTCTTGGTTTTGTTGTTTTAAACTTCTGCTTCCTTACGTAATTTATAAGGAAACTGATAGGTATTAAATAAAAAAAAAATTGGATTTTTTTAAAATTGAAAATTACTGAGAACATGTGTTCACTTTTAAAGTGAAAATATGCACACAGTTCATTGGGTTTTTTTTTTCCTTTCTAGAAATAACTTTCAAACCAGGTGAAAATTGTTAGTAGTTCCTACTTTTCTAATTTAGATCTTGCAGTGGAAGGCTTTTGAGTAAGGCTCCTCCTGCACTGAAAAGTGAGGCTCAAATACTTTGCTTGCTTGTGGAAGAAATTCTGTCTTCTTCCAAACAGCATCTGTAGATTCTGAGTATGTTTTTTACTAAACCAAAATACAGTGTCAATGTGCAATTTGGTTGCCCTGGTACTTGGTAGCAAGGCTGTGTTGGCTGCCCATAGGCTTGTATTTTTGGGTGTCTCTTCTTTTGTTTCCATGGGTGATTTGAATGAACAGTGACCTATGTCACCCTGTTTATTTCTTCCTTTGACAGTGTGCTCTGTACAGAAAGGCAAGCACAGTCCATGAAAGCTGTTTTCTTATTCCAATGGAAAAGACTTGATGGATATACTTTTGAGTTTTTTGTGATTTGTTTTCCTTCATGTTTTTTTCAGTATCGTGCAAGTTGTTGTATACTGCCGAGTATGAGAAATTCTCCCCAAACTTAGCTACACTAAATAAATTAATCTGTCTATTCTACACTCTAGATTCTAAATACATTTTATTAGTTATTCCTTTCTTTACTTCTGTTTGTTTTCCACTGGTAGTGGTTTTGTCTATACATTTTCACTCCAGTACTACCAATTAACTGTAATTTAGGACTCAGTTTAGATGTTCAAAGTGGGGGGCATGAGGCAGAGCCATTTTGTTAAAATCAATAAGTAGATACTCATTTGTCTCCTCAGATTTTCCAGTTTTTCTTAGCTGGTAAGTTGATTGGTAATGGAGCAGGAAAGGCTATGAACCACCCCCCACTCAGAAGTACATGCTATGTAATATAGTGAACGGGGGAAGTTTTATGCATGACTCCTGTACAGGGTGGGGAAAAGAAGACAAAAATCTGTGTTTCTGTCCTGAAATTGCACAGTTTCTGTGTTATGCGTAAGTCAAGTTATCTGACCAGTCTTGTTCTAGTATAAACTTGTGGTACTGAACTTTTAAACAGTAGTAAAAAGAAGCTAATAATTTATTTAGTGAGCACTGGATGTTGATTTAAACAGATAATTAAACACTAATACTGCAATAACAAAGATATTGTTAAATAAGTGTAATATAACCTATTGTGTAATTTAATAAAGTGTAGAAATGTTGCTACAGGTTACCAATGACTTAATTCATCCTGTAGCTATGGGATGTGTTCATGCAATAGTTTATCTTACTTTGACAGCAAGTAATCAACCTAAAATGAAGTCCTAATCCCAAAGGAAATAAGCCAGTTATGATCGGCTTTGTTCTATCTGCAGTGTGCTCTCTGATTTGTATCTGTTACCCTTGAGCTGATCTAGGTGTCCTTTGGTAATGTGTATGGAGCCACAGTGTCCCTGCTGGGTGCTTCAAAGAGGATTAGTGGAACATGTGATTTGTATGTTGTTACTTAAGAGTGCTGTTCCTTTTTCTCTGTGTCCACTTAGGCCAGAGGGAAAGGAGGAGGGTAGTGCTTTGTTACTTCTTCATCCCAGAGATTTCAGCAGTACTTGGCACACCTGTCAGTATTTCCTTTTGCATTAAGAAGAAAAAGTTAATTGTATGTTCTCTTCCTTAGCTCACAGTTTTGCTCAAGGTAAAAGCTCAAATTGAAATTGTGAAATTAGACTTGGCAAATTGATGTTGATTTCTTAATAATTGAATATTAATGACCTGGAAATGGAGTGACACAATAAAGGTGCCATTCTGTCTCTGTGGCTTTTTTTTTTTTTTACTTAAATACTGACTACAATTTCATTTAAATACCTCAGATGAGGAGCTGTCTTTATTTGGGTACCTTGGGTGGTGTACTTGAAGATGATTTGCTGTGAATTGGTCAGAACTCATGACCATGGATAAAACTCTACTCTTGGCTATTTCAAATCTTATGCCAAGGTGGTTGATTCAGGCTTTTGGTATGTGATGAAGTGGACTGACTGAAACTCAGAAATACTTCTGGCTTTACTTTTCTGCCTTGGATCCTTGTCTGTTAAGGGGGATGAAGCAGTTAATTTTTCACATACGTGTTTTGGTGTCATGCTCTTTCTTACTCAACAAGGCACATAATACTAGGATGAATTACTTTCGAGTAGCAGGTCTTGTTGAAGCAATGTGTGGTTACTAAATATAGCCAAAGGTAGAATCACAGAATGCTGGTTAAGGATTCTTAAAACCTATCCACTTGCTAATGATTTGGGAGCAAAACCAGTATTTGACTATATGGTTAAAAACAAAATTCTAACACATTAGCACAAAATTGATTTAAATGAAATTATAGCTCATCTAATTTTGGTGTTTCCTTGCTTCGGTGCCTGACATTATCCATTTCATATTCTTAAAATAGGTTACTTAAAGCATAAGTTCCTGATACCTACACTACACTTCCACCAGCCTGAACTACAGGCAACACTGATGTCTAACTTTAATTTACGAGTGGAGTTTTGAGTGCTGCGGACATGTTGTTCTTAATATGCTCTTCTATATTATAAGGAATATACTCAAGTATATATATATGTGGCATGTATGTAAGAACAAAGTGGGTTATGTTTTGCTGCTTTGGAATGGAGGAAGAAGGGGATTTGGGGTTTCAGGGGCATTGACAGCTGTAGCAAAACATTGCATCGTTTTGCCCAGGTGTTCTTTAAATCAAGGAAAGTATCGTGGTTACAGTACACTTTTTTCTTTATTTGACCTTACTTTTTCTAATAGATGCCTGTGTATGTGTTTATGTATGTAAATTGAGTCCTTCAATATGTTTTGGTAAAACACTCCCTTTTCTATCCCATCTCTCTTCAAAGTTATCTGTTTATGGCATTTAGTAGTGTCTAAAACTGCAATGAAAAAATATCCTTGCTTTTCTCTCCTCTTTTCTTAACTGTAATGCTGTCCAGAGTAGTGATGTTTTACTTAACAACATCTGGTTTTAAATTTGGTTTCTATTAAGTGCATTACAGATGTTTTATAATATATAAATAATAAAATTTTTATCTGGTCAGATCTGAATGGAAGTCCATAAAGGTCATATTTCCTTGCTGATACTACAGAAAAAATGGATTTTAGAATGTGTTGTATTTTCTTGCAGTTCTTATAACACTAAAAAAATACTGAGAATGCATATTTTATGACTTGGTATTCAAGTTAAAGTGAAAAATTGACTTGTGTGATTCACTTGTAACTATTTCCAGGCAGTTTTCTTAAAATGGCAGTGGAAGGGGAGCAGTCTCTAATGAGCAATGGCTTCATAGAACGATGCAAAGTGAATATAAGACAACATGAATGTAGCCATCTCCTTAAAAAAAATATTAGTTAGTCTGTGATTTCTAACTCTGTGTTTCTTACCACTTAGATAATGAGAAGAAGTGTAAGCAGATCCTTCAGAAAGCCGTGGAGTGCTCTGCTGTTCCCCTGGAATTGTTGGAAACTGCTCTGCAAAACTTTCATTTGAAAAAAAAGCAGTTACTTTCTGATGACGAGAAGGAGAACTTTGCAGGTAATTGCAGTTTCTTAAAATATTAGTTGAGTTTATGCATGATGTGATTCTAGATTGGAAAAAAGTCACTGGTGTTTGTCCCTTCCTGATACAAACTCAGAATCTCTATTGTCCAATAAACAGATATATTTATGTATATTATGAATCTTATTCCTTCAATATGCTTCAGTGCAGTGACTGTAGTTTGCAGGAGCCATGGGATGGTAGATTCTGTACTTCTCCAGAAGGTGTTCCTCTGACTGCCATCAGGCATTTGTAGTTGTAATAGAGACTTAGATCTGTAAGTATGAAGTAAGAGCTACTGTTGGTAGAGAAGCATTAGAACTGAAATATACAGACTAAACTACACATATATAGGTTGCTTGAAGGTATATAGGTGACAGACTGGGGAAGCTTTGACAGTCATTTCAGTGAAGTCAAATCTAGGAAAAATAATCCATTTCAACTTTATTTTACAGATGGGCAAAACCCCTATGTTTGTCAGTATAAAACTGAAGCTCTTGGCTGTATCATAAATCCCAAGTGATCCTTATTGCTGGCTATGTGACTTCAAAAAGGGAACAATTATCTCTTGAAGTTTTCAAGAGATAAATTTGTTGGGAGTGGAATTGATCAAAAAATATGGTTTGACTTCAGCATTGAAGTGTGTGTAGCTAACTCTTTCAAGAGTGATGTCTAACACTTCCATATTATTGCATTGTATAAGGACAGAATTAATGTAAAATAGGTCTGGTTTAATTTCCTTAAGGATATATCTTCAGGAATGGTGTTTGAGATTTGCCTGGCACCTATTGAATCAACCTTTGACTGAAACACTAGCTGGGAGGTGAACACTTTTAATAATATTCAGCTATGGCAGTAATTTTTAATAAACTTTGTTTCTGTCTTATTCTGCTTATCATTAATCAGATATAGGCATCATAAGTGCCACTGCTGATATACTGGGCCACAGGAGAATATCTTGCAGAATATCCTTCATAGATTGTGCAATTTCTCTCTGACATTATTGACTTGCTGCTGCAGAGCTAAGGCAATACCTGTGAGAATGCATGGCAAAACCCTGCCTGCCAGTTAGGAAGCATTGAACTTTGGGGCAAGAGTAGGCTCATTTATTTTTTCATATATATGAGTTTGTAATTAGGTATTTGAAAAGTGCTAACTGTTAATTCAGTTACTTAAAGATAAAAGTTTAAAAGGTAAACAACACCAGACTTGAAATATCTCAAAGTCTGAGACGTTCGTGGCCTAAATCACTGAATTTGGCTTTAAGTGAGTTTGTATGGTCCTCTGGAGCAACTGATGCTATTTCAGTGTATTGGCATTTAGGTCTTTCCTGTTTTGTATTTACATTTAAAGAGCTGCTTTTGAAAGTTTTTTATTTGAAAATATGAGTTCTGTATGTGTAAATGCATTTGTTCACAGCTTCAAAAGATTTTACAGAATGCTTTTGACAGTTTTATGCAGTTAGTGTTGTGATGCAAATATAAACCATGCATCAAGTCTAGAAACCTTTGGTTTAATTCCTTTTTCTTCTCTTTCATTCCTGCACAGCAATCTAAAGTATTTGACATACCAGGTGCAATCAAACATGTTTAGTTGGGAAAAGGTAATTTAGTATTTAAGAAATGTAGATCACAGAGTCATTTTAAAATCATTTTGGTTGGAAAAGACGTGTAGGTCATGGGGTCCTAATTTGGTCAGGAGTATCATGAGATGCAGATAGGCTGTCTCAGGCTATGAAGGAATGAAAGTATTGTAGATGACCAGCTGGATGTGAGAGTCCAGTGGCAAGCTTGGTGGTAAAAAAAAAAAAAAAATCTTTGTTTAGGAAAAAAGAGTGGGATGCATTTGTGAGATGATGATGGTCCTGGGTCGGTAATAAAACTACATTGTACATCGAGGCACTTGTTTTATTTAAATGAGTAGTTCAGTCTATTGGCATAAGTAGTTTATAAAACATTAAGTACTAGAAATAGCCAGTACTTCACTGTTCATCTGCCAGAAGTCTGACTTCTGGCTGAAAGTAGAAGGGCGATATGGGAGAATTCAAAAGAAAAGTAAAATTCATTTTAAAGAACTGATACAAATATAAAAATGTGAAGATAAATACTATATTAAAAAGTCATTAAATTGTGATTTCTTGGAAGGCTGTGGACGGCCATGGATCTTGTTGGTCAAGCCGATGATTTCCTATACTGGTGGAACGCAAGGTCTATGTCATGTAGATCATATTATAGAATATCTTAGTTAGAATCGTTGAATGGTTTGGGTTGGAAGGGACATTGAAGATCATCGAGTTTCAAGCCCCCACTATAGGGCATGAACACCTTCCACTAGGTTGCTTAAAGCACCATTCAACCTGGCTTTGAACACTTCCTGTTGCCTTTGATTTTTTTTTTTTTAAATATGTTCTTTGGTGTCTGTCTCTTTAAAAAAATAAATCTCGTAGCATGGAAGAGATCCTAATCAAAATAACCAGATATTAATTTGAATTTTTAAAAAAGGGTTTGTCAGGAAAATAATTGAGTTCAAGAGAGTATTGTTTATATGTAGGTGCTTAAAATAGCTTGTATTCCACATTATTCCCTAAGTGAAGAATTAAACTGTGTTGTAACATGTGAATGTGTGTTTGTTAAGGTGCTGATGTATTTTCATTAGTGTACTCTGAGTTCTTGTGGTTTCTTCGTCTCTGAGAACTGCCCTTCCCTTCACCTGTAGGGAAAAATGATGTGGAAGACAGTGGTGTTCTGAGCTGCTTATTTGTGGATTTGAGGTTCTGGAATGACTTTTCAAATAATGTGATTTCTGGTTCTGCTTACCATAAAGTATATCTGAAATACATACTTTAACAAAGTTTATTAAGTTGACTTGACAGTTCGTTTTAAGATAAATGTACAACTTCATAAAACTTTTGCCAAATCTTCAATAATCAAGCAAGATGCTCTGCTGGGTTAAGCTGGGGCTGGTGAATGAGTTGTTTGCTATTGCCTGCCTTGATATTCCCTGACCTTGCACAGCTTATTTGACCACTCTCAGATTTGCTCTCAGTGAAATCAGCTGGTTTAATTTAACCCAATTAATTGCTTAGAGTGATTCAGTTGAATTTGTCTGATATGATCTGAATGATTCTATTTTCCCTACAGTATCAAGTACACAGGAGTCTGGACTTCAGAATATAAGTGGAAATCACAGAAGCATAAAAAGGAATGATTCTAGTGAAAATTCTTCTACCGTTACCAGATTTTTTCTTAGGTAATGCCTTAATTTCTTATTTAATGTCTTATAACATCATTCAAACCAAAACCAAACGTATACACTACAGTGTTGTGTTTTGTTTTGTGGGTTTTTTTGTTTTTTCCTTCAGGGAAGAGAAGTCACAGGAACTGGGTGCCCTAGTTAATTACCACAATCCATTGAGACCAGTAAACAAATCTAACCAGGTAAAACAAGTAACGTTTTCTTAAAGATCTAAACTTTTTTCTCCTTTACACACCTGATAACTTTGACTTTGCTCTTAGATTTGCCAGTTTGGGAGGGTTCCTGTTGCCCTACTGTCTGATGATGGTGATGACATGGAGGATTCAGATGTGCCACTCACGGCTAGCGTTGTGAAGAGGTATGGTTATTGAGTTTACCTACAGCTTAACCTATTTTAATACTCCTTTTCAATGGTGCTTTTATTGGATAGTGAGAATGTCAGATGTTAATGTTAAATTTGACCTGAAGGTTAGAGACAAATAGTCATTATAGGTGCAACATGTACTGCAGTAACCTACTTCTGATCTCACTGCTCAGATTCTTTGTATGAAAGCATTGTTCTGGCTAATCAGTAAGCTCAAAAGAAATGGAAATTAACGCTAAAATAATTTTTTTTCAAAATATCTTTACTTTTATGTAGTCCGGTTTTTAAAAATAGAGATAAGGTAGTCTTGTAACTTCCAGAATATTTTTAAATCCTCATTTTGTAGGACTTCTTTGTATTGTTTCTCACTTTGCTGTCCGAGTGGACCTGCTTTTCTGTATATTTGAAGCTTGTAGCCAAAAGTCTTCCCACAACTACTTTTCTCATCTCCTTTACAAAAAAGGCCATCGCCACATCGTGTGTTGGCATATGATTAACAATGTTACTTCAATAGGCAAATGTCCAGCTCCAAACAAGCAGCCTTCGTTGCACCTTTTCCACCATCAGAACCAAAATCTAGTGGGCGTGATTCGTACAGCTTGGGAGATTTCCAGGTAACTTAAATATTTTTTAAATACATAAAAAGAACTCTAGCTGTCCTATGGTATTAGTAAGAAAGATAATAACACCTTTGTTATTTCAAGAAAGCAATAATGTAGGGTTTCCCTTTAAGTAATCATTTGTGAATAGAAACATTCATTGTGGCTTTTAAACTTGAAAATTGTTATGCATAATAAGGCATTAAAAAAGAGCTTTCTCTAAACAGTGCATCTGATGTAAACAATGGGAGTGGTGTTAGAAATATGATTTATGAAGAGGGGATAAACAGATTTCAACTTGACTACAGGATGTCTTTCAGCTGTAGTCATGAATTTTACCATGGGAAGTACCCTATTTAATGAAGTCTCTTCAACTAAGTTAAAGTGCTCTATGGGGCCATAAATTACAGCTTTTGATAGAGATTGGTTTTCAACTGTCTTATATTTTCATGTCTCATGTCCCCATCCCCTAAAAGAACATTCCAGAATAGAAAGCATTTAGGTCTTTATTATAGAAACTGGATTATGGAAATTCAGAGTGTTGATGTAAATAGCATCAGTAATACTTGTCTGTGTAACCTGCACTGTTCCCTGAAACATGTTTGCTTTGCGATGCATCTGCCATTTAATTACTATAAGGAAATGTCTTTTGGATACTACTCTTGAGTTTTCCTTTGATTCTTTTTTAAGATGCTTTTTATGTTCTTTAGTCCTTACAAGAAAAAACGGCTTTACAGTTGCAGATGTTGGATGAGGGCAGCTCAGAAACAGCTACCAATTCAACTGTAACTCTCAAAACCAAAGTGGATACAAGTCTTGTGACGCAAAGAGAAGGTAACTATTAATGTCATGTCTGAGTAGTTTGAAATAGGAAAAGCATTGAAAATGTGTTGTTCTGTATTTTTTTAAAAAATGCATCACCAAATAAAATGTTTTTCAAAAAGCAGAAGTTGGTCTGATTGGATTTGGGGAGTGGTTAAATAAAATTTGGCTTTTGTGGGGTATCTCTGATAGTTGTGGAAAAAACCCGCCCCAAACCCCACAAAAATCTCAACTGTGACAATGTCCAGAACTGAAGTGCTGGGATGGAAGCAAAATGTCAAGTATTGTGCTAATTCATTATGTTCTTACCTCTTGCAATACGTGTAACAAACAGGCATTGAAATAGCAATGGCAGGAGATTACAGCTTAACACTTGCCAGCCTGAGAGTAGAAAAATATTGCCAGTTTATCAAATAACAGTATTAGTTTATACCAAAGGAAAAAAGGTAGCTGTTGGTGGAGAGAAATTCAAATGAAGGAATAAATTTCTTGAAGCATCCTTTTACGGTTTGTTTTGAGACAAATTATAGTGGTTTGCTTCTCCTATGTCCCTTTTTTTTTCTGTCATGCAAAAATACTGGATAATTTCCACCTTTGTTTCCCTATATTCATTGCAATTTAATTAACTTGTATTGCTGGAATCCTTTTGTGTGAATGACACTTGTACTACATAAATGTGTACTTTTTAGGAGCTTATTAAACTTCAGTGTCAATCAAATATGCTGTTATACTTTGAATTACTGTAAATGCTTTGGATTAAACATAGGTTTTAGCCTTAACTGTATTGCCATTTTTAGAATTATCCTTCAAAGAAATCAAAGTTTTTGCTTTCATTTGAATGGCTGAGATTTTCACTGTATTATTAACATACTTTTGGAGAATGATTCTTAAAGTTCTTTTAAAAACAGCCAGGTTTTGGTGTATTTCAGAAATAAGTACTTCAGTAGATGTTGGGTTTTGACTGTTGTGTGAAGTCACCTAGAAATAGGGGTGGCATGAGATCGTTATGTTGTGTCTTCCTGGAAAATGTTATAACCAACTTGGATTTACAGCAAGGATTTCAGGGCCAGTAAAATCTAGAAGGTTGTTACTAATTGTTTACCAACATCATGGAATGTGGAATACATGAACTAACCTCTTATGGTTACTTGCTACTTCAGTGTTTCATCAGAAAGCTACTTCTCTAAGTGGCTTTCTCATCCTGCTGAAGAAATTAGGTGAAAATGTCTAATATTGCAAGACTTGGATTTAGGATTATATAAGTACACATGTATTGTAGGAAAGAAAACATTTCAGTTGAAAAATGGTGGTTTTTCAACTTCAGTGTCCCCTCAGCCCCGCAGTGAAACCTTTCCCACTGACTTGCAGTGGGAAGAGTTTGGGTTTCAGGTCATACTTTCCCTGTTTGTGCTTCAAGTTTCCAGGTGAGATGCTGGTTAACATAGTTCAGTCCTTCAGCAGCTGAATTGCTTTAAGCATCTTATCTTAGCATGGGATGCTGCTTTCTAGTAATTCCAAAGGAAAACTTCGAGCATGTGAAGGAACTCTCTTAAGCGGTGCCTTTTGCAGCCTGCACTGTCACATCCCACCAATTCACTCTTGTACTACCTGTGCAAAAGTAACCAGGGGACAGAGTGCCAAGTCCCTTTAGGCCTCTGGTTTCAGTCATTACACTGGATTATAGGTTGTCTATTGTCACAGACAACAGACTTCTAATTTGGAGTATTGTAATAAGCTTATCTTCAATGCTTTATAAACCAGCTCAATATCCCGGGATGTTGTAGTATAATTTATGAACAGAGTCTTATTCTGTGTGTTGATGAAGGAAACAGTTGCATCTCTGTTATTGTTACAGTCATATCCTAAGATTTTGAAGAAAGTTGCCATGTTACTACACTGAATTGAATATGGAGCCTGAAGATTACAGGATTAATGTCTTTTAAGACCTAATTTCAGTAAATCAAGTGTTTGTTTAGTCTGATGTAGAAAATGAGGTAAAATTATTCTAGAAACTTTTCAAGTATTGGATATTGAATCCTTTTTCTAATCTGTGGTTTTGGTTTTTTTTCCCCCAGAAAATAAAGTTCAGCATCCAGAGCTGAAGATATCAGAGCCCAGGAGTCAGGAAAGTCAACAGCAACAGTCTAGTTTTGGTGAAAGCTATAGAAAGCAGTTGGAGCAGATTAAACTAAACTGTGCTAGTGCCAGAAAAAAAGAGCCAACTCAAGAACTGTCACTGAAAAGCTGCTATGGAGAGGTAAAGTAACATGAATATGTACTACATGTGTGCTAGCAGCAGCCTTCTCATGGTGAAGAAATTATTTCTGTGTTCTTAATTGTGGCTCCTTGTGTGATAGAATATCTTGCTTTACCCTTTGTAGGGAAAACAAACGAACCTTGAACAGTCTGGTCATGTTGTTTCAAGACGATTATCGCCACCAGATGCTGTTTCTAAGAAAAGTGGCCCATCACATGTTTATGGAACACCAAGCACCACATGTAATGATTATATGGCCTGGTAAGCCTACTATAAGATGGTAGTTGATCTCTGGAAAGACTTAAAAAGATTGTTACAGGGTTTCTTACATTTTTCTGTTCAGGTAACAAACATTCCAAGTGCTTCTGTAAAGTGCCTGACTTTGAGATTCAGATTGCATCTAGGGACCTTTGCCTTTTCTGTCAGTTTTTCAGCATTTGGATGTTTACCATCAAATAAATAAGTCCTTAGTATAGCATTTACTTTTTTCATTGATCCCTGCTACATGACACTTTCTTTTAGATAACTTTTTTTTGTGGCTGACAGGCTTTTTAGATTGATAACTGCATGTCAGTTTAGTTCCCATGATGCAAGTGTCTGAAGTTTTTTAAAAGTACTTCAAGAAATCCAGAGGCTCACAGAATTAAGCACTTAAGTTAGGAAATGATAGCATTTGTTTATCCATGTGACCTTAAATTAGGCATAAACCCCTATGCCTGTGTTGGCAAATCTTTCTAATTATATGATTACTTATTGTTTTCTTAAGTCTCTAGGATGAATCATATAGGTCAAGGTTGTGTGCTGAGTAAGCAGTGTTCCTGTTCGCAGGACCTCTGTCTCTGTAGCTGTAGAATTCAGAGCATATGTAGGGAATGAACCACATCATTTCATGAAGGAATTTGATAGTAGTCCTTGATTAAATTCTCATTACTTAGTTTGTATGTACATGGTAAATATGCAGAATTGCTGAGTGCTTCTGTATTCAGTGAGAACCATGCTTTTGACTGGTTTTGTCCTTTTTCCTTTTTTTTTTTAAACTTCTGTGATTTTACTCTACCAAATAAATCCTAGGTATATACATTCTTTTCCAGTTGTTGTCATTAGTTTCTGTAAAGAGTGGGAAAAAATAAAGTATCTTCAGTAATATAGCTAAATAGATGGTAGACACCTCAAGAAAACAAATTTTAAAAAATAGGATTTCTTGCAGTCTTTAGTTTTCTTAAATCCATGATCTTTCAGCTCATAAAGTGTAACTAAAGCTCTCAAGGCAATAGTGGGGGGCTTTGAAGTTGTCTGTCTCAATACACTTACTTTAAAAAATAGGTAATCTGAAAAGTTTTTTAATAAATAATAAGCTGGGGAAAAGTTACTGTCTCAAATCTTGTAGTCAGCTCTTCTAGCTTTATAGTTCTTTCACTTTTCAGTTGCTGGGAAGTGCCAGGTAGTGTCTGAAGATAGGGAGTTAGTGTTTTAAAAAGTATTTTCTAAGTATGTTATAATTTCAATGTATTTCTAAAAGGACTTCTAAATCAAGAAGTTGAAGTCTTAATAATGCGAATTATTGGATGAAGTGGAGGCTAACTTTCAAGAAACACTGAAGATTTTGACTTTGTTGTTAAAATAATCTTAAAAACATACAACTAATGCAAAAACTGTTCATATTTTTTGTTAGTTTCAACACACCAGTTGTAAAGGACAGGCTTCTACCAGGATGTCAAATTTCTACTCCCTACAGCCAGTTCCCATATTATTTACCACATACTCCAGCAACTCCGTTTCAAAATCAAGTTGGCTTGCAGGTAAAAATTTTTTGTCAGTTTTTCAGTACATATTTTCATTGGGAGCTACTTTAGGTAAAATAAATGTGTGCATATATTTTTATAATCTGAAGTTACTGTTCATCTTCCTGCATGAGTAATGGAAAGTAGTCTACTATTCCCAAAATAACTTTCTTCATGTGTATGTCTGAATTTAGATGAAATAAATCAGGTGTTGAAAAATCAGTTGTTTTGTCAAAATGCTGGAGCCTTTATGTCTAAGGCAACCTAAGCCTTTTCAGATCCTACTTAATGGCAGAGGAAAGAACTAGAGTCTCTATTTTTGTTCTGCAGTGCTTTTTCAGTGGTACTACTCACTACAGTGCAGTACCAATAAAGAGAAGCAGTGTGTGTTGAAAACCATGAGTTTGAGGGAGGTAAAAGATTGCATTTCTCCTCCATTTTTGTTAGATTTCACAAATTTTGATGCATTTGTTGTGGCCTGACATCATGTAAAAATGGGTTACCTTAGATGTGTTGCACATTCAGGTAGAAACCTTCCCAACTGTGCATAAAACTGGGGGATAGGTTTAAGCTTCCTACCAGAGGATAAGAATTAATAAATCAGACTTGAGGCCTTTCTATGGATTGGTGTAGTAGATATGGGCGATGCAGGCTGTTTCAGCTTCACAGTGCTGAAGTCTTTTAGCTAGCAATGAGCTTCAAATACAATGGTCGATGGTTTCAGTGCAGCTCTTAAGTTGCATGCTGGGACTGAAAGTCTCTTAGATAATATAGTTTCTGACGTTATATGTAAAGAGGGAGGTGTCTCTAATGATCTGGGAGGTCTTATTAAAGAACACCCTTTCCTTGATTTTCAGTATGAAGAGCATTGGCACCTTTTACAAGAGTTCAATGATGTTACATGCCAAATGGTGATCAGTATATGGGGATCTAGCTTTCATTTGAAGTTTCTTTACTGTTTGTGAACAACTCTATCTTCAGAAAGGCAACTTAAAGCATTTTAACTTAACAAAAAGTAGAGCTCTCTTAAGTTCTGTTGCACGTATCAATATTTATTTCTTAACTTGTTCTGTGTGTACACAGGTTCCAGCTCCTATACCTTCGCACGAATGCCTTGCCATCAATGGCAGAGTTTATACTGTATTAAAGCAAATTGGTAGTGGAGGCTCGAGTAAGGTAAGGTGCTCCTTTATACTTTCAGGCAGTCACTCATTTACTCAGTAGTAGTTCTAATGTAAGTGCATGTTGAAATCATCTAATGAGTGCCTAATGTTAACATGTACACAAGGTTTGACCTAGGGAATCTAGAACTTTGCTGGTTTAGTGCTATGCTTGGACTTTTTTCTCTTGAAGATAATTTCTGTGGTAGACTAAGCATTAAAATTCCTGGTAGAATCAGCTCTTCTGTTATAAGAGGTGCTGCATTGTGTACATCCTAATGTGAGAGGCTGTTGTTTAGAGCAGTGTTATTACATTGTTGGGAAATGGATAGCTTTTAAAGTTGATTGAGAGTTTGTGAAGGAGACAGACCATCTCTTACAATTTCTGTAACTTGTGTGAGAAGTAGAGTTGTAGCTATGTCTGAAAGGGTGAGTGAGCTGCTTTTTATGTGGAAATTTGGGGTCATGGGAACTTGGGAAACAATTTTGGCAAAAATCTCTTGGTTTTGTTATAGTTCCTTATTTTCTTAACAGCATAAGCAGTTTAGCTGGATGTTGTGGGGGACTGTGTCA
>VZTA01006040.1:345934-396239 GCA_013398855.1 Mohoua ochrocephala | reverse complement strand
GGGGAGGTTTCAGCTTCACGGCTGCTTGCGGCTTTGGGTAGTCTTTTTTTTCCCTGCGGCCCGGTCCCTGCCAACTCTGCCGGGCCGCACCACCGCCGCCAGGGATGGAGCCCGGGGCTGTGTGAAAATTTTCATAGCATACTGTTTTGGGTTTTTTTGGTTGTTGGTTTTGGTTTTGGTTGGTTGGTTGGTGTTTTGTTGGATTTTTTTTAAACCTGTCAAGTTCTGCGTTATGCAAATGGACTGCCGTAGATGATGCATTCTTCTGTATCATCTATTCATTTGTAGCATTTCAAAGCTCTAGGAGTTTTGGGGGTGTTTTTTCATGCTATAGTTGAAATGATGAGTTTTGATCCTGTGGCTTGGTGGCCTTGGCATTTTGTTGATAGCTGTCTTGGCATGCAACACTTGGTTTAGATGGCTGCTAGTTTTTAATTCACACATATAGCAGACTAAATTATTTATTGCATAACAATACTTTTTTATAAAAAAAGCTCATTTAGTTCAGTGTGAGATTTTCAAGTAGAATAGAAGCCAATTCTTAACAGAGTCAATAATAAATCCATATCTAATGTTCATACAGAAAGAGGCTGTTTATTGGTTTCCATGTCATTGAACGAACAAGGAATCATGGTCTTCAGTGGCCTGTGCTCGCTATGCACCCTCCTGTGGTCTCCTTCAAAGACAGTGTAAAGTGATTTCAGGCTATTCTGCATCAGTGTGGGGTTTTTAGGTTGATAAAACAAAGCGTCAGTATATGTCAGAGCTAGTTCCCTGAGAGTACAGAAGCTTAGAGCAGAATTAAAGAAAAAGTTGCTTAACTTATTTCTTTATATTTTGAATTACTATTTTTGGAGTGCTTTTCTTTGGATTTACTAAGGGAAATATGACCACTGCTGTTAAGGGGTGTTCTTGGCAATGGCTAATGTCAAAATATTTGAAAATTATTGAATTTGATTTTAAATAAACTTCAAATATTTTGAATTTCAGGTATTTCATTCAACTTTGAGACAGAAATTATTTGGCCTCTAAGGGCCTTTCCAAACATGAGGGATTTTTTCCAGTAGAGCCTCTAAATGACACAAGTGGCCATCTGGGAATAATGCAAAATGAAGCAATATTGCCATGATAGTGGAGGAGGAAACGCTTATATTAATGTTCTTTTTTACTCCTTGAAACAGCATTTACTTCAAAAGGTAGTGTGCAGATTGCCATTACATCTTTTGGTTCCAGCTTACTGCATTTTGAGTAACAGTTTAACCAGAATATTCTCTGTATTCAGACACACTAGGATAAATAAGATGCTGTACTCAGCTGTGACTTGGTCTAAGAATCTACTGAATTGAATGCTGTATAATTTTCTGAAGGACTGAAAAGTGCTATTGCAGAAAGTGAGAATTGTTCTGAGAGGAGAGAGGAAGAAAAATGTGAGGAAAAAAAGCTGGTTACTGGTCTCTCTGATTTGAGCAGTAGAGAAAAGCTCATCTCCAGAGAGAGTAACTGAGGTGGCAAATGCAAAGTGGTACATGAAATGTATTTCATGCTGTTTGCACGCCTGTGTTTTAGCTGCACAACTAGTGGGAGCCTCAGGAAGTGAGAGTAGTTTGTTTTAAATCATAGATTAATTTCTTAAAACAAAATGATCACTGTATTCTATGTAGGGAATGAAATTTTAGCTTTTAACTGGAGAGAAAGCTTTCATTTGTTTCTGTAGTTCTAGGGAATTTCCAAATAAATACTCAGTTTTCAGAAGTGACTTATTTTTAATTAATAACACTTTTGAGGAGATTTAGCATTTGTTTTTACAGAACTATTAGTCCAAGGTTCCTACATTCCTTTCTTTGTGTGTCCTACTTAGTCTGACAGATTTGAACAGGTTCTTTTGTTGTCAAGAGTGCCTCCATCTCTAATATATAAGTGCTTATACCTGCAAATTGGGTGGCCTGATTTGTGTAAAGTAACTGTACTACATGAGAGACCGTTCCAGAAAAAGATTTTAAAGCTGGTGAGAGGTGCGTTGTTTTGTTAAACAATATGCTGATTAAATAGCTAACCTCAAATACAATATTTTTTAAAAAACAACAAAAAGATGCCCCCATGCAAAGAGAGATTGAAACCCCTGGCCAAGAAGCTGGGTTTGTGTAAGGCAATAGATATGTTGAGATTTTTGTCTAACCAAGCAACTTGAGGCTGAGATGCAAACTGGACCCAGAAACCTGTGTCTTAGGCATCATAACTCCAGGGGAACTTCTTTTGCCTGTAACGTTTGCCCTCCTCCTGCTGAGTCCCACTTTTATCCAGGATTCCTTGACGACCTCACGGTCAGGCTGGGAGTGGCTGCAAAGTTCCTTTCAGCATTTGGTGGTGGCATTGCGAAGGGGAGCACTGGCAGGAGCTGATGGTGTGGGAGGTGGCGTGCCAGGGGCTCAGGGAGGTGTCCAGCAGAACTCTGGGTGGTGCCGGGTGGTCTGGCAGTGGCTGAGGGAGCTGCTGGAATGTGGGTTTGGGCTTAGAGTGTCACAGGGAATTGCATTTCCTGACTTTTGGATCAGATAACTGTTTTTATCTCATGCCTTGGTCATATGAGTAACAAGGCTATGGGAGGGGGGATGACCTCTCCAGAGCACGCGTATATTTGGTGTGGCTCTGTGTAGTTCCAGAGTTACACAGCTGGATGTTTCTGAACTTTCAGTTTTAGAAAAGAGTTCATTTTTGCCCTCTGTCCCAATAGCAAAAGGACTGAATTTTGAGCCCAGCGGGAAATGTGGCAAATGTTTTAATTGCAGGAAGCAGTGTTTTGATCTGAATTTCATAGATATATGTGTTTAACAAGCCTGACCTTTGGCTGAGTTTTGTTTCTGGGCTTTTTTCTGAAGAAGAGTTAGATATTTAAAACCTATTAGCTCCTTTTCAAAAATAAATTAAACTCTTACAGAGAATTTTGAGGTGAAGCTTTGGCATCTGTTCATTGAATCAAATGAATATTAAAAAATTCCTAGCTAAACCACAGATAGTTACATGTGAAGTACTAGAAAGAAAAGCAGCTGAAATGGTTCCAAGCACATTTTTAAAATTTTAATTTGTTTTTATTTTGCAGCTTCCTTCAAAAATCTTCAGTACAGGGTATGTTCAATGTTCAAAACCAGTTAAGTTCTTCAGACTTTTTAAATTTGCTACTTGGTTTTTAAAGATTTAGTGAATATAAAAATAGAATTAAACATTTGTAATTTACTTAACACAGCTTAGATGTGGCAACCACTGATACTGGTGAGACTGATGTTTCTGATTCGAGTCAGCTGCCTGCCGTGGTGCAGCAGGGCTTGTTTAGTCACACACATGGCACACATGGACACGAGCCGCACACTCAGTTTGTTTGTTAGCAGCGTAACCTCAGGGCTTTGCTAACACGTACAGATACTCTGCAGACAAAAATCTTGGAAGGGGCTGGGAAGCCATCACCCTTTCGCTTTCCACTTCCTCTCCTTTCTCACACCCTCAGCCTTTATGCTGGGAGGCTCTGCCAATATTTCTCAGTTCTCTCCTACTCTCTGGGGTTGCAGTCAGCCTAAGATCTGGCAGGTTTATTGCTGATGTTTCTTTTTTCCAAGCTAATTGCAAACAGCCTCATTAATATCTTGTTTGGTGACTGTGTCAAATTGCTGTTTGTTTTTATTCTGAAAGGTACTGGTTCAGGGTCCTTTCTTAGGGGCTGGTCCCCCAGCATTAAGGTGACCGAGCAGAGATTCAGGTTGTGTTGTGTTCCTGAGAATCTGGAAATAGTTCTGACTTCTAAAGCATGGGAAAAAATTATTTTGGTGGTATTTGTTTATGCTAATGGTGCAGTCAGCACACACCTTGTTTTGTTTACTAAGTATCTTCTGAGGACTGCAGATGTTGTTTGTTTTGATTGTGAGACATGTAAGTGTTGGTCCCTGGGAGGCTGCTCTGTGAATTTGCAAACTGATAAAACCTGTAAAATGTGTTAGTTGTAGAGATCATCTTGTCTGCTAAATTGTTAGTTGTATTTAGCTGATGAATGAATGCAAATTAACAATATGAAGACTTAAAAGCCTTTTATATACATAGATATAAAAATGATTGTTGCTAGACTTTTGTGCATAAGACACAGAATCAAGAAATTGTGTAAGATCTAACAATGACTTGGAGAAAAACAGCTGTTTATAATAAAATGGATATAATCAGGAAAACCTTTGTTTGATTTTTCCCATCTGGTCACTTCTGTTACTACAAGGGGAAGGAACAAAGAGGTTTGTTTATTTTAGGCCATTTGAAAGAAGCAGCAAATCTCATTGCCCTGCATGGGAATTAGTAGCTGCAAAGGTAGCACCTTCTCTGACTGTGGTACAGAAATGGTCTGCAAATAGCTGAACTGGTCAAGGCACAGTTAGTTCCCTATCGAGAACTGAATGGCTTAGTTTTCACTAATCTTAATAGAAGTTGGGATAGTTGTTACTACCTCGGGATCAAATACCACACGCCTAACTCAAAATTAACGAGAAACCAAACTGGAAGCTTGACGGCTATTTTAGACATTAGTTTTCGCTCCTGAGTGGAAATGCTTCTTTTCTATTCTTAGAGTAGAAAACTGGATAAACTAGAGGAAATGCATTACTGTGACTATAATAGCAAGAGTGAAATGATTAAAAAAGGTACAATGGTGCAAAAGCAAACCAGAGGGGTTTGAAGAGAGTCACAGCAATGTTGGTAAAGGGATCATGAGTTAGCATTAGGAATAGATTGAAATAAGCTTTGCATTTTCAGATTTGGTTTTATCTCCTCCACACAGTGTTGTGACAGCTCATCTAAATGCATCAGCTTGGATTTCTGGTCTTTCTGTTTACTGGGTTTTTTCCTCATTATCCACATGGGGTTTATTTCATAAGAATAAATCACAAGAGTAATGGGTGTTGTGTGATCATGTGGGTCACTGACTTTCCCTGGACAAGTCTGGAAAAAGACCTTGTCTTTCATCTTAGTAAGCGCTTCCGCTCAGCTTTGCAAAGGTTATTTTGCAAAATGTTATAGAAGACACAGAGGGCAGGTTTGTGCATCTAGACATAGTGGCCTGCTTCTACATACAGGGTCTGCAAAAGACATCACTGTCTGTTGATGATGTAGCAAGGGACAGTGTATTTGTTATTTAATTTGCCTGTTTGATTTTACGGAGCCATTCCATCTTCCCCTGCTATCTGAAGCACAAAAGAAAGCCACTAAACTGTGAAAATACAAGATCATTTAATCTGAAGCTTGTCTCTAGAGAATCCTGCTTCAGTTGCTCTAACAAGTGGTCAAAATGGGTCTCGTTGGACAGAGTTAAGCTGGAGAGGAAGTGGGACAAAATGATAGAATCATGGAGAGAATGTGCTTTTGTGAAATGGCTCAAGCGACAGTTCAGACCTAGGTTAGAGGGGTGCCGAACAGTGTTCAAAACCCAGCTTCAGATGTCTAAATGTTCATTTGCATTTGTTGTCTGGTTTAAATTGTAAACCCTGCTACGTAAAGACAAAGTTTTAAAGCAGCATATCTGGTTTTAACCCAGTAACCAAAGACCACAAAGTAATTTAACCTTTATTAGTCTTGGAAAAAATTCGAATACTTGCTGGCTTGTGGTTTGGATGTGAAACATACAAAAATAGTGTTATTTTTTCTGATGTCAAATCTGTTTTTTTCATATTAGTAGACATCCAGTTTTGTTCCATTATATAATGATTCTTCAGACAGACAGTAAGAGACAATTAGCTCTTGAGACACAGTTTGTTTAACTTGATAGTTTTGTACTAATGCAAATGCCTTTGCATTATGTGGTGTCAGCTCATCAAGATAAAAATGAAATCACTTGAATAAGTGATGTGAGGCCTCTTCTTATATTGCTAGAATATATTGTATGAATGTGGGATTTCTAACTCTTGGAGACAGCAGCTGTGCTTTTCTGTAGGAGTTAACCTGCATCAAACAGACTTATGTGTAGCTCCTAATGCATAAAGTACTTTCTGTCTGCAACTTTATTTTTATCCTCATGTGTCTTTTATTTTTGCCCAAGTCAAAGCTTTGAGAAACCAGAGAAATTCATCAGACTTCATCTGAAAGTGATATGCACAACATTTATGGGATGCGAAGCTATGCAATTAAGGCATCCAGCACTGGTTGCCCTTCTCTTCCTTCTGCTCCCTTGCCTCTGTCAGCCACCAAGTTCTGAGGCAGCAGGAAAATTAACTTTCTCTCTTTTAACTTAAAAATATCTTGTTTTCTTGCTGAGCAGTAAAAATCAGCGGTGTTTTGGAAGGTAGAGAATGACAAGTATAAACAAGTATCACTTCAAGGTAATTGGGAGAAATTTTCTATCAGTTTTTTAAAATGTGGAGTCAGAGTGCAGAGTATGCAAAACACTACAAAAGCACTGGACTTAAAATTATTTGGCCAACTTTGCAGGGTATGGTAAAAACAGATGCTTGGAGAGCGTGCTGATATTCCTGTTTTGGCTAAAAATGAGCCAGCTCATACTCAGATACCTGGTGCCTCTCGTCATGTACAAAACCAGCAATGGTAGGCTTGATACCAGAAGATAAATTGGCTTTAAGACAGACTAACTGGCACAGTTAGATCATGTGGTGGTCGCAAATGTCTCAGCAGATCAGTCTTGGCAAAATGACATTGAGTTTCCAGCTGCGTCTCCAACTCCATATAAGCCTTTTCATATTCTAGTTATGAGCCCCTAGTCATGGAGTGAAAAATGAGCAAACATTCAGAAACTGGATTGACTGTTAAGGTGAATCTGTCTGCATTTCAGGGAGGTGTCAGTGATGCTTTCATAGCAAATAAACCTGTGTCAGTTTCTTTTTTGTGTTTTTCCTTTTCTTTTTCCCCCTCTCATGGGAAGTCTTAAACAGTTGCCCTTAATTCCAGACGACAGGTTGTTATCAAACAGCTGTTCCTGGTAGCTTGCTGTAAGTGACTGCTTCTTCCAGCCTAAGCTGGGCAATATTTAGCACGAGAGGTTTAGAATTTGCACTTAATAAAGTCAGCTGATTGCAAGAGACACTTTTAATTTTAGCCAGAGAAAGAAGCTTTGGGTTCTTCCTGAGCTTTCCCTTTTAAAACATCAAAGGGGTTGTCTTAGGTTTTAATATGGCCTTGGCGCACTTGCAGACAGACAGGATTGAAAAACTGTATGAGCATTTGAACTCAACAACAAAGCTCCTGCTGTCATGCAGATACGTTGTCATGTTAGAAAACAACAGGAGAGAAATACAGTTCCTGTAAGTGAATGCCCGCTGAAAACAGTGTTGTGGTTGATACACAGAATATCTGGATTATTTAAATAAATTGTAGGGTTTGTTTGATTTTTCTTTTTCCCTTTGTGTGTGTATAATTTTGTTTGTAGATTAGGCAGGTATTCTTGTTCTGACAGTTCTGGTTCATTTTCCAATTTGTATGACAGCGGTGTTCTTCCATGGTTGCATGTACCGTGTTAGTGATGAGTGTTACATAACATCATCAGTACTACCCGCTTTTAAAAAGGAACAGGGAAAGTTGAGGGTATTTATTGGCCTTTAATTTAATCTATTTGAATAATATGGGAAATTTGAAAACAACCTATTTAGGAAAGTAACTTAAAGAAAATATTTCCCTTTTTTATATAGTTGTATCATTAATGATGAGTTTCAAGATCTGTGGAATTTTTTTTATTTATATCCAATCAGAAGGAAGTTGCTGAGTGTACATGAGTGTCAGGAGGTACATGGAAAACCAATGTGCTGATAAAGGACTTCAGTCAATCATACTTTTTCCTCTCATTTTGACATCTGAAAATTGTAAATTAACTAACTCTTAAAAGTGCTTTGCAACCCTGCTCTGATGATACTTAAATATGCTTTTCAATGTTGATTCCTGCCAGTGCTCCATGTTTAATGTGGCATTTGATTTGTCCTCTTGACATGAGTAGGGTAGTCTGGATTTGGTAAGAAAGAGTGAAAATGTCCTTGGGACAGGTCTGATTCTGTCAGGGAAGTGGCCGACTGAACAGATTTCTTGGAATTGTAGAAACGTAGCAAATGTTTTGAAACTTGCAGTTCTTATTGTTTAGATTGGAGATGTTAAGCATATTTTTAATAGTCTCCTTTTCTACTATTAAAGCATTATGGTGAAATAATTACATTCCTTTCAATCCATTTTAGACCCTACATGATTTCCACTATGAGTAAAAATAAAAGTAACAGTAGTTAAAATAATTGTCACGGGTTTTTTTCTCTTCAGGAATTTATTTTCTTCAAGGCTAAATTGTTAAATTTTGTAGGAGGCAAATTTATTTTATTGCTCTGACTATATTTGAAGAAGATACTTAATCTAATTGTTCCTAGTATATGTTTCACCCAGCAGTAAACGGGGCAGAGAATGAGTGCCAGTGCAGCTCATTGATCTGATAATGAGAGGTGCTCATTCTGTGTCTTGCTTCCTGGTCAGGTCTGTCATGTCTTCAGAGCTGGTGCTTCTGGAACTGTCAGGGCTGGTGTGCTGCATAATGGATGAGCCTGAACTGATGGAGGCAGCAGGTGCTCTAGTAATAGAAAAGAGCAGTGTTTATTATTGTTGTGTGCATCATCAATCCTCCTCCCTTTCTCCCTCTGCTTTCTGTGTCTTCCAAACAAAGGCTCCCTATATCTGCAGCAGCAGGGGAGAAAAGAGCAACAACTTACCCTGTGTAACATTGCTGGTTTTTGTCTCAGGGGCAGCCTTGTAAATAGGTCTTGATTTGATGCTCTGGATCTGTGAGTGGCATGTTTGTCATTGCAGGGGACAGCGGTATTGATTTATGAATTCTGTTTAGCAGAAAACTCTTACTGGTTACTATGTGTGACTGCCCTATTCCAGCTAAATCGGATGAATGAAAAATAGCTTTCCATCTAGTACTCGTAATGCACTGCAAGATCCCTAGCTCCTATGGGAGCAATCTGTTGAAAGATAGGTCTAAACATTCTTTAACTGGGAAAAATTGTGATTTTTGGGTGAAGGAGGAGGAGGAGAGAGCAGTAAACAGAGGTTCTTATTTCTGTTTTAGATGCTGACTGCTCTTGGAAGTGTCTTTTCAAGAGCAGGCTGTGGTTTGAAATCTTACAGAAGTACTTCCTTTTCTATGTATAGGCAGTCATATCTACCAACATCTCATGTCCACTTGCTCTAAGATATCAGTTGATTCTAGGTATTCTACAGTGTTTCTCTTGTCTGGAGTGTTAATGGCAGTCACTATTCCCTTTTGTGGGGCTACTGCCCGTCCTTCAGGATCTGGGTCAAAGGAGTCACGGAGAAGAGTTGAGGTGAACAGAAAACCAGTTTATTCTAGTAGAGACTGCAGTGGGCTTTCTATCTGCTTCTAATGCCATCATAATTTAGAGAGACACAGTTGTTCTGTTTCACCATACCTTCTTATTTAGTTTCTGGTGGTTTTATCGCTTATGGCAGCGTTCTTTTTGTGGCTGTTTTGTGTTTTAATACCAGCTGGCACCACTAAGCACCGCACAGCTGCTCACTCACTCCTCCCCTCCAGGAAGATGAGGGGAAGAGAACTGGAAAGGTAAAAGCGAGAAAACTCATGGGCTGAGATAAGAATACTTTAATAATTGAAATAAAATAATCCTTCACTGTAATGAATAGGAAAATAACAACGAGTGATAAATAAAACCCAAGAAAGGCAAGTGTTGCAATAGAAGACAGTTTCTCACCAACAACCGGCCAGTGCCCAGGCAGTCCCCCAGCAGCAGCTCCCCCACCAATCTTCCCTCTGGTTCTGTTGCTGAGCATGATCCATATGATGTGGGATATCCCTTGGGTCTGTTGGGATGAGCTGTCCCGACTGTGTGCCCTCCTAAATTCTTGCGAGTCTAGCTTTATCCATGCTTGGTAGCCAAATGTTGCTTAAAAACTGGCTTAGCTGGAAAAGCACTCAGAGTGGGAATGTTTTTCCTTAACTCTGTCTCTACAGAGGCAGAGACAAGGCAGATCTACTTCCAAAGAGTTATTAATAAAGGTCTCAAAAGCATCTGACTGAATTAAGGTTACTCTCCTTTCTGCAGGAAAGTGGATCATTTTTCTTCAATCTGTGATTTTTGAAATGCACATTTTTTCCTGTTTAGAACTACCTGCTGGTAATTCTGCGGTTTGTTTGCAAGTGACTGCAAAACCGTGGCGTGCAGTCCTGTTCCTGCTGGAGAATGTGCCAGGGCAGGACCCAGAGGACAGAAGGAACATCCAAGAAGCTCAGATATTGCTCTCAAAAGTGTTGCGGTTTACCTCTTTCCCTTTTATTTGAAAGGAGCAAAGCTTTGCAGAGTTGCATTGGTATCAGATGGAATTATGCTTTTCAGCAGTGTTTGTATGACATGTCTCTCTTCCCCATGGACAGTTTCCTGCTTTGCTTGCTCTGGGCTTCCAGGCTTATTGTCTGGAGAATCAAGTCTAAAATGCCTTGCTGAGCTATACTTTCATATATAGATATATATATATACACACATATTTAAATTGCACAGACTGTAAATGGGACACTTTACATGTGAACTTGCCTTGAAACGACTCGATGGTATTACATTTAAAAGCTTCAAGGTAGACTGGTGCCTACTGATGCTCATCACTGGCATTTCAGAGCCTTCACTGAGACCGAAGACGTTGAGTGTCAACTTTAAATGGCTGGTTAAATTTATTAGTGTTTTGCTCAAGTGAACACTTAATTTCTTCAAAAAGGGAAGCTGGTGTCTCCTACCAGACATTTTTCATTGCAAAATCTCAGTAATAGTGCTGAGCTTTGGTAGTCTCTCTGACAGTGGTTAATGACAGGCTGAAGTGTTTCTAGTGCTGGGCCTCTCTAACTTGGAGCATCTCGTATTTTTGTATTCCTGTCTCTGTGCAGCTTTAAATGTGTGCAGTTTTAAAGTTGTCTGCCAAGATGCACATTCCTGGCAGAAAGCAACACACTGGCGTCAAAAACTGCTTGTCCAAGTAGTGGTGCAGTGGTCTTGTAAAATGTAAATGCAGCAATTAATGTAAAATAGGTTAAAGCAGTGTAAAGTGGGGATTAGCAAATCTAGATACTGCAGTGATCCTATCATCTCCTACAGAGCTGTTGATCTCTTCATTGCTTTGAGGGTGAGACAAGATGTTGAGCTCAATGAGGAGTCTGCTGCCTGTGTTGTGTTTTGCTCTGCCTCTGCAGCCGTAATTGACAGAGCTTTAAACACTTCTGATTCAGGACTGTCTAAACTTTCTAAAGCTGGGGGAGAGAAAATAGAGGGTTTTATTAGCAGATGCTTCAGTTTTAACATATAGATGATACAGCATAGCATAAATTTTGGAGGAGCAGTTTTTCAAGAATGTGGGATAATAAAGCTAGAAAAGGAGTCAAAGGATAAAAAATGTCTGGTTTAATTCTTTGCTCTTTTAGAGATGGCCAGAAACTCAATTTCCTGTTCTGCTGGACAGTTGCTAATGTAATCAACCTGAGACAAAGGAAAAAAATTTCTCCCGGCCTTTGCTAAAAAACATCTTTGACTTGGTGATAAAATGTGAGACAAATAGGTATTGGTGGGACAGCTACTCTGTGTTCAGTAGCCAGAGCTTGAGTAATCTCCCTCCATCAGTACTGATTCCAGCTTCAAGAAGGATTAGTTAGGGAAAAAATAAGGGCTGAATCAACAGCCCTTTGAGACTCCTTCCCTGTATACACTTTTCTTTCTGTATGTAACCGAAGAGGCACAATAAAAGGCAGTGTGAATACTTGTCTGTCCATGGAAAGCCCCAGGGAATCATACAAAAAGAGGCTGAAAAATTCATAATAACTTCAATCAGCCTTTCATTTGTCTGTGAGCAGACTGCTTGTTTAGCCTGGTTGGGTAAGAAAGTAAGACTTTGGGAAAGGGTGTTCATGGTAGTAATTGCTAGTCATCTGCTCCTCTTCCCTTCAGAGGTGCAGGAACTGCCACTGTGTACTACTTCACCTCCAAGTGAGATAGGTTATGCAGTAGTAAGAGGGACAGCTGAACAGGGAGCTTTCTCCAGGCAGTAAAGCTGAGAGTAAGGCCAGACTCTCCGCACAGACAGGACTAGATTAGATGAGGGCCTCGGACTGGGGAGGAGCGTGCTTGTCTTCTGGTCTGTTGTACCTGCTGACCTCACAACATATATGCTGATCCTGATCTCTGCTCCTCTGACCATCTGCATGGACTCTCGTTTATACAGAAAAGAGTACACAGCTAAAAAATGTATCATTATGGTAAGACGTACCTTCCACCAAATACAAGTTATTTTCCTGAAATAGTGCTTCATCCTCCTTCTCCCCAGTCAAGAAGGAGGATGAATGCTTTACTGCTAAATCTGTGGCAAAAACCTACAATTCCCTCCTTCTTTAATTCCTATAAAAACTAAGAAAGGGATGATAGAGCCTACAGTATAGGAAATAAGGAATTTTAATTTTTAAAAATAATTTTATTATTTTTTTAGCAATAAAGAGAATCCTAAATTGAACAACTGATTAAAAACACCCTAGGGTGGTCTGTCATGTCTGTCATCTGGTACCTAATTTTGATAACACCGGAGATAAGAGTCTGGTTGCCCATAAAACAACAAGGCAATGCCAATCTACGGACTGTCAAATACAAATTGGATGTAACAGATGACCTGATGCTTTCAGGGCATGTGCTGCAGCCAAGAGAAATCTGACAGAAGTCGCTTTGAAGTTCCCTTCCTGCTCTTTGCTCTCTTTCTTCACAAAATGTTCAACCTTGAATGAAATGTTTTCTGCCCCACCCCACCCCAAAGGGAAGGCTGCAATGTCTGGCAATGCACCTGGAAATGTATACAAACAGCATTAGGGAGGGGAGATGAAAAGAAAGCTGATTTTACTCCATCATGAAATTTTAACACTCCTTAGCAGCTTGCCAGCCAAACGGGATTATACTACCAGATGTCCTGGCAGAAATGTGCACGGCTCTGCGAGATCATAAATCCAAGCAACGTATGGCAGCCCTGCATGTTTAATACTACTGTTAGCAATGCAGAATTTCAGTGTGGAAAGCTCTGGTGGTGGGCAGGATTTAGCAAGGACAAAATCTTCCCCTACTTAGCTTTAAAGCCTTAGGTAGGGTAATAGCTGCTGCTGGTGGTGGTATATACTGATCTTTCAGTATTTCTTTTGTCCTGTTTCCTAAACAGAGTACTAACCGAGCCAGCTTGGTCTACACTTTAAATATAGGTGTCCATTCATAGGATCATGTCCTCATTAATCTATGCAAAGGATCAGAAAAAACCTCCAGCTGTTGTGGTTTTTTTAGTTGTTGCTCTTTTCATGGAAAACAAAAGGCAGTGACTAGCATCCCTTAGTAAATAAATGATTTCTTTCGTGAGGACTTAGAACTGGGCCCACCAAAGGGGTTGGGAGTGTGTTTGTATCACTGGGTGTGGCTTTCCCGTGCTATATGTTGACACCAAACTGCCAGCTGACCCAATCAGCAGTGTGGCAGAAGGGAATTTAAAGCCAATGGGGGAGAATATGTTGTTTTATTCTGTTGCTGCTAGGAAAAGTGATGTTTCTATGAAGTATAAAAAGAGCGAGTCAGCTTTCTGTCTCATCAAAGAATAATATGAGGGTGAATAGTCAGAGGAAAAGAACAAAGGGGACTTCAGCACATGTAGCTAACTTTGCAAATTGCAGTTAAATTTAAGTGACCAGGAAGTGGAAGACCTAAAAATAATGTTAAGTGCTTTCTTTACAGATTAATCTTGCTACCCAAGTGTGAAATCTTCCCTCATCCTCCCGTATATTCTTTAATTTTTCAAGTTCCGTACCACAGAATTTCAGGTGATTCATTGCTGGCCGCATTAGGCATTCTGAGCTCATGCTGGTTTTGTCCTTGAGAGTAGAATTACACACTACAGATATTTAAGTTGTTTGCTCTTTTATTGATTTCAGTAGTAAATTACCTCAATACTGTGAAGCCTTGGAAGGCTTTGAGCAGAGAGCTTGTCATCATTCAGCTTTCCTGGAAGACAGGTGTGCTACACCGTTGTTTGTTGCCCCTGGAAAACTCCATTCATGCAGTCTTCAAGTTTCTCTGTAGTAAACGAACTAGCTTCCTAATATTTGTAATAAAGCCATTCAGGACTGGTCTACATTGCCATGATTTTAGCAATTTAAATCCCTCTGTGACATAAGAGAGAGGGAACTCATGCCTAGATGATGTGTCGTGTCCACTTTTGCAGACAGAGACATCGAATGATCCACACGTGGCTGAACCAGGAGCCGGCGAAGGGTCTCCAGGTTCCATCGCACTGTCACGGCAATGTGGTGCCATTCTGGCCTGCAAAGGTGAATCTGGCTTCAACTGGTTAGGGTTGTTTAGTTCAGAAATCTCTTACCTGAGCTATAGGAAAATTGAATTTAACTTGCATATTCACCTTATTAGCTCAGATTAGAACTCAGAAACAGGGAAGTAGGAAGCTTCTTTTGGTCGTTCGTGTTCCCTGTTGCTTGTACAGTCCAATGCTTTCTATATACACACCTGATTATTACAGTTTAAGCCTTACTTTTGTATCTCCCTAGTTAAGTAGCAGGGCATGATTTTTTTATTTAAGTGAAACAATTATTTAGGGGAAAATAATGGTTACACAACATGGAAAGGCAGCGTACTCACATACAAAGAAATGAACAGCTTATGAAACTCTTTGAAAATCTTTCTCTCTCTATTGTCATGCTTCATAAGCTCTCAAAAACGCATAATGAGAAACAAAGACCTCTCTTTGCTGTGTCTCTAAATTTTTTCACTGCATAACATGGCATTTTCAGATGTGCACATAGAAAATGAAACTGAGTATTTTCAGTGTGTTATCCCTGATGACCAAGTGTTTATTCAACTACTTATATCTTGTTGGCCTAGATAAATTTCACCTGAGGCCAGCATCTGTTCACTAATTTGTCACCTTTTCCTTTTCATGCCCCTAAGCTGTTTTGACTCGAGAGGCTTTGCAAGCTCCATCTCAGGAAGCACCAGCAGCAATATAAAATGCAAGGAAAACAATGTAAACTGAAGCTTTGGGAAAATAAAATTGTATAATATGGCACTGGTTAGTGGCTGGATGACAGCCATCCTTGATGACATAAATTTAGTAGCATGTGTAACTGCAAAGAAAAAAAGAGCTAATCCACAACAATACCATATATACCAAGTGTCACTGTATGCAAATATGAATTAAAGTTGTTGCCATGAAGAAGTTTTATTACTCATTTTAGGTTTATTTTCTGTTGTTAAGTGACAGGGAAACTGAGAAATGCACCCGGCATTCAAATAATTGCCCTGGTTACGACGCTTGTAGCTTTTTACAGAGAACAAAATATCATTCAGATGATGAATAAAAACAATCCCTCCTCACATAAATGAAGCACACAATAATAAATGATAGTGTTTTGCTTCTGTTCTCTATTTTTAATTTACAGTATGACAGGGAAATGCAGCTTTTTTCCACTCAGCTTTATAGAACTTATTAAAGAAGTGGGAGGCTTTTCTACTCATCATTAACAGGACACAGCTTGTGTTTTGTCTTCAAGGTACTTTGTTCTAACTTTGGCATTCCGACACTGCAAGAATTACAGTGAATAGGGAACTCTTCCATCTATCCTGCTTCCTCCTGCACTGCCTAAGTGTGCTGGTCTGTACCAGTGAGGTGGGGAGAGTGCAAGGTAGAAGATGGAGCTGTGTCTCCAAAGCATGTACAATGTGGCACATCTGGAAACCTGGCCTTGCAAAGAAAAGCCAGGTCTCAAAAGTTCTCTCAGCTAACATCTTGGGTTTTGGTGTTGCTTCTCTTTTTTCCTTTCCTGAAGACGGCAGTCCAGGATACAGACTGCCTTGCATCTGTTCATGACTGGTTTTGTGCAGATTCAGTTCTGAACACGAGTTTTCTGTAATATGAAAGCTGATGGGCTAAAGATTTGTTCTTCCATTTTTCACTTTTCTGAACCTGGTTGCAGATGAACAATTTCCTTTTTTTTTCCACTGAAGCTCAGTAGAAGCACTGCAAACGCTACCTTTTAGTCGTTGTGTGTCAGTGTTTTCAGAGTTTCATCCAGCAAACTGGAGGCTTTTATTTCCAGAGATGGAAGATAAGCTAGAAAGAACAGACCACTGCTTATATCAAGAACATGAACACATTAGCAGTGATGCATGCAGCATTTTTGTGATACCGTGGCTAATGCACGTGCTTTCATTTTTACTGGGGTTTGGGTAAAGGATGCACTTTTCTGTGTGGGATTCTGTATTTGCAAATAAGAAAGCGCCAGTCCTTTTGCTTGAAGTCCCTTTGTCTCCTCCCCCTGTAGGTGTGCTGAGCAGAGGTTGTCTCAGCAGTGTGCATCAGGTTGGCCTGTGGGCCTGCGGTAGTTGTTCATGAGGGTATGGCCCAAAGTGGCCCCTGCAGAGAGGGAGAGGTGTGTGTGTGCGTACGCCAAGCAACGGAGCTCTCGTTTCCTCTGGAAAAGGTGGATCCAGCTTTTTGCTTCTCTCAGTCCCGTTTTGGGTTCATCTTTGTCATTTATAATGTCATCTTCATGCTTATTTTTAGTTTCTAGCCTTTCTCTGTTGAGCTGTTTTTACATTTTAATTGACTAAATCAGGAGACTTGTAGGTGATTAATGTTTTCCCTCTGCAGCTGCATCATCTAGAACAGGCATAAACCTTGCCATGCCTCATTTACTTCCAGTTCCTTTTTAAACAGACATGCACTGTTCCTGGACCTTCCTGTCTTTCCTCACCTCCTGTCAGTGTGTGCTGTACCTCTCACTGGATGAATTTGTGTGCCAGCTGTGCATCTGTATTTCATGATTTTATTTGTGCAGCCAGAAGTTGTATATGAAACCTTCCTACATCAGCAGTAATGACAGCAATACTCATGTGACAGCTTTTGGCAGGTAGATTCCTACCTGAATTGTGGTAACAGTTTCAGTACTGCTTCCTGCTAGATAAGGGTCTTCAACAAATGCATAAGAAGTCTGGTTTCCATATCTGGGACGTTCGGGGTTGAGGAGTGAAATAAGATGACTATAATTTTTCTTTAGTTTTTTCACAGATGAGAAAACCCCTTGGAGTCGGGCTGCTACGAAGTAGCTCTTCCTACTCCTTTCTGTACTGTATTCTGTGGATGAAACAAAAGTCAGTTTTGATATGCTCCACCTATCATTCAGCCCAAATGCTAATGGTTTTTTTGTCATGATTTCCCCCTGTCCCAGCAGATCAAGATTAGAGATGATTTACTATGACTGGATATAGTTTAAATGGTTAAAGGTCATTTACTACTGGCAAATTACGTGTGGTTTCTTCAGATAGGACTGCAACCCAGTGCCTTGTGCTACTTTATGAATTTGCCTAAGATATGATTGTCCACTGATGCCCTTATGATACATTTTTCAGAGTATGGGACAACTTCCTTCACGTTGAACAAAACAATGTTCATAATTTAGTGAAGGATTAGATTTTAGGCTTTGCATTTGCGTTCCATTTTTTTTAAAAGTGTTGCTCTCTCTAAGACTGCATAGCTATAACCAGCATTTCTGAAACTGATGCATTCACTAATCCTGTGGGAAAATGCCAAACTTGTCAGTCTTTATAAATTGCTGTCTTTATGACAGGAAACTAGGAGGGGAAGGGTCTTATATCTGAATATAACAGCAAGGAGAAAACAGGGACGTAATGACAGATGTGTCCCCAAGTCACTGTTCTCTGTGGTGGAAGCAACACCCAGAGCAAGGGTCTTGCTGAAAGATTGGATGCAAGCCATGAGAACTCTATAAGCATCCGGTAAATGTTTTGCCTGGGCAAAGAGAAGACCTCCTGCGGGACAATTAAAACTTTTTTTTTGATTTGTATTGTTTCTGTTCAGTGCTTTCTAAACATAGCAACTATTTTTATATCTTTTGTGATGATAATAAAAAGTATTCTTTACTTTTAACTGAACATGTCATCTGTTGAGAATGAGGGTGAATGGCAAGACGTTGTCAACACAGTAGTGAGTCATAAATGGGGCTTCAGTCTTGCTTGTAGCATCCAGCACCCTCAGGCGAGATGGGGTTTCCTAGAAGGTTTCCACATGGTCCATCCCTAAGCAGCACAGACTGGCTTAAGAGCTTGTGAGGCAAAGTGTACCTCCTGGTCCAAGTGTACCTGGGGCGACTGTGAGAAGGTGCCTAATCCTTAGCTTCCACTGAGTTTGTATTCTCTCAACACTCACAGTTGAACTGCTGATGTGAAGTATCTTTTAATATGACCAGGAGTGTTGAGGCGTGTGTCTGAAGGGCTATCACTCATGCCCGTGCTTTCAAATGCCTTTGCTTATTCTAGAAAGATCATAAGTTAAGCACTGAAGCTCAAGTCCGGTACAAAATTTTTAATGTGGTGAAAAAAAAGCAATAAAAATTCATAGTTTGTGAATCTAAATGCAATAGTTTTAAAATTCAAAGCACTATAAAATAAAACTTTTAAAATATTCTGAAGATTACATTGTAGGTTTTGGTTTATCGTATTTTGGTTTTACTTTTAGAAAACAGTTCTTTTATAATCTGCAGTTGCACTGGCCAGAGCAAATACTTTGTCCTTTATGTTAAATAGCTTGATGAAATGGAAAGGAGAAATGGACATGACTTAGTGCTTTGCAAGCCTGTAAAGCTCAAATGTTCCTTATGCAGCAGATGCTCTAACTGAATATTATGAACTGCTCTTGTCAAGCTCACTTTCTAATAGATGTCACTCTTTTGTTTCCCCCTCCTCTTTTGCAGCAAGTGACAGGCCGAAGTTTTGGTGAGAAAGATTTTCGTTCCGGATTAGAAAACGGCATTCTTCTGTGTGAGTAAGTAATGCTTACAGTTTTGAGCCTTGAATACCATCTTGACTAAAGTAGAAAACAACCTTAGCTAGTATGTCCAATTGTTGATTTCCTTTTGAGGGTTTTGACATTATGCACAGTGGTATTTCACTGCGGTATCATTTCAGTGCCAAAGCTATTGTTATGGTGAGGGTTGAAATGTGGCTTAAAGAAAACAGGTTTTGTGAAGTGCTTCCCTCACTCCACCCCAGCTCCTTAGCTGAGTTATGTAAAAAATAAAAAAAAAGTTTATTTTTTGGTTTCCTTTTATTTAATGTTATTAACCACAGATTGGCAAACGGTGTTCCACACCTGCCTGTGGACGTCTCTGCTACAATGAGGCGTTTTGGACCGACTCCAAGTCTGAATGCTGTCAGGAGTTGACCATCTGAATACCATCAATACACAGCTGCTTTAATAGTTTCTGGAAAGGTTAGGCATCCTCTAAATTTGCCTAAAGGTGTGTTTCAATGACGTATTTTGTAATTTTTGGATGAGAGACACAAGTTAGCTTTTGCACATTTCTCTCTGTGGTTCTAATAGCTAGTTTTAAGGAAGACTCTTCCAAAACCTTGCTATAGGTTTACATGCCAAAGCTGGTGACTTCTAAGAGCAATATGGAAATGTGCCCTAATGCCCTTAGTCCTTTGAAAATCAGGTTGTCAGGCATTTGGGAGAATCTGCTGATCTGAATCGCCTGTGTGGACCAATTTCTTTCCCTGGACGTGCAGGGTTGTCACTGAAGTCGATAAAAATTGTCTTTGCACGGCAGAATGATGGAAGTTTGTGCAGAACTGAATCCATATTTATAAAGAGGATCTCCTGAGAAGTGTAGCTGGACAATTGCAGCTATTGGTAAAGTATTATACTATTCCAGGTACTGGAACTTGGAAGCTGTTTTCAGCGGTTCAGTTGAGCTAATATCCTGTAACTGGGCTCTAGGTAGCTTACCATAGATCCGAAACCTACTTGGGTAACTACTGTTATATGTCTCACTGGTGTCATTAATCAGACAGCTTGAACTTTAGCTTTTAAAGGTGAAAAAATATAAAGGAAATGATGTGATCTATTTTGATTGTAGTTGCGTGTCTTTGCTGAGGAGTGGCTTTGGGAGGAGGGAAGTAGTTGTTATTGTTGATCTAAAGTTGTGTAACTCAGAAGGAGCATACCTTCTTTGTATTTAAGGGTTGCCTCTCACACAAGATCTCTCTTCTCTGTGTGTTGAAGGGAAGTGCTGTGTGCTGAATCACTTCACAGTGCTCTTTAAATGTTAAGGTTGAATTGTGTTGCATGAAAAGCAAGGGCTGTGTATTTCAAGATTAGATTGTAATCTTATCTGCAAGTAAGCAGAGGTAGTCTGATTTAAATGCTGTAAACCTTTAAGATGGAAGGCTTAACTAACTAATGTTTTGCTAATGAGACTAATAAATATGTATTTCTTGGAAGGTTGCGAGCTCCGGTAATAACCAGGTCAAGGGACAGCACTTGGTTATACTATGAAATTGTTCTGTGATATTGGGCAAATTGCTTGTCCTCATTTACCACCTGTGGATCAGTGCGAATCAGCCTGAAGGAACCTGTCTCCTCAGCCTCAAATCTTAGAAGCCATGATGTTTGTATTGCATCCTGCTCTTGGTCAGTGAGCTGTGGCTGGTGTGTAAAACTCTATTAGGCTACAGAGCATTAACGAGAAAGCCACCAATTTGGCCTTCAAGTTTGGTTTCTTGATGATGAACAAACTGCAGCACCAGCAGTAGAAGTGTACTCCTCGCTGGTCCCAAGTCCGCTGTAAAATAGAGAACTCGACAGAAATTTTTGGGTCTAACACTGAGAACTGTTAGAGTATCTTCAAAAAGTACTTTGGCAAGTGAAGCACTGACAGTTAATTTTTTATCTGTTGCTCAGTGAAGAAGCACCGTAAAGCTGCCACAAGCAATAATGTCTTTCTAGACAGGAGTGTTGTGATTCATCAGAAACCTACCAGGGTACCTAATGAAAAAAATGTAATGGTATACAAGCTTTCTCTTAACTTCCTTCAGTCTCTGACTACATCAGAAGACAAGAAAGAAATTATAGCTATCTTGGTTTCTGAAGGTGGAAGAACTCATTGCTTTTGGTCAGATTTTATCTGATGTGTTGAAGTTTTAGGGAAAAGCAAACCTCTGTTTTTATCCACAGGACAGTACTCAGCGCAAGTGGCATTAACTGGCAACTCATAGCCAGACACTTGTGTGGGTGATGTCCGTGCGAGTGTGGAATGGTTGTGCTTAACTTCCACGTGACTGTTTCAGGGTTTTGCTTGCCCGTTGTATTTTGTGAGGAAGACTGAACGTGAACTTGGGCTCGGAGGGATCCCAGCAGCTAGAGGACTGGAAACCGCTGTCAGGAGTGGGGACACAGTCAGCATGCCTTAAATGTCCCAAACGTATCTCAAGCTACCTTCTGACTTTGCAGGTGTTTTGCAGAAGGGAACAGGGAAGTTACCATGCCAGAGTCCATTCTCCAAAGAGATTGGTCTTGTGCAAAAGGATGCAGGGGGAATCTCTTTCTCTGTCTGTAGGATTGTTTGACCCTTATACACGGTAATGCCAGGCCCGCCTCCGCTTGATCCCAGTCTCTACGTCCTACACAGCCTACAGACACATGCAGACATCACTACACTGGTTATAAATGATTCATTCACATCTAGCAACAATCCACATATTTTAATAAATGAAAACTAATGCAACTGTGCAGTGCCAAAAGCTCAGACTCTTGGGATGAATGTGTTGTGGAGCACCATCCTGACTAGTGGAGCAGTCCAGACGTGTATGCTTGCCACAGGAACCCACGACCCTTGCACCTGCCTCTCTGATAGAGTTTGTACTGTGGCTGGCGTCTTGATCTGGCCTCAGTACGAACTTTATAGCTTGACGCACTCAGCTGAGGAGCTGAGGGGCATATTTAAACAATGCAGGATGCCATAGAGCAACAAGTCGACAGAGGAGAGCAACACAAGCCCTTTCTTCTTTCTGGCTGTTCGAAAGCCCGCTTGTGCAGTTGCCCAGACAGTGGTGGCTCTAATTGTTCACCCAGCTGTACTGAGAAGCCAGTGACTATGACTTCTGTTTGTCTGAAATGAGTTCATGGTTTTTTTAGCATAGCTGTCTGACATCAGTGCAGATGGTGATTTCAGCAAGGGATATAATAACTACATAGGCAGAGGCAGTTCTTGCTGTGTTCTTGCTTTGTGAATTAAATTCTCGTATGAAAAGACTAAGGTGTTTCTGCATGGGTGGGCAAATGTGCCTTCCTGGGGTCATGGTTGAAAGCTATATGATACAGGAATACAACACCAGTAGCAGGAAATATCACTGGAAATCCCCTATTGCTGCTCCAGCACATGTTCAGGGGTTTTTTTCTCCCTTGTTACATAGCTTTAATGTTTAGGTTTGACCCAGATGATATAAGAAGCTAGAGGATTAATCAGAAATAAATTAGAACTGGTTGTTGGCAATGCTTAGGTGTTCCTGTTCTGTGGATTCAGGCACCTGAATGAAGGTTGACTGCCAAAAAAAGTCTGTCCTGTCTCTCTGTCTGCCCTGCTGTTATGGGTGATTCTGTTAGGTTTTTTGAGAGAGCAGGTAAGGAAGTCAAGGTTGTTTTTATTTCTAGTCATGCAACAAATGCTATTAATAATTCTAAAAATTATTATAAGAAAAAAATGCATATGTCTTGCTGCAGCCTTGCCCAGTTGTTACTGCTCTAATATCCTTGTAAATGTGTTTTCAATTTTTTTCCCCTTCTCCCTGCTGCCCACCTCCCCTTATTCAGCTCTGCTACTGCAGGATTTCTTCTTTCATGTTGGGCATTTGGTAGTTAGAGAGGTCTCTGTAGGGATGTGAGACTTCAAAAATCTGAGTTCATTACTTTGATATGGTTATTCCAAACAGGATATATGTCCAATATATCTATAAGAACTTCTGGCATGCAATTTGGATTGTATTTTCTCTCAAGCTTTCTCTGGAATCAAGCAATCCAGTTGCCCTGAAAGTTTGTATTCGTAGTAATGAGACTCTAACGTCAGGAACGGGACCAGACCATAAAGAAGAATAACAACGACAATTGGGATATGGGTCCTGGGCAAAAGACCTTAAACAATGAACTAAAACTGAATCCAGTTTGGATTACTAGCAGAAATTATTTGGCTTTGCAGTAGGGTCCAACAACGTCATGATTGTGTGTAGTACCTTGAGTTCTGTATGCAGAACAGTGTAGCTGCATGTCTGGTTTATGTATGTATTAAAATCAGATTACAGCAGTACATGCAGGCATAATAAACCTTTGATTTTTCTCAACCGTGCAAGTTCTGACAAATATTTAACTGCATGCCTTGAAAAGCAATGGCATACACATATAAAAGTGAAAGAGGACTAACTGTATGTGGTTAAAGACGGATGTCACTTGCCTGTGCAGTTCTGGATACCAATTTATGAGCACTTTCCTAAGGTCTTCTTTGTGTTTTAGAGACTGTTATTCTGTATATCAGCACGTGGCATTATGTAGTTTAGTAAAATGCGCAGAAACTACACTTATTCTTTGAAACCGGGGCTCTTTGTAGCTTTTTTGTTGTCTTTTAAAAGAGCAGATACAAAGATGTTTTACTGCTTTTAAGTAATCTTGGTAAAATTGCATAGGTACAGTGAACTAAAAAAAAATTTTACACTTTTTCTCTTGTAGGACAATATATAGAAAAGGCAGTTCTCTTCTGTTGTGCACACTAGGAATATATGCTCTTAAAAAGTACAAGAAAGTTTTTAGGCTTTACTTTTAAATAAAAGAAAAAGAGAAGTTAGCCATTCACATATATTATTTAAATAGTATTTAAAGAAAATGTAAAGCGTGGCTATAAATCTGAGCGAGCTGAAAGTGATTCTGACCAAGAATTACTTAATGGAATTTATCATTTATTCTGTCATGAGAATGATTTTCTTCCCCAAATAAGAAATCCCCTTAGCTTGTGTTCTTCACGTCGCTGGTGATGAATCAGCTGCATTTTCTCAGAGAGCAGTTTCTTTGGATGTGCGTCCTGGTTCTAGTGCATCTGACCAAGCTTTGGGCTGACATGAATGCACTTTTCAACAAGGGCTGGCTCTGTGCCAGATCAGTACAAGTGTAATGCTATGGAATAATAAAACTTTTGTGCTCCGAGTCAGTGATACCGGGAGGTATGAAGAACAGCCTTTGCTGTATATATGGTGTTTCAGACGTTCTTCTTGCAAGTTAATGTCACTTACGTCATCCTGTAGGGGAAAACAAATAGTCTTTGTAGATTATAGGATTCTTCAGATATGTCATTCTAATTGTCTGTCTGTCAGTGGTACGGGCCTGGCATCATTTCAGCACTTGGCTGTGTAGTGAACAGTGGAGAAGTCAGTGGATGCCCAGCCCTTATGCTTAATTAGTATTTTGCTTGACTTTCCTATTCTTGGAAACTAAGAAGGTGTTCAGTTTCGTAGGCATATTTGAAGTTTTGAATGTGACCCATGCTTTGAGGTGAGAAGGAATTGGTGTTCTCCTGCGGTTTTCAGGCTCTGTGCTGTAACGCCAAAACATTATCAGCATTGTGAATTTGGCATGTCTCCAGGTTTGAGAGATGGGCCCCAAGGCTCATTAAGCATGAAGATTTAGGTTCATGTGAGGACATTTGAAACAGTTTTATATGAACACAGAGTTCTTAATCTTTAAGTTTTATTGCCATTTTATAATGAAGAGCTATTTATTAAGATGGTTTGGATCAGGGGCCAGAGGTAACATTAACCCTAATGCTAAGACCACGATGAGAACAGGGGAATAGCCAGTGAGGGGCATGCTTGAGTACAGACAGAATGACCTGTCTTTGTATTTATGTTTTTAAAATAAAGTGCATTTCGGCAGACTAAATAGTAGAGTTTTTTCACTGATGCTTGGTTATTGACAGGGCAGGAGACTGTGGAACACTGACCCACTCAAAAGGAGCGTTGCTCAAATGCAAGGCAAGGTGATCCTGTGAGAAGTTTCAGCTTTTCAAGAGCGTATGTTTAAGAAAGCATATTTGGTATGGGAAATTATCCATGGCCGTTGCTACTCGGTGTAAATACTACGCATGAATTGTAAATTTATAGGTGCATGAGATGCTCTTTACGTCATCAGTCCTTGTGATCGTAGGTTCTGTATAAATAGCTTGTGAAGTTACTTACTCATAATCTTCCCTGTTGCCTTTCTTGAGTTGTTTGCAAGGCCTCTATTTTGTTCATATTTTCAGTCTTTGGTGGAGCAAGACTCATGCAGTTCTGTGTTTGGAATATTGTTTTCTCAATGCTGCATATTTGCATAGGTCTTTATTCACTTTGTCCATCTTAGACTGGACTGTGAGCCCTTTGTGGGACAAAGTCAGTTCTGTCCTGCTTGTTAAAAAAGCACCTTGTTCATCTGATTCTAAATAAATGAGGTCAGGGGCATCATTAGCAATCACTCAAGAATGTTTTCCCAAAAATATTTTTGTGACCTCAGGAACATGTTTATATTTTGAAACTTCTTAACCGTGTCTTTTGTAACAAAATATTTTGACTTTTCATTGTTCACTGTTTCAATGTGATTTGTTCATCTTCAAGGCTAGTAGTGGATTTTTCTGTCCTTTTCAAATATTCGGGGGCATTTTGGAGCTGCCACTAGAGCATGAGTTAAAAATATGTGGATACTGAAGCTGTCTAGGCTAATAATTATCAAGTGCTGAAAGGCTGCTTGTTTGAACGTGAGTCTGTAAAACTTAATTTGAAGAGAGAAATGTCTCTGTGAAGGTTTACTGTGGATAGAATTTCCTGAACTCTCAAATATGAAATGCCCTTTTACTTTTAGATCAGATCATTAGTAAGCTTTTCTTTTTAGGAATATGATCTGTTACTTGAGCAAAGAGCTCTGTTGGATACCTCTCCCTCCAGCCTGGACTGATCCGTGAACACACATCGCTTCAACCTTTCTTTTCACTGCTTCTGACGTTTATTCTCTGAAAATGCTTCTCCTCCATTTCCTCCCAGAAACAAGGTCTTTTTGGAGGCTGGGTTTTGGCAGCCATCCTCTGAATATTTTCATAACTGACGCTTTCTTGCAAGAATGTCATGGGCAGTTTATTGGTGCTTTTCATTCGATCTTTTATCAACTGTTGCCTGAAATGCCTTCTCTTCCTGGCAGAAGTTTTTCAAATTCTTAACTAATGATAAAAACTCCAGGATGGTCTAATAGGTTACTCACTCAGTGGCTAGTACTGATTTCAGCTTGTCTGTCCAGCTGTGGAGATACCTTATCTCCTGGAATGCCAAGCCTTGGGGACAGCACCAATAGAGCTATTGATTCTTCCCGTACCTAAGAGAGCTGTTTTTTGTCGGGGGAAGGAAGTGACCCAGCTTCTCCCTATGAGTGGGGATAGAGCAGCTTTCCACTTCCATCGTGCCCTTTTGTTTCTCTAAGGTAAGACAGGTCTAAGGTTTTAGCTTCTATGCAGTGTCTTACTGTGCTTCGTTTAACAGGTCGCTGCTGGAGAGTTCAAGCCAGCACCTGGCACAGGGGAAAGGGAGGATGCGTGTCTGGTTGTGCCAGGGGAGGTTTAGATTAGATATTAGAAAAAATTTTCTCACTGAAAGGATTGTAAGGCATTGGAACAGGCTGCCCAGAAAAGGGGTCGAGTTACCATCCCTGGAGGTATTGAAAAGAGGTGTAGGTGTTATTTGTAGGGACATGGTTTAGTGGTGGACTTTGCAGTGCTGGGTTAACGGCTGGACTTGGTGATCTTTGAGGTCTTTTCCAACCCTGATGATTCTATGTTGGACTGAAAGTGACAAGAGAACTTTGAGAAGAACAGAGGGTTGTTCTGACTCAGGACAGGTGCATAAATGCTAGGGGTGGTGGGCAGAAATCCCCACAGAGAGCTTGAAGGGTCTGAAAGTAGGTCACGTGTGTATGTAGAGACTCAGGTTTTGTGGATGGAGCCTGAAAATTCTTAGTTGTATCCTGGTTTGGGTTGTTGTCTTTTGGGTGTTTGGTGGGAGTGTTGGGATCACTCAGAATGAGCTGAGGGTTAGCATTAGGACTGGGGAAGGGGGCACAAGCTGGAGCTGCAGATGTAGTTGGGGCTGCCAGAGGAAGATACGTGCTGCAGGTTTTTTCTCCTGAAAACTCTTTAAACTAGGACATGGCCGGGGACAGGAGGCCCAGGGCAGCTAAGTCCTTTGATTAGGATTGGTGGGGCAAGAAAGAGTGGGACTGCAGTTGTCAGGGGCTGCTAGGAGAAGGTGGGAGTTAGTGTTTTTTCTCACCTGCAGAGTCTTCCCCTTGAGCCATGGCCGAGGGTCTTGTGCCAGGTCCCCAATGCAAAATGGTGAAGGGTCTTGTTTGCCCCATATTTCAACAGAAACCTACCAGAGCTGATAAAACTTTGTATATCAAGACATGTGCTCTGTGCCAGTCTAAATTGGCACAGAAAATTTAGTTTCATAGTTACAGGCCTCTGTAAGAAGAGGTGCAGTTAGTGGATTTCTGAGAAGCAGGGATGGACAGTAACTGTGTGAGTGAAGGCGACCACTGAGACACTGCACAAACAGCACGAATTTTCAGCTGGGTTGGTAGCAGAGCAGGCTTAAACCACTCAGGGTTTCGGCGTCTGGATTGTTGCTCTAGATGAGGCAATAATTCAGAAGCAGTCCGTCTGCTCTGGAAGAAACCTCCCTTTGTCGTGTTCTGCAGCAAGCAAGTCCCGGGGGATTTGTGCCAGACTGCTTAGAAATGTTTCCAACAGGAGACAAACTTTTTAATAATAATTTCAATTTCTTCCTCAGGGTTTTCCATCTTGCCCCATCCCATTTCCTCTCTCTTCAGCCTCCAAACGGTGACCCAAAATGTTGTTTGTTCCCTACTCCTTTCCTTCCCCTCAATTTATCCTTCTCCCATATTTCACAGGGAAGTCTGTACAAGCCATTTTGAAGATTTATTTAGAATGGGTTTTGGCGTTTGAGGTTTCCATTAAGAACTCTTTATTTTGCCTTCTATTATCGTCTATGACTTTTAATCTGCACCTGCAATATTGGTTATGGTGCCTGATGTATTCACATTTGAGTAATAAAGAAAATGGGATGCTTTAGCTAATATGTTCTTTTTTTCCTATGACAGAATAGGCAGACTGAGGATTGAAGTCACAAGAGAGCTACAGTATTTGGAAAGAAGTCCTCTGGCAAAAAAAGAAAAAAAAAGACTTAAATTGCTTGGTGTAGCAGCTAAATGGAAAATAGTTTTACAAGATTGCTGCTGTGTGAGGTTAAAAAGTACCATAGTATCTTTTGGGGGAAAAAAAGTAATTTTTTTTTCTATCTGTGAAATAGAATAATAGTTCTAGAAGACAGGCAGTTCTTTTCTTGCCATTCTCTTCATCTAATGGGGAAAAGTGAATTTTTTGTAAATAAAAGTGTATTAATTCATTTGTTTTTAAGACATTACTGTTAGAGAGGAGGAATAGTACAGCAGTCTGTATGAGCTTGGGTTAAAGGGTTTTTAACTTCCAGAATATTAAAAAAATACCCCCAACTCCCAAAAGTATCATTCATATTGGTTTTGTTGCTACTCCCAATACATGATGGTGTTGGAGACGTGGAAACTTCAAGAATGTAATAACATGGGTACAATTTAGGACGAGGGGAACAGAGGCTTTACTAACTATGATCATAGAAAACTGAAAATAGCATCTCCCACTCTGCTCTCTTGTTCTCGCCAAGTGATTGCAGAGACCCGACCTATGTACTGTTTCAGGGAGACACAAAGGGAAGATGAGGAAAACTGATCATTCAATGTTCATAAAGCCAGATGTTCCCTCCAGGAGGGATGGACTCCTTTATGAGCTTGCAAACTGCCACAGTCGTAAGGAATCAAGCAGCAAATAATGTGCCACTGAGGAGAGAGAGGGTTCTTGGTGGAGCTTTGAGCAGTGGCACACCACCTGTTATCCTAGCTCAAAAGCAGGGAGCGAGAAGCCATCACAGACTGTTAGCTTGTAGTTGAAAGGAATATTCTTTTAGTTTGGATAAACTTCTCAGCCAGGCCTCTCAAATATTAAATATGAATAATTTTACCACCACAGTAAGCTGCCAGAGGAGTCTGCATGAATGAAGACCATGTAAGCCCAAAATGAAGTTCCTCTCTTCCGTAGTGGCTATTCTGATTTTCAGAGAGTTTCAAATTTAAGCAGATATCTTTGTTTCTCTTCAAAGATCTTGAATTTTAAGTCCATGTCTTGACCTGACGATTTTCTTCCCAGTGGATGGAACTGGTTGAATTTTTCTTTAGATAAAAGGCATTATGGTTTTCTCTTGGGGGAAGGGTGGTGAAGACACAGTGTTTGTTGCAACAGGATTTTACAATTAAAATTCCCCACTTTTAGAGGCTTGGTCATTTTTTTTGAGTATTCTAACAATGAGCCATGTCAGCACATCTCATAGCATGCTCATGGGTGGTGAGGAACTTGGATTTGGAGGGTTGCTAATCTTTGGACACTGAACAGTATTCAACTGTGGTATCACTGGCCTAATGGTGTTTTCATGATGAGATGGGGGTTTTTTGGATTCCCTTTTTATTTGTCTTCTCTCATTTATGATTTATGGGGCCCTCCATTCTACACAATATATGTAAGGATGGCATTCAATTTCAAGTCAAGATGAAGAAAAATAGACAGGCCACCCATAAAGTGTACATCCTTTCTCACTTTCCTGCAGTGCAGAAACTGCCAGATCCGGATGCCTTCTGGGTTTCTGCTCTCAGGGTGTTCCAGGCATGATCTGCCTGTATGCAGGGAAGGCAGGCTGATGTGACAAAATTCACCCAGAGTCTGTCTGGGTCACTGATGTGGTCTAGATCAATTTAGAATATAAAATCAATACTGTTGAGTTCCTGTGCTGTGGATATTCATCCTAGTCTTTCTTCATTTCAGAGATGGAATTAGGGTGTCCATGTGTGTTTTCAGAAGGGAGAAAGGGGAGATTCTTCTTCTCTAGCCACACTGAAATCCTTATGTGCTGGGGAAAAGTGTTTGATAATTTGGATGTTGTGACTTACCACTCATAAAATACTCCTTTCTCATAACAGGTTGCTGAATGCAATAAAGCCGGGATTGGTAAAAAAGATCAATAGACTACCGACCCCCATTGCAGGTTTGGTGAGTATATCAAATGGAGGAAAGTATTTCAGTGCTGCTTTTTGTACCTTGACATTGACTATGTGATTCAGATAGCAATTGTTTTTGTAATTTGAACTCTTCTGGCCTAGTAAACTCAGACAGTCCCTCTGAAATCTGAATGCTCTGTGTAGTCACCTCAAGACCTTTCAGTCTTCTTTTTTCAGAAGTAGGCAGTATTCAAGTGGTGGGGAGTATTTTTAGAGGAAGATGATCTTCTTGGTTACATATCACCTCCCAGTTGTGGCACTAGCTTTAGAAAAACTGGAATGCATGCATTAGAAGCCATCACCACAAAAAGATAGCTTTTGGAAAGGAAGAAAACTGTGCTTGTGTATTTTGTCTCGTTTTCCCTTTCCCCAAAATACCACAGTCTGCAGATAACATTCATTGTGGGACTATCTAGGGAACTGTTTCATGTTGACTTTAAGGGCAGAGCAAAAGTTGGCCATACTCTGTTGTAAGCAAGGAAGAAAGACTGCAGAGGATGTGCTGACAGCTCATGGGCTGTCAGGAGCGCCGGGTGCTCAGGGGGTCACCTCGAGTGGTGGCACAGCCCTGTGCTTGCTGTTGGGGCAGAAGGTGGGGGTATGAGTGAGTGTTGGGTCTAGCCACATAGAATTAGCCACATAGAGATATGGCTGTATTGATTTTACCTTCAGTTGTATTTGGGAATAAAAGGGTCCTTGAGCATGTGGAAGGTACCCGTCCTCGATTTAGACTCATCATAAATACGTGGTTCCTTTGTGTTCTGGCACTGCTCACATTGTAGCTTATGCAAGATTCAGAATATGTTACTTGTTGATAGCTGAAGTTAACGTTCCTTTGTATAAACGGCATTAAGAAGTTTCAGTGTATCAGAAGCCATGTTACATTTGCTGTTAAATTGGTTCTATAATGTTGTTGCATAGCCTTTGAGGCTGTGTCTTTCAACCTCTTGATTGACAAGGATATTTCTGCATGAATACTGCCTGGTTTTAGAATCTCATTTTTGATCCCCACCACCCTTTCTCTAAAGTTTCCTTGGGTGCCTTTCTTTTGCCTCTAAAACTCATCTAGTTTTATTCTTTTGCAGTCCTATTTGAAAGGAGTATTTGATATAAACAGCTGCAAAAAGTACCAGTAGTGCAGTTTTCTTTTCCTTGGCTCGCTTTCAGGAAAGACTCAATTTTTGTTATGACTGTTTTAAGAAGATGATATTGAATTACATTGGTTTCTTTCCTTATTCATATGTAAAATCCCAATGGTAAGGTGGTTGTAGTAGGAAGGACATAGAAAAAAGTCATTATGTGTGTGTGTGTGTATTTTTCTCATTCCTTGAGACAAATCTCTCTTGTAGGATGTGTATCTTCAAAGCATTATGAGAAAATCGGTTTTCAGGCTACTAATGATACGGCAGATCTTTTTTGTGTTGTAAGGTGGCTTCATTACCCATACCTGTGTCCTCTGATTATCTTTAGTAATAACATTTCTAAATATTTTTCCTAATAAATAATTAGGCTATTAAAAAAGTTCACTGTTTCTGAGTTCTTGAACACTACCAATGGATGTTTTAATCTACTGTTCTGTGAATAAATCGCTCCAAACAAAACAAACTATCTAAATTTCCCCTTGCCTTCCAAGATGTCTGGTTCCATACCTGCTGACTTTTGTTGCCATTTTTAGTTACAGTGGTGAGTAAGTGGCTGTTTTAAGGATTGCATGTGAATTTAAATGATCAAGTGTTCTGTCTAGTCTGTTGTGCTTATTTATGGTGTATTATTTAAAAGTACAGCCATCAGGGGTATGTTTGAGAACAGGGTGTATCCTTTCCTTTTCACTTACCTGTACCATGCCTATGTGTCTGAAAAAAAAAAAATTAAAATATTGACACTATGGTCCAGAAGCAGTTATACCTCCTAGGTAGTTGACCATATATGAGAAACATTCCTTTATTAATTGCCAGTTTTTCTTTATTATCTTACTTTTGGTTGGCTTGACATACTAAATAGTAACTTCTTTCCAGTTATTTCACCCCAGTGAGTGCGATTTCCTCAAGCACAAGTAGAAATGCTGTGAAAGCTACAGTACCTTTTCTGCCTTGCATGAGATAGGTGCTTTTAACTCCTAGATACTGCTTCTGCCTAAAAAGTGTAACCTAATTATTGTAACAGAATCAATTTCTTTCCAGTAGCTGGTAGAATAAGTATTTATTTCGCTAGGAGAGACAAATGGGTATGTTTTCTTTTTTACACAATAGGAGGAGCTAAAACTTATGAGTAATTGTGGAGTATTCAAAGTGCCTTTTGTTTCATCTTTAACCTCCAGAGACACAAACAGTTATATATTATGTAGCTCTACAAAATGTCTACTTGAGTCTAATTCTCCAGATGACAGTCTATTTTTCTCCTTTGTTATGGTAAGGAAAAATTAAGAAGTGTCCTTTTTTGAAGGAAATAACAGTGACCTTGAAGCCCATATCAGACACATGCTGAGGTGTTCATTTGGGAGTATCATCAGGTGTAAAAATTTTGCCTATATTTCATGTTTGAGTGACTTCTCACAACACTTCCGTGAAGTATCAGTGTTGTCAGACTGAATTCTTCAAACTTTTCCTGGCATTTAAAACTAGATGAATCTGCAGTTACTCTGAAATTCTCACCAGTGACTTGCTCATGTAGTTTAAGGGGGAATAGTTGATTTGCAGATCTTGTGTACCAGAACACTAAACATTTAAGTAAAATTTATTGGCTGTAGTGCTGTGGTGTTAAAGTAAGAACTCAAGGATCTGAACACCACCATACTAAGCACAGGCCATATAAATACACAAAGATGATCTTTGTCTAGTTGCAAGTCTTAAGTCAGGATGTGGATTGTATGCAGCATTACATATAGAATTACATATGTTCAGCTTGGCAGGCTTGTTTGTAATTTGCTTTGATCTCCAGAAGTGCCGACTGCTTCTGTTATCACAGCAGAAATGATACATTGCTTTAATGAAAGAAAATGTAGGACCACTGGTTTGGTATTCAGACTTACAGTATTAAATCTGATGAAATGTTTTCTCCTTCTTGTTCAGTATTCATTAATCCTGAAAGCTAATGCTCCCACCAAAAAGCAAATTCACAAAACATTCAAAGAACATATTAGGCCTAGGTAGGAGTAACAGGCTTTACTAAAAGCCTCGTTGCCAGAAGAAATTTTCTCACGTGAGAAATTGATACTGAGCATCTTTTTTCTAAGACTGTCAGCTTTCCAGCACCATCATTTCATGTATTTAATTGTAGAAGGCTGGAGAAGTATTTTGCCTGAGTTATTAATTAAAAAACCATCTGGAGCTGCAGAAGACTTACAGGGATGTATTGGAGTACAATGAATATAATTAAGTGATTTTTACAAAACCGGCAATTTTTTCAGTGAGTTGCTGTTGGTTTCTTTCATTTTGTATGACATTCATAGTGAATACAACTAATTTTTAAGGTTTCTACTACTTGCAATTTTATACTTCTATACTTTATTATCTATTCTATAAAAAATCACCAGCATCACCACAGATAAGCTTTGCTCTGTAATGCTAACCGCTGTATGTTGACTTTCTTTTTCCCTTAAAAAGATTCCAGCTTTTGCTTCCTGTCCCTGAATAATGTCACTTTGTGAGAAAAGAAAAGGTTTCTGCCTTATCTTTTGTTTGACAGGGTTTAGGGGAGTTTATAGCATTACTTCAGTTCCTTGAACAATCCCCACAGGAGCTCAGACACTTACTTCAGAGGCTGTGTGAACGATTCTCACATATAATACTAGGAAGTAGTCAAGACAAAGATAGAGAGATGAACTTTAGCTTGCATCTTGGCTCATGTTTCAGCACTACTGAATAAAAATCTGTTTACCGTGGCATCCAGTTTTGAGTTTGTTTACGGTCCTTAACTTTGTGACATACGTATGATATAGCACTGGAAAAAATAGCTCTGCAGAAGTCACCTGGTTGCATGGTTATTGCACCAACTTGGACAGAACCGTAACGTGCTGCTTAAGAAAGCTTGTTCCTGTGAAAGCAAGGCTGGGTTTTTTTCTCTCATTATTTTCCCAGGAAGTTTCTTTTGGCAAAGTGTTCTCTGAGAACTTGCTATTACCCTTATTAAGAACAGCCACCTGTCTGCTGGTGCTGGTAGTTTGTTCTTATGCTGGTATATTGCACAAATTGTAGGTTTGGGGTTTTTCCATCTTATATGTTATTTCAAAGAAATGTCATTGTTCTTTTAGCTTTCAGGAGTTTGTGCTACTAATTAAATTCAGCAAATGAGAGCTTGTTTCTTCAGGCAAGTAGGAACGTCAAAATAAAATTACAAGACCCAAATAAAGTATAATGTGTTTCACACAATTAGAAATAATTAGCGAAGATAGAGAAATACACAGAACTTTAACAGATATGCATTATTTTTATCACTCTTTTCATTCATACCTCCTTGTTACTAATTTTTTTCTTTTAAAATTATCTTCTTGTTTTTTTCTTTTAAATTTATTACTCTCCCTTTAATTCTAGTACTTTCTGGAAAGAGCCTGCTCCTATTATAATATATAGATTCATAATTTATGATAATTTCTGTTTCCTTGTTTTGTACTACTGTTCTCTGCTGAATATATTCATTTCCCAGGACAATTGTATTCATAAAAAAGTCTTGCTGTGTAAGTTGTGGTACATGTGAAGTAAACAGAAGCAAAGTTTCCTGACTATCTGAAAACAATGAGTTCTTGGCACTCACATCCCAAAAGCATTTTTGTGAATGTTGACGGAAAACAAAGTGTCAACAGCGTAGCAAAATACTGTGCAAACCATTCTGCCATGTTTTCTGTGGATCTTCCTTGCCAAATAGTAATTGGTTTCTCTACACCTCTTGTGCCTGCTTTCAGTTCTGAAATGTGAGTGTTTGACTAACGCAATATTTAGGGTCTGGCCGGCGGTGCAGAGCAGCACTGTGTGCTTTGGCTCATCACATACTGTAATAGATAATGAATCTCTTCTCTAAAGCAAAGTATCCTTAAAAAAAATTAATCATTAGTATCGTGTCCTTGTATGCTTTGTGTTGTTTGGGTTTTTTTACTCCCCCAGCTTTCTAGACTGCCTTCAAATTGATTTGTCATTTAGATTTTCCTGCCTATTTGTGTGGGTGTCATCTGAGCTGGACAGAGTTACCTTATAAAATTCATGTGTAATGAATTTAGCTGTATGTTGTATTCATAAATATTTCTAAGTTACACAAAGAATATAAAAGCAAACTCACAGGTGTTTCTTAACCGCATTGTTTGTAAACAGTCTGTGTGGAACGATCTGCAGTGAAGCTGTAGTTAATTCATTGCAGAAGAGGAAAACAGCCATCAGTTCAAATTTGGCAGGAAGCACAGAGAAAGCAGTATTGGGGGCAAAATGAGATGTAAACAAATAAAAACTAAAACATTATATGGAAAGTCAGTTGGTTTTCTTTTTTAAACTGGGTCGAAGGTTTTTAGTGCTTCCAATTAACCATACAAATGCTGTCCAGAAAGCATTGCTCTCCTGCCATTTAAACTAGTAATACAAATGCAAAATACAGTGCTGGCATCTCATTTAGTATTTTAGTGATTGAAATGGGTGTGCTTACTCTGGTGTGCTGGGTTTGGTTCCAAAACTCTCAAACATTTGATGCTGGAAACTAATCATTGATCTGACAGCAAATGTGCTGGAGACATATTCCACTGCTGCACTTGGGTTTAGCCCGTGTTGCCTGGCTTACAAGTTGTACTATAATCTGATGTATGCATGCAAGAGGGGCTGAAATCATAGGAAAATAATAAAAGGCATGTACTATAGAAAAACGAACAAACTAAACAAAGGGAGTTAAATGACCCCGCCTTATTTATCTGCTTGTGATGGTCTGAGCTGCATTTAGCTGCAACACACACTCTCAGAGAAGTGAGTTCTGCCAAGTCCTACTTGTTCACCATCTCTGTATGGCTCATAGGTTGTCCCTAACATCAATGAGCAATCACTTCTTTCCTCAGCTACCAGCTGCAGTGTTGTGTTTATGATGGCTGGAGGTGAAACTTGAAGTGAAGAAGCTTGATTGTTTCCAAACTGCCCATTATTGATCCCTCAGCGATTTTTGTGTGCTTCCTGCACCACTGGCCCCAGCCAGAACTCAGCCAGGACTTTGGCAGATCAACCTCACTGCTGGCCCTAAAGTCCCTTCTTCTGGATGCTTCCTTGGCTGGAGTGCTTACAGTGCACTCAATAAGCTAAGCTGTTTGTTGGCTGAGACCTCTCCTTGTCATGCTAAGGATACTGTCCCTTTCTGCCAGTGTCCAGGAATTTGTCCCTTGTTACAAGCTGAAGTCTGTCATTTAGTACCCAGGGTGCCCTGAACAGTTTCCTTGTTGGGTCAGAACAGCATCAGCCAAGATGGGTAAATGTTTGCAGGACATATGTGAAGGATGGCTGTGATGGATGTATGCAAACTTTGTCATGTTGTTGAGACCTCTTCCCAAACCAGACTGGTTAGGATTCAAAGGTGCAGCGTTTTCACAGTCAGCTTAAGCTGTGCCCTCGGCCTGCTGAGCTCTGCTGCTGAGAATGTCAGGACTTGGTTTGGCCAAATGCTAATAATACGTGTAAGCTCTTTGTGGCAAGGATCATCTGCTGGTCTGTTTTTGTCTAACACCTCACCCCATGAGTCCTGCTCCGTGGCCAGGACTCCTAGACAGTATGTTAATACAAATAATAAATAACAGTTACAAAAATATCACAAGCATTCCTATGTCATCCACAGTCTCATTTTAGACTGCTCTCCCAACAACTGTGAGCTTAATGACTTGGTTTATAATTAGCTTTATTCACACTGAATAATTTAGAATGTTAATACGGAAATTTGGAGGCAAGGGGAACGTTTTCTATGTTAAAACCAAAAGAGGATGGTCACTGCAGAGGATGTCCTTTCTTGAATGTTTGGGGTTTTTTTCTGTCTGGAGACACTCTTTTCTTGCTCAGCCTTAGCATGCTTTAGAAAAAAGTGTTTGATTAAAAGCAAAGAGTCTACCTGTTTAGGGCTGTCAAGTGGCTTCTCAAAGATGTTATTTATAAAATATTATAATGATTGTTTAATTTTTATTTTTTTTTGCATAAGAAGTTAATAAACTGAAGGATTCCAGGGATAACATTTGAAAACAGCAAAAACAAAAACATTGCTACTGCTGAAGCGATAATGATGGGCAGCTGAAATGTAAACTCACCCTTATCATGGCATTAACCTTTACTATAAATGACAGAGTCTTTCCTTGGGTTGGGGAGGGCAGCTGGCTTCCAGGAGGAGCTCATTTTGTACCCATGAAAAATGTAGGGTGCCCACTGGAATAATTGTTAGATTTGCTTTCAGATGCTAGAGTCCTTCTGCAAGTTCAGCCTTGACTTGCATTACATTGGTTTAATGACACTGAGTTGAGTGAGTATTTCAGAAATGGCAAGCTTTTGAAGAATGATCTCAAAGTATCTGCAAGTATCAGAAAAAATAATAGTTTAACAAACAAAATGCCATTTGCCATGTAGCTTAAACTTGCACTTAATTAAGTGAAGGATCAGTGCCTTTCTTGAGCTGCTGTCTTAGAAACAAAGAGCCTCCTGAGCAATGATTTATACTCCTCAAAACAAATCCCACTGTTGAAGCTTATGACTTCTCTTAATAGTTGGGCAAATACCAGGTGCTCTGGAGACATGTACCATCTTCAGGAGTTTTCAGTGAGGGAGTTGGATGCCCTGAGTTTGCAAATGTGTCGCCTGTGTCCTGTGGGGAATGTGGCACTGTTGCAGTTGTACCCAGGCACCTGCAATTTTTGTGTGTCTTCTGTCACAAAATTGATTAGTTTGCAATGAAGATATAAAAAGAAGCACCGAGCTGGTGTACTGCAAGTGTTTAGGCCAACACACATAAAATATGCAGAGCTACAACTATCCAAGTCTTGAAACTAATTAAGTGTCAGCTTTTGTCCTTCGCAAGAAAAACTAGCCCTGAGGTTATGGTTGCTTTCAGCTACTCTGAATTTGGCTTTCCTACGAATGACAGCACTGGCCTTCATATTAGCTGGAGTGGGCAACTGATCTGGCTAAAAAATACCCTTCATCCTACAGCATGAACAGAAATGCAGGCAGGAGGGAAGGAAGAGGCTCACCAAGTTGGGAACTGATTCCATCAGTTTAAAATAGTTCTGAAACTGCAGCTACTGAGTTTAAACTTAGATGCACTCCTTAAGGTATTGGCCAAAAGCAAGGCACGCAGGAACCCGGGAAAGTATCAACCTTAAAGCCTTGGTTTAAAGGTTGTCTGTGTTTAAAATTATACTTAGTAGTAAGTATTCTCACTCCCTAATTCTGGAAAGCCTCTCACAGGTTGGAGTCTGTAGGTCTGCGCTATAAATACCATCTCTGATCCCCAACTGTCTTTTTCAGTGACATGTAGCCTCTGCTGCAGGGAACAGCTAGATCAATCTTGATAACCAGATAACAGCAGCACTGGAAAAAGGGAAGGAACCTTCCCAAAAGCTCCTAACACGAGAAGTCCTTGGGTGGCAAGCAGGAAGAGTTTTCACAGTGTGGTCAGACCAACAGAGCGTCCACCTCAAAATGGTCCAGGGAAGCTCAAGCTTCCTTGACCTTCTCTTGTGAAAAGAGAGCAAGCAACAGTCTGTTGTGACCCTGGCCCTTGGGCTGAAGATGGTGGCAGAAGAATGCTGTCCCTAATCCCCTCCCTGGCTGCAAATCAACGTGGTGAAGTCTATTGCAGTTAACGTCTGCTAGCAACTGTTCGTACTGTTTCTATGCTGAAAACCTTTCCGGGCACTCTTAAGTGGATTTATTTTAGATGATGTGCATGTTGCAAGCAGGAGCCTACGTGCTGAATGCAGATGATGGAACGTGTCTCGCTCCAAAGACCACACTGCAGTTGTTTCCCTGACTTAAAGCAAACAAGCAAAAAGGCAAACTAATGGAAAACTGTTGCCTTAAAGATCCCTGCACAGTGATTTCTTTAGTTTAAGAGCCCAGCAAAATTCTGTAGTCTGGTGCTATGGTCAAGAGTTCATAGAGGCTGAAATACCTGACACTGAATTCTCCTTGTCTCTGCATTCCTCACTGCTCCTGGATTAAAGCCACTTGCTTCCTGCTTGGCATGGTACTTTTCAATTGTAATGTGTTTCCTCTTAAATGTCCAGAGGTCTAATGATGCTATTGTAAACCTGTTAAAATTAATGCTGCAGAGGAAACAGCTTAGTTAATTGCTTGTGGAAAATACAGTGATAGGCTGAACTATCTGACTGAGGGACATCAAAACCATTAACTATTAACTGAAAAACCTTGTGATACCATGTGAAAATCTGCCCCACAGCTTAGTAGGAGAATTGCACATCCATTTATGTACAAGCAATATAAGTAATGGTCTGGAAAATTAATATTGCAATACAGAGGCAATCCTCAGCTCTTTGGAGTGGTGTCCTTCTATTAAAGTCCTCGCTATTGCCATGTATTTGTTTGTTTCTGCCTCCTCATCTTCATGTGGGAAGCACCATTATTTAGACGGCGAATGTCTGTTTTTCTTTGGGGCAATAGTGCACGCTGATTTATTACTGCATGATGTGTGAAAGGGAGTTTTCTTTTCAGGCTTTTCAATAAGGGGAGAGTATTGAACTTGCTAAATGTGTGCATGCATCCAAGTGTGTACTTAGTTCAGCTCAGCTTTTTTCAGTCCATTCTGTTATGCTATTTCATTACCTCGGCTTTTCTCCTTTGAATTGTAGTAGTTCTCATGCACCATTTAGAACCAAGCTTGTGTTACCCCATAAGGGCAATGGTAAACACAATACTTTCCCCTCTTCTCCTTTCTCTTCTTTTTTGGTCATAACATTGGTATTATTTGGTCTCCTTTTACTGCTAGAGAGATGTTACTTGCCTTAATAATATGTTGCAAAGTTTTATTGGCGTGTTGGGAGGCATGTTGGACTGAGTGCCAGATTGTGACTCTCACCCTTGCACCTGTTGTGGGGCAACAAATTTCGGACCTTAAACTGATAGCCCAGGCTGCTGATGCTCTTGCTGCTTGCCTTTTATAACTGTTGGGTTGGTTGGGTGCTGCGTAGCTTGGCTGCACAGCCAACAAATCCTACGGGTGTTACCAAGCGTTCCTGGATATTTCTCATACCTTTTCTTAACGAAAGCTGCCTCGTTGCTGTTGTCCTTTAATACCATTTCTAGTTTGATTGGAGAGAGGCTTGCTGGTTTTTCCACAACCAATCCTAACTTTACCGCTCCTGCCTAGCAACGGCATTAGGGATCTTAGAGCTAATGCCTGCTGTTGGGTAAATTACCTGAGTTGTCAGTAGGACCTTGCATGGTCATCTTTGCATTCAAGCCCTGATATAATGTAGTTATAGAGGTTCCTGTGAAGCTGCTTCATGAGTGCCTTCAGGAGGAAGCTGCAGGCCTCACTTGCTGGTGATGGGCACGAGAAGGTGCAGCACAATAACCACAGCTGTAAAAGTTCTGGTGTCAGTGGGACACAGGCTTACCGTGCAGGCAGCGCCCAGTCTTCGGCTGGCTACAGGAGGGATCCAAGGTCATTTTGGCAACTAAGAGTGCTGAACTGTGAAGCAGGTCTGTTTCCTTGGCCAGCAGTGCATGGATCAGGAATGCTGGTCAGTGGTTTTTTGGTTTTAACCTTCCTGTCCTTCCTATCTCCTCCTGTCCCGCAGCCCGCAGCAGTGAACAGGACCATGCTTTAAATGCTCTCTGTCTCTCAAGCCTGGTTTTCAGACCAAAGCTGGCAGACCTGCTAGATAAGAAGTGTGACGTTTATGTATTAATTTCTGGAGTTACAGGGATCAGCTGCAAAGTATTAGCACCACTATACAGTATGTCCTCTGTTATTTAAAAGGGAGGATAGTGGATAGGTTCAGTTATTGGAGGTTTCAAGTAATCTAGGGCAATTTTCAGTGTAACTAATACATGTCAGGAATTTGACCCTTGTGGGGATAACACGAATTTCTCGATAACTGAGGTGATACTGTAAACAAGTTGTGAAAATTGTGCCAGACAATTGTCTGCACAGGTCAGTAGCACCAGCTAATAAAATCTCTCAACTTTTGATCCAGAAAAATATTTCATGCAACTTTCACTTGCCATATGCAGAAGCAGAGAAAACCCTTTATTTTTGTACAATTCCTGGATGTTTTCTTTCATTAAGTTCCTCCTGTTACCCCTGAGGAGGTCAGATAGTAGTTGTTTCTCAAACTATAGCAACTGCATGAAAAGGAAAACTCGAAATGTTCTGAGAGTGCCACATGCACCAGACAGAGATGCACTGTTCTGCTGTACTATTTGTTTCTTTTCAAAGAAAATACAAGCAGATTAAAAAAATTAATAACTACCGCTACAGACTTGACACTATATATTGGAAACAGTGCATTTTCTGATATTTCAGAAAATAGGTTATGAACAAATGCAGGAATTGCATCAATTATTGGCAAAACTACTTGCAAACTGGTAAATAAAACAGAATAGCTCCCAGGGAGTGCTGTCAGAGCTCTTACAAAAGCCTCTAAAGAAGTAAAGAGAAGTAAGTACATAAATAAATGTTGTGGGCCAAAAGAACACATAAAATTTGTAACTAAAGTCAGTGTTTAGTGACAGACTTACGTAAAAAAGTAACATGGCATAAAGTTTGTCACAGGAGGCTGGGTTTTGTTTTGCTCTGTATTTTTTAAGAAATCAGGCTATATTGATCTTCCCCCTTAGTGTACATGCCTGTATTTTATTTTTACACTGCTGAATAGTGACTGGGTGGAGTCTGATATGTCAATGGACTAGAATTTTAGACAAGGAAGAAGCAAAATAATTACATCCTCTTGGAGAATGCTGCAGTCCAACAAAAATTTGAGTAAGCAAGGTATTAGCAGAATTGTTTTAGAATGGGTGATGCTTTATCTTCAGCAATATTGCACCAGTATTTACTACTTCTTTCATTCTATCTGAAACAACCCAAAGAGCAAAATTCAATCCAATATTATGATTAGTCTGAAGGGAGTTTAGGAGTTGTATCTTCAGACATGCCTGGCCTCCATTTTTGTGCATCTCAGGTCTTTGAATGATAAAGTCAGAACTGACCAAAATCCATTTTCCTGCAAAGTATCAACTTGCTGATATGAATCTCCTCTTCCCTGTTATGTTATATGACACCTCAAGTCTCTGCCTTCAGGAGTTTGTAATTAGGACACAGCACATAGATGCTGTTAAAAGGGACAGAAACAAGGTATTTGTCAGCACAGTGTTATCAGCAAACTCGGTATCTCTGCCACTGGCAGAGAGGCATAACTAATGCAGGATTTCGAGGAGGATGATGGAATAGTTCTAATGAAATTTAGAGGAGGCTACTCGTAAGCATGAGGACTGTGCATGAGAAAATCCAAATTCTGCCTGGAGTCAGCACCCACAGTATTAGACTAAGTTGGCTAGTTCCCAGGGGTGTTTGAGACCTTAAATGCTCTTTAGTCCTTACCCTCTGGTTGATCAGAGATTAATCACTTGCTTTTTTAAATACTATTACCCAATCTCTTAAGCCACCCAATCCTGATTAAAATTTACTTTCTAAAATATGATCCTAGAGAACAGAAACTCCTTGAATTTCAGACCTTTACATATTTTTTGAAGAACTGAGAGTTCTTGGTGTTCTCACACTTGCATCAAAACTTCTTGCAGACAGTTTTATCTTCCCAAGAGTAGTTCACCTTGCTTATTCTTTTTCATTTGGCTGAAATTTGATGAGCAATACTAGAAATCCAGCACTGAAACCTTAATACAAACTATTATGTAAGCAAATTACACACCGAGAACTTCAAAGATTGTGGTAAGTATTCTCCATCACAGCTTCCAACATAATTTATTCTCTTTTAAAGCAGCATGGAAATATTCTTCTCTTCTGTAACTTTGCAAGTTGGAGAAATAAAAATGCCAGACTGAGGATGGGAAGTAAATAAGAGGAAAAACAGTCAACTACTCTATTCAGGATAATGGAAGGTGGGGTTTAGGATATGCCAGAGAATGCAGAACCCTGGATAACCTCTGTGTTGTGGGTGTGGGCAACTCACTGAACAGCCTGCTTGGGTTCAACGTCTCTCACCCTTGCTCAGGAAGGACAGCCACATCAGCTCTTGCAGGAGAGCAGCTTTATGCCAGTGCCTTTCCCATTTGGGGCCAAATGGCCCAAAGGCATGAGATCAACTTAGCAGTGCAGCACAGCACGTTTAAGGATTTCCAGGTAGCCAGAAAGCCCCAGAAAGCGGGTGATGCTCAGGTGCTAGCTGAGTCTCCACAGTCTCTGCAGTCACAGGCATGCTGAAGCCCCTGTGCAGCTCTGGGCTGGCTGGCATGTACACAAAGGGTATGCAGGGCATGTGTGACCAGGGTCTGGTGCCTCCTGGCTGGATGGGCTCCTGTGCTGCAGTTTGGGCAGTGTTCCTGCATCGCCTAGGTGGGTTGCATAGCTCTGTAGCCCCTGTATTTGGATGGGGCTGCATCTGTTGACCTTGTAAACCCCAGGTAGCTCTTAGTAGGGTCTCCAGATTTAAGGGTTGACTGGCTCTAGCACAGTGCTGAGCGTCAGCTGGGTCAGTGCATTCAAGCAAGGCAGTCCTGTGTCTGATGAATGTATTCCCCAGTCGCTAGGAAGGGCAGTGCAGAGGTGCTTGCCAAAGCCAGTAAGTCCTGCTGGGCTGGCCTTGAGCTGATTTTGGGTAGCCATGTGTAACATTTGCATTCTCCAGAAATCTGCGCCTACGGGAGTGGTTTGGAGATGTGAGCTGGCTGGGGACTGGGACTCTGCAGTGCTTTAAATCAGCTAATTTGCTGGCAGCTTCTTATTGGTGCTGGAGCTTATACAGCTGCTTTCATGGTCTTTGATGCCTGGCCTAATAATCTTGCCAGACTCTACTGGTTCTGCTGTCTAGATAGATCTCTCTCTGATCACCTCTGAATCCTGTCCCTTTGTTGAGGAAAGGAAAAAATCATATTTACTTTAAATTTACCATTTTCTTTCATAGTCTCATTAGCTAAGTTTTACTAAGTTTTTTTATGTGGCTTTAAATTGAAACAGTTTTCAGAAGGTAGCATGTGAGGAGTTGGAAGCTTGTTATTTGGTGGTACATGAACATCTCTGCTGGCCTTATTTGTGACTGTTGTGAGCAGGAGCCGCTGGTTATATGCAGGTAAGCTGAATTATAAGCGTGGTTGGCTCTTTTCCTCTAACAAACAAAAGTTTACCTCAAGTCCGGCAAGGACAGAAGGTAGGGTATTAACTGAAGTTTTAAGAATAAATTATCAGTGATAGCTGATTTGTTTTCCTTTTCTGTTCCCTTCACCAACAAACGAGACAATCTAGTTCTGCTTAGTTCCTGTTTCTAAAGACCTGGTGTGATCCATGTGAGGAACTCATCTTCCTCTCCTTGTTGCTTTGTGTATCCTGAGGGGAGAGAGTGTTGTGGTTGGACACCTCTAATGTGTTGAAGAAAACTGAACAACAGGGATATCAGTCCTGTGGGAGGAGAGATCCTTTCCTCTCCTCTGTTCTGCTGTCCCGAGGAACCAGAACCATGACATTGTGAAAGAGCCGGGAAAAAGCTTTGCAGTAGGAATGCACCATATTAAAGAAATGTTCTGTTCTTTCTCTCTTGCTTTAATCATTGATTTTATTCCATTAATTTAAGGAAATTCTGCTTCTTAAATACAGTATATTATTGTCCTATGCTTTATTCCTCCTGAAAGCTTAGTCTTCACAACTGCAAATTACACTGGCATCCAGATGTAATGGATGAATCCTGATTTCCAAATGGCTCTTAAAAGGCATGCTTGCATGACCACTATAGACTTAATGAAGCAATTTAAGTAATTTAAGTGAGCTATTCTGTGTAGTCAGTCTAGGTTTGCAACTACAATAGATCAGGAATAGTCATGCTATTTCTTGAATTACATCTAGAGACTGCTTACTGATGGTTGAAAAGGAATGGAAAAGAAATCACTGCCAGACAATTGGGTAGCTCATCTTGCCATGAATATTTGCCATAAAAAAACCCACCAAAGCTGGAGATATTCAAGATCACTGACAATTACGGCCATGCCGTCTAGACATCAAATGTATGTTTTCAAATCTGGGAAAGAAACAACAGATACATGGATATAGTATTGGGGTATTCAATAATTCAAACTATTATACTGTATGTGGTCAAAGTCACGAATGGGCACTGATTTACTTAGCATATTTTTGTACAGATATTTTGATTGTCTATATAATTCACTTGCAGAAAGTTGAAAATTATTCATTTTTTCCCCTTCCTTTTCCTCACCAAAGTAATTCTAGACACCTAAATATGAAAGCTTTCTATTTATTTTTAGTGGAAGTAAAAACAATAAGGTAGGTTTTTCATGGGGAATGTGCTGGAACTTCATTCAGTGGAAATAGCCAATTAAAAAAAAAAATTGTGTTTTTTGGACTGGAACAACTTCTTTTAGAAGTGTTTTCAAGGAGACCCCAACCTGTACATTAAGGAAATCCAGTATGTTTTATGTAATGTTGGCATGAAAATGCAAAGCTGTGAGTGGGGGGAAAATGTATGTCAGGTATCATGTAACAGCAGCAAAAAGATTTCTGATGTTTATCAAACCTTGAACACCACAGATTATTAAAACATATTCCTTGGCAATAAAGAGTAGATGTTTAGTTTGAAAGGAGAAGTGGAATTTGTTGCTTTTTTTGCAGAGGTCGCGAACTGAACAGGAATGAGTCCTCCTTGGCGGTTTCACTATTTTGCTGTTTGCCTTGGGGAATAGAGATTTGGTCTGATTTTAACAGCTACTGCCAGGCCCCTGGCCCCCACAAGCAGCTTTCTTGCATCTTTTGAGGCCCACCTACAGCAGTTGCACTTGGACAGAGGGATGAAGAGGCCCTCCAACAGCTCAGGATGCACAGTGTCCTGATCCCTGTACTGGATTGCTGTCTACGGAGACAAGTCTGAGTATTGACAAGTGTTGCAATTTTCTGTCTTTAAATGGAAGACAGCTTTACTTAATATACTAAGCAAAAGGGAACATACCGTATAAAAGAAAGGGGGCAAGAAAGTAAAGTCATGCTAGAAGTGAGTAGTTACTGTGACTAGAAAAAGTGTTATGAGGCTGCCAGGTGGTGGTCATACATTCAGATTTAGAGGTTTGATGTCATACTGATTTTAATTTTAGGTACCAATTTCTTTTCTACCTTTACAGTTTCGAACCTTAAAAATAAGCTTCAGAAAATTTCAGCTGTTCTCTGGCCCCGAATGCTCAGCTGGTTCAATACAGCTGGATGTCACAAAAGTTCAGATTATGTTCATCATGCACATATTTTCATTAAAATCCCGTATTTGGGGGGATTATACAACTGTGATGAAATCTGCTTCTGTGCCTGATTGGGAAAACAGCTGATAAATTACATGGGGACGGTAAGAATTGAGGCTATACCTCCAACACAGTTTCGTGCCTCTGATTAATCAGGTTCTTGTGTATCAGAAAAGCGTTATGTATAATTTTCACTATTGCTCATTTCTGTTTCCTTTATTTTTCCGTCCTTGCCATCTGCTTTGGATATAGTGACAGAGACAAATAAAAGCAGTCAGTAATGATCACAGGTTGAGAAGTATTTTTTCAGATAGTACTCTCTGAAGCTGCATGCAGATGCACTGATTATGCTTTGTGTTACCTGTACTGGTTTATAATAGATGATGCTGGTCAGATAGTTAATTAATAATACACTCAGACACACCTTTTAAGGTGGACAGGCTTGTGATGCACAGAGTTTTCCCTCATTTTCTTCTCTGCAAGACCCACTCCATCCCAAAGGTTCTTTTGCAAGTCGAATCTGACGGTTTCCTGGAGCTGGATCCCTTGAATAGTCACCACTGCTCTTCCTGGAAAACGAGGTTATTTTCTCTACAGTCAAGTCAAAATATAGAAAGCAGGCATTGGGTATCAGTGCCCTAGGATATCAGATGTGCTCAAAGGGATCCCATGAAGCTTGGACTCTGCAGGCAGAGAAAATAAAGCAGGTTATGTGAAAAAAAGGTATTATCTTTTGTAGACCTGCTAGTATAATTAAGGAAAACATGGAATAAATCTGAGCACATAAATTTGCTTTGCATAGGTAATCATCTTTACCACCAAAGTACCCCTCTTAGCAGGAACACATAGATAGTTTTCAAAAAGTATCTGTAGTGCCATGGCTTAACACACAATTGCCCTGACAGCAGTCTGGAAAGACACAGGTTTATTCAGCACTGCTTGGTTTAATTGATGACTATATATAACACACGAGGGACTTACTTGTGTTGGAGATTAAGCTATTTGTGGTGTTCCTTTGCACTACCCTAGGGCTGTACCTTTTGGGTATATTGCTCATGAGGTAATTCAACTTTATTTATCCATGATTTTTTGAAATTCTTTTTTAATTTTTATGCAGAGTGATAAGCTTTAACACTCTGTCTAGCAAAAAAAAAATACTTTCCCCTATTTAATGCTCAGGTTAATTTCTTTGGTGGTCTCCTTTACTTAAATTTTGTTTTCACAATATCTGGTGTAGTAGTTCTTACGACTTACAACTCTAGATTTAAAGTTTATGTATAAAGTATATGTTTTCTTTAAGCAGTTTGTTTGGGGTGGCTGTCTTTTGAGTTTTTATAAATGCATAGTCAGACTCTGTACTTTCCTTAACACTTCATTGGGTCTGGATAATAACGCACAAATAAACCAAACTTAGGAAACAGCATGTTGTCCTTAGTTGTGAATTTCTTGCCCATTTTTATATTTTGCTGTAGAGCTCATTTGTGGGGACAGCAGCTGCAGGGATATGCTGAGAAAGGAGAGTGTCCAGTTTCCCCAGAGGATGTCCAGAGGGCACTAGCTGTGGTTTCAGGGTTGAAACCCTTGAAATCTGTGTTTAGGTTAGTCATACTCCTGCACTCATAATGTGCGTGCAAATAAAGGTCAAATTTGTCTTCAGGACCTTTCTTCCTCTCCTTCAGACAGACACCACAACTATTGCCAGCAGGATGGATAACAAGTAGCTGCCACAGATGGGAGCTGAGGTTGCCCTCAGAGCCTCATATTGTGATGTTTCTTTCATTCTTGTCTCTTTTGCAGCTCTTTCCCCAACCCACTCTGACATAACTCTTGTATTGATCCACTTCATAGCCTCACCAAAAAGGCAGAGTGAGATAAATAACATTCCTTTCCATCACAGCAAAAGGAACCATGCCTTACTCTTTTGCTGGTTTTGTGTTTTTACCCATCTGGCTCTGGATTTGCAAGGTGAATTCCCAATGGCTTCCAGGAGTGCTTGGCTACAATTCACTGTATGAGAGCTGGTTTTTAACCCTGCTCATCGTGAGCTTTATTCACAAAAAAATAAAAGGAGTGGAAGGTGGATAACGAAAGAAGTCATAAAACTGAGACCAAATCCCTCACAAGTGAAGCGCTATCATCTGGTGTACTACAAAGCTGAGAGAGTGAGCTGCAGAGAAGGGGTGGAAAGGAAATCTTATCCTCTTCCTTTGCCATAGCATGGCTGTTACCATAGAATATGGCATCAGACAGGCACCCCCTCTTCATGACCTGGTGAAATCTAACATCTGGTTGACATCTGGCTATGATTTCATCAGCATCAGAGCCAGTGAATAGCCTGGAAATGTTTTGGGTTTTTTTCCCTGCCTGCCTATTTTCTGTCTTCAGTGCTGTAAACAAAGCCATCTTAGGGTGTATCTTGGGTTTGGCAAATCTGAGGGAGTTCACATCATCTGATCATCATCTGCTCTCTTCCCCAAAGATATGGATGTCGACTGAGCCCCCATTTGTTTAAATGTTTTATTTGTGCCTTCAGGGATAATGACCTGATGTAGCAAGGGGTAATATCAGGACCTACTTAACTAGTGAAGTCATAGGGTCAGCCTTGTGCTTTTGCTGTGTGCACCCCTCCCACCCTCCCGTGGTTTGCTTTTGCCTGTTGAGTTGAAGTCTGCTCTTGCTCATGTTCTCTCCTTTGCCCAGCTTCCATTCACATTATTGAAAAAATATACGTTTTTATACAATCAAAGTTTTTATACAGTCAATAGTAGCATCAAAGTTGTGCACTGTCTTCTTGCTCTAGGCACTTGTAGGATTTTGCCCTAGTGAGCCTGGTTGGGAGCAGCAGGATCTAAGCACCTTGGCACTTCCAGCCAAGTCGTCTTTGGGGTCAGGTACTGAGACACCCAAAGGGAGTTGGGGTTGTTTAGCCTGGAGAAGAGGAGGCTCAGGGAGGCTCATCGCTCTCTACAAGTACCTGAAAGGAAGTGGGGGCTGGTCTCTTCTGCTGTGCCTACAGTGAGAGGACTAAAGGAAAAGACTTTAAGGTGAGACAGGGGAGATTCAGATTGGGTATTAGAAAAAAAATCACTGTAGGATGATCAGGCACTGGAATAGGTTGCCCGTGGATGTGGTGGAGTGACATCCCTGGAGGTGTTCAAGAGGCATCTGGATCTGGCACTGGGTGATGTGGTTTAGTGGTTCAGGGGTTACAGGGGAAGTGCTGGGTAGATGGTTGGACTGGATGATCTTGAAGGTCTCTTCCAACTGTGATGATTTTATGATTCTATGATTTTATCTTCAGGCAGACTTAGATATTACCTGAAGGTCACTTAGAGCCACATTTGGGGTTTTTGGTGTGTTTTGTGCAGTTGAAGTACTGTACCAGCTGGCCCATTTCCAACATTTTTAAAGGTGTGTTTTGCCTTTTTGACAAGAAAGCAGGCTGTTAGTGGAGGAGAAGCATCCTTTCCTTCTTGACTGCCCCAAAAGAAGCAGAAGAAGGCTTGGCTTTCTTGGCAAAGGCAGCCTTCACCAGCTTCTCAGGGGCGCGCTGGAAGGCTCTACCTGTGGAGCCGGGCGGTGCCGTGCCCGCCCGGTGTGCCCTACTCCTCGTGGTTCAACCTGACCATGGCGGTGTTCCTTCTCCGGCCCTGCCTCTTGCCTTCGCGGCTCGCTCCCGCTCCTCGTGTGCCGTCCCCCCGCGCCGAGCCCGGGCGGGTGCCGGGCAGCGCCGCCGCGGTGGGTGGAGTCCGGGG
>VZTA01006040.1:314664-345881 GCA_013398855.1 Mohoua ochrocephala | reverse complement strand
GCTGGTAAGTCCTGCTTCCCCTCCCTGCTCCCAGGGACCATCTCTTTCTGGTTTTTTTCTCACTAGCGTATAATTTTCATGGGTGAGGCTATTGTGTGCCAGAATCCTTTTGGGGAGTAAGCAGCCCTGTCTCCCCTTGCTGTTTTTGGGGGGTGCCTTCAGTTCTGGTGTGCTGTCAGCCTTCCTCTCCTGGAGGTTAACCATCCTCAGCTTCCAAGTGAATGTGTCTTAACTATGATCCATTTCCTTCCAAATCTACTGATTTGGAGTCTGCCACGGAAAACAAGCTTTTGTGTAGTTTTATTACATATCTACAGTAAATCATATTGGATGAACAGTAAAACACACACACACAAACAAACACACACATATATATAGTTAAACATATGTATATAAACATACACAGAAAAGCATATTGGAGAAATAGTAGATGATATATACATACACATATGTATGTATGTACATATATAAATATATGTATGTATGTATGTATGTGTGTGTATATATATATATGAAAAGTTCCCAGCCCTTCTTACAGAAGTCCTTTCCTGGTGGACTTGAGCTGAATATTTCAGTATTTCTGTGAACCTGTGAATCAGGCAAGATCCACTGCTTTTATATAGATAAATTATGACCTCTAATTACTTACATAAAATGGAAAAATAAGTGAACTAGGAAGAAATGTTGAGAGCAAACAAAAGGCTTTTAAGAGGCTATTGGAAGTTGCTCAGAAAAGCAGTTTGGAAATTTTCTTTTTTGTTTTTTATTTTTTATTTTCGAGATCTTCTAATTTATTCTGGAGCAGGGAAAATATCACCATTCCAGAAATGAAAAAGGCCACCTGTTTGTCTGCAGCTGTCCTGCAAAACAGAGCAGTGCTACTGGCAGCTAATAATATCTCCAGCTTGCAGAAGTGGCATGCATTTGGCATTTTATTCAGTGTTCTGTGCAGACATACAGCTTGGCTTGCTGTTATTTTCCCCAAGTTTATCTGAATATCTCATCCGGGCCATGCAGTTGCACATCTGACAAACGACGGCTCCACAGTGATAAGCTGTAGGACCCATTTGCAGTGCGAATACAGTGAGACTGTTTTGTATGTATTGTGGCGGATGAAAGGAATGGAAGTGGGCCAAATTCAAGCTGCTTGCCATTGCATCTCATCAGCAGATCCTATGGAGAGAATTTGCCTGCTGTGAATATTTAATTCTCACTAGCTTGAACTATGTTGTGTGTTGGCAGTGCTACTGTGTGAATTTGCGGTGGCTTTCCAGGGTGTCTGTCCTACTCAACTGCCAGTTTCTGGGGGTTTTTTTACAGGGTTCAGGATTTTGTATTCCACTTTTGTGTATGAGGAAAATGACTTAATGCTATACGGTGAACATTTTTTCATCTTTATAACACACAGTTTAAAACAAACAAACAAAAATTACTAGTGAGCAGTGTGTTATCTTTCCCCCCCTCCCTCATTCCCTCCCTCCACCTTCATGAAGGTGTAACCCTTCTGCCACCTATTCTCTCTGCATTATCTTCAGATGATTGTCCTGGCAAAGTGATTTTGTAGACGCGAGTCTGTCAGATTACACACCAGAAAGGATGAAAAGGTGATGGTGTTGAAATGCAGCCGTGAGAGCTGGAGCATTTTTCCCTTCCTTCCCATGCATCCTTCTGACTAAGTTCTCAGGGAGTCAGTGCAGTATAGCACCCTTATCTGCCTGCGACCCTTCTTACTGGTTCATGGCTGGCTTTGCCTGGGAGTTTGCAGTTTTGTGTGTTGGTTAATCTTTTGTTTCTGAAATTCAGTATAGTGAAACATTTACATTAATAATTTTTGGTTTTCTATATTTACAAGTAAATGACATTGCTTATAGTGCTGATGTAACAGTAACTGTCAGGACTCTGCTGAGGCAAGCAGAAAAGGGTTGGGATTTAACCTATCAGTGTATCCTGTGTTTGTGTCCTGTGTCTGTCACCACACTGAAGCATTTGTCTTCTGTATGCAGCCTCTTTAGACTTCCTGTCATTTTATAGATCAAGCATAGATAAAATTGTATAGCTATCTGTGATATCTATAGATTACAGATTTACAATTTATAGATCTATATAAATATATATATTTATGGACATAACATTTTATATATTAAAATAATAGAGAAAATTTGCAAAATAAATTTAGGCTGTAGCCTATCAGCTTGTTCTTCCTCTGTGTGTATGAAGGACAAAAGCCAGAAGAAGATTTTTGATTGTACAGTGGTGTGGACTGAAACCAAGAGGAGCCAGCATGAGACAGTTGCGTATGTATGTATGCTGTAGGAAATTATGTGCTGACCAAGTGACCAATTCTCTGTCTACTCCAACACTGCAGCTGCAGAAAGTAATGGCTGAGAGAAAGACCAGTGTCATCTCCATTTAATGTATTGAGGAAATTGTGTGATAGTGCCTCGTCGGGGCTGCCAGAGGGACCAAATTCTGATTGTGTCTTCTGAGACCACTGTAAAAGATATTACTCTGTTAGCTGAGGCATGGCAGCTGGCCACCCTGAGATCCTTGCCACTGCAGTGTGACCCATTTGAATGACCTATTTAACTCTGTCAAGTTGTAAGGAGCTGGGCAGGCACATTAAATGTGTCTTTTCAGTCACCTATTTAAAGTAAGGGTGGTTTTTATATGTTGTTACTTGTAAACCTTGCTTTTTCTGCTTCTTTTAGTTTCTTCGGCAATGACAAAGAGTGACATTTTAAGTGACTACAAAAAAAAAAGCACAGTTGCAGCTAACAGACGCTGAACAATAAATCCTCTCAAAAGATAAAAGCAAAATTTTCTGAGAACTGAAGAAATCAGGACCTGGTCAATGCAATGTGTAGTAATCCTGAGAGAAAGCTTTGCTGGGAGCTGGGTCTTAACTTTAAGACTCCTTTCTCCCTTTAATGGCTTAGGAGTGCTATTCTCCAGTGACCCAATGGAACTAACAAATGTGAATTTCATCTGTATTACAGCAAACTAGGAAAAGTTTAGTTTTGCAGTAGTATGAGATACATTTTTGGCTTGGGGTTAGGCAGCCTAGGCAGGTGTCCTTGAGTAAATATGTCACTTGAAAGAATTTTCTTTGTTGGATTTTTCTTCAATTCTTTTAAACAAATTGCCATCTTTAGGACCATTGGGAAGTAGAAATTATGAGATTGTTAGCAAAAGCAGAAACTTCTTTCAGGGCTCACTCATTTCATCTTGTTGGCATGCGTGGTTATTTGTGCCCATACAGGATAGCAACTTTCTGAGGAATTTTTTGGGTGATAGTGTTAGTGACTGTTGGCAAGCATTATTCATATGATGACCATCAAAATAAAAGCATGTAGCCAAACAGGGGTAGGTGACCCTGTGTTTTTGAGAAACAGGCAGAAGAGCCGAGTTTCCAAACTACATGGCTGCCAAATAACTGGTATTTTTGTTACTGCTTATCATAACTCAGATGTGAACTTCTGGCATAGAGATGGGTGCAATTAGTTATCTTCGGCATTCCTCCTCCTCTGATTGTTTTCTAAGTCTATTAGGTTACTGTGACCTCTGTGTCCTGTATATTTTTGTTAAATTTGGAAATATTGTTAGGAACTTATTTTTAAATGCTTTTGCATTTTTATTAGATTTATTAGATTTACACCTTGCTCCACCGACCATTTGAGAGTGACCAGAACTGTCCTCCATCAAAGACTAAACATAAGAGTTATTCACGATGCAGTTGGAAAAATTATAATGCAAACAGTAAGCCAGATGGAAAATTTTACAGGCATCTTTTCATGTCATGAATGATGCTGTCTCTCTGGGTTATGGGCTCTCTTCTCTCTCAACTGCTGTTCCTTCCCCCCCTGGCTCCTCTCCAGAGCTGTTAAGTTTCAGCCAGGGAAGAAAGGGAGATTTGAACTCCTCTGAATTTCCAAGTCTGTGTTTTCTGTGGTGTGGCTGGCGAGCTTTGTGTGCGAGAGTGTTGGCATGCCGAGCGCTGCGGCGATTAGCATGCTGCTTGCAGAACAAACAGGGCTGCTCTCCCCGAGCCCGAAGAAAGGCCTGGGAGCAGACGTGGGGAGAGCACTGCTCACCAATCCTGCTCTGCCATGCAGAGTGGATAAGAGCTGAACACCAGCAGGCTCCTCTGCTTCCCGGTTTTTACGAAAACCGGTCTCCACCACACACTGTGGTTCTGCTCATCTAAAACTCTTCATGCGGCAGCTTAGCTTTAGGTTTGAGATGAGAAGGCTCAAAGAATATCAAGCTGTACATTCTATCTTTACTTGTCCACACATCTCCCATTGCAGTTGCTGATCTAGAAACGTATATATCTAAAAACTTACGCTACTGGTCTTCAAGATTTATCCATGTAAAACCTATTCACTGGTTCTGTAAAAGGGGAGTGGTGTACATGCATATGTATAAAGCCTATATTAACTGTATATGCACACAGGAAGATTTAATCTCCTTAGTGCAAATCAAAGTGTCATTGCTGGTACTTGGTTTGAAAGAGACTTATACCAGTTTTTACTTAGTCTCTCTTAGTTATTGACTTAATTTTTACACTTTGCAAACAGTAAATCCTCCATAAGAAGTGTTAAGAAATTGGTGGTGTTTCTTCTTAGAGACAGTGGCCATGTGAAGTGTAGTTTCAAGGTTTTTATTTCAGGAGAAAACACCTATCTCTTTTCTCAGTGGCTTCTGACTGGTTACAGTTGGAGAGGCAAGAGAACAGTTGTGTTAACTGACTTGCTCCTATCTGACATGCAAAGTGTTTTCTAAACAACTTGCTTGCTTAAATGGTGGTGGGCTTTTTCATATCTACTCTTCCTGCTCCCTTCAAAAATCCTGCCTTTTCTACTCTGTAATGTGCTGAGGTTGTGTGGCAGCCTCCAGCAGCAGGTGGAGAAATTAGTGGGCCTTTTTCAGTTAAAAAAGTTACCAGCATCTAGGTTTGAAAAGAAGCAAGTCAACAAGCTTGTTGTAGTTACATATCTTGGAAAAAGAAGAAAAAGAAAATAGTTTCATATGTATCTGGTTTTCAGACAAAATCTGCACTGGCTTCTTAAATTATGTGACTGGAAATGCCTTTGGCTCTTCATTTAGCTAATGGCATGACTGTTCATGAGCAGTTACTGAGTTAGGGAGAAGTTGGTTTGGTAAGATTTTTTTTTTTCAATGAAGGAGAGTTTAAAGTGTTGAGGTTTTATGTTCTCTGTCTCTTTTCAGGATAATATCATATTATTCTTAAGAGGCTGCAAAGAACTGGGACTTAAAGAATCTCAGCTTTTTGATCCTGGTGATCTTCAGGACACATCAAACAGAGTAACCATCAAGTAAGTACAACAGCAGTTCGTGACTAGCATGTTACAGTCTCAGGTGCATGTGATGCAGTAGTAAATATTTAAGAAAGAGCAAAAAGGCTATGGAAATGTAGTTAGTGTAAGGCAGAGTAAGTAGGAAGCAGAGGTTTGGGAAACTTTCAGTGCTGGGACAAATAGATTGTTCTATTCAACAGGTTTTGTCCCAGAGACATCAACCACAGCTCTGTAAAATAGGACAGTGCTTGGACAATGCTCTCAGGCCCGTGGTGTGACTCTTGGGGATGTCCTGTGCAGGGTTAGGAGTTGGACTTGAAATTTCTTGTGGGTCCCTTCCAACTCAGCTTATTCTGTGATTTTGTGAAAATAATGTCTTAGTTAGGCAATGAGATTCTGAGGAATTTAGGGGTTTTCCTAATCTAAATTGACGGCATTATTTTTTTGTCTGTCCAACTAATAAAATATTGTAGTCTGGGGGGAAAAAAATCACAGCTCTGTTATTTCAGATATAACTGTTTTGATGGTGCAATATAGGACATTTAGAGGCCTTTCAGACTTTATGAGATGCAGACATAAACATGGTCTCTTCATTTTCCTGCAAGAGCTATAGCTTGGGACACACAGTAATTGGGCTGAGGAAGTGGTGTGTGGACTGGAAATGCCACAATTTAGATAGTTTTTCACCAAAGCCACACACCTACTACCACACAAATTGCACAGGCTCCTCACGTTCTAAAAGCAAAAGCATCCCAAACTTTCATAAAATTAACAAAATTTGTAATTGGTGTTATTTAGAAGTTTTCCTGAAAGTTTTGGGTCTATCATAATATTACAGTTATAACAGAATTTATTGCTCTACAGACAAGCAAATGCTGCTGAGTTGATTGAATGGCCTCATTTCATTTGGCCAAAAAGATCACTAATGAAATCCTGGTCAGACACATCCATTTTAGAAAAGTATGTGGAAACAATTTACTCAATTTCAGTAGCTTTTTTTTTATTCCTTTCTGGCAATGGAAGCTGGGCAAGTTTTCATGGTGTTCAGGCATTGTCTGGGAAAATTCAAAGGCTCTGAAAATCAAGTTGGCCAGTGTCCTTGCTTTAAGGAATACCATTTTTTGCTCCTTCCCAAGTTTCTGACTCTAACACGAGGTCCTTCTTGCTCTCTACATGGCAGTGAGCGGGGGCTATGTGATGTATTTCTTCTAAATCTGATAATACGTCAATGAAACAGGTTCTTCATGATGTCCTGTAAAATCATTACAGTGAGTGACTGGAGAGAGTTGCAAAACAATCCGTAATCTCCATATAAAACCCTAGTCTCCATATGAAACCAGAGAGAAAGAGTCTTTCTGATAAAAACCTACATCTTTTGGGGTCGAGGATGGCTGGAGTACCTTGGTGGAGGCAGGTTGAGAGGCTTTGACTGGGGTGGAGCTCCAAGGAGAGCTGTTTGGGATGTCACCAAGTTAAACCTGGCATCACAGACCCCGCAGAGCTGGCCCGGCCCTCCGCTGCACACGAGGGCTTCAGAGAACGCAGCTGTGGAAACGAGCCAAACGTTTTCCGAGCACGCTCCAAGTTCACGCTGAGTAACTGAGTTGAGGTGTACAAGCCAAGTCCATGACTGTTGTACAGAAATATGTTGAAGACTGTCTTCTGCTAGCTAGTTCCCAAAGCATGAAGGTGATTTTTTTCCCCTCTTTGAAGACTTTTGGGTGTTTTTTTTAAAACATGGTGAAAAGGTTATTTGTCCTGTGGTAAAGGATGAGTATGACATTATTGCACATGATTAAGATAATGACATTTTAACCATTTTTTTTTCATATAGATATTAATTGAGGCATGCATTAGATCTATTTTTTGGATCATTCTGCTTCTAAGAGTTATGAGCTAACGCTGTAAGGAATTTTTCTGTGACTTGTTAAACAAGACTCTTTTCCACTGTTATTTTACTAAGAAAAAAACCAGGACTGTTCTATTTTTCTTATTGTGTGGGTATTGGTGGACAAAATTTTGGCTTAAAAAGATGTTATCAAAAATACTTTGTTTACCATTGCCTATACTTAGGCTTTTCTTGTTCTAACAGATTTAAGTACATTTATTTTTGGTTTTGTCAGATAAATTTTAATGCTGGAGTGGTCTTACTGTTACAGCAGAAGACAATTCCACTATAAATAATCAGGACACAATCTTTAGTAAATCTAAAGTGGTCTTGTTTATTTTTCAGCACCTAAATGTGATACATATTTCCTTCGTTTCTTAATACTTTCTTTGCTGGATTTTGAAATGTTGTTTATGTTTGCACAAACTTTGCACCCTGTTGTTTTTAACATAAAACTCCCACTCTTCCATGAACATAAGAGGAAAAAAATAAATTGAGAAGGATGATGCCAATGTTCAGTCTGAGTGCTCAAGTATAAGTTTAAAAAATAAATGTTTTCCATGGCAGGTTCTGTTTTAAATGGCAGGGTCTTTGTTGCTTTGTCCATTCACTTTGTTCTTTGTTCCACAGAAGCACCTGCAATATTTCCTTAGTGTTTGGTGATGCCTCTTATGCTTGTTCAGTTGCTTCCAGAATCTGTATGTGTTGCAGAGCAGAATCTGACTGTTGGATAACTGCAGAATGTATTTTAGCAGTGAGGACTTTTGTCTTCCTTTTTCAAGAAATCAGCAACTCTGTTTAAGGGAAATATTTTGGCATTGTCCTACTTTACTGTGGGACCATTATAAACACATTTTCTTTTTGTACTTCCAGAATTCTAATTTAATGATTGAAATAATGGTGACAAAATATTCCCATGTTATGAATAAATGAATGTGTGAACTACATCTTCTTAACTTTCATGTGTTTCCAGACAGCAGAAGCATTCGGCAGGCTTTTGTTAGGGAAAATGTGATCTGCTGCATACAGCCTCTTGGAAAGTGTGTCTACTTTCTGATTTTTTTTTCCCTCTTTTTTTTGTGTATGTGTTTGTGTGTGCAACCAGGAACATTGACTATAGTAGGAAGCTGAAAAATGTAAGTATATCAGTTTGTTTTTGGGGTTTTTTTGTCTGGTTAATCCTGCAATTGGCCTGAGCAAGAATTATGTCAGTAAAAACTGAGTCCGCATGAGTATTGCAGAAGAGTCCTTCTGAATACAAACCTAGCTGGGTTCTGCTGGAAATTTGGGTGGAGCTGCTATGGCAAAGCAGCCTTACAATAGAAATAAAATGGAGAACATTTGTCCCTTCTTAGATACTCTTAGATGAGTGATAAACAAAGTGATTTCTGTGCTGTCCAGTGTGGTGTTTGCTGGGAACAGTCCGACTCGCCCGTGAAGCCATGCTTTTGTAGCCCTTCACAAATACATAGGCATAGAGTGCAATTGCACAAAACATTTAAAATGAAGCAAAATGACCATTCGATTGGAATGCAAGGCCTTACTGTCAGGTTTGCTAGCTTTCTCATTATTCTTCCGAATAAATTAGTGTTTCCCCAGAAAGACTATTTCCATTTAACTTCAATTTCCTGTTAATTTAAACTAAGGGCAATGGTATTGGATCCTGTAATTGTTAACTAGAAAAGAAAATGTCTAAACTTTTGCTGGTCTCGGTTATTTTCTTAAAGCCTGCCAAGCTGTCTGTCCTTAGCCAGCTGTAAACTGGTATCATTTTTATTTGGTCGCATCCCTATAATCTGATAGGAAATGCCAAGATCTTTTCTAGTAACTTTGAAAGCCAGTAATCATGACTGCCATGACTGCAGGTAAAAAAAACCTACTAACTACACCAAAACCACCTCCTCCCCCAATTTATTTCATCCTATCTTTCCCATTATCAGTAGAGTAGTATCTTCTGCATCCAGCACACAAATTTTAAGGGGAAGAGTTCAGCTTTGGTATTTTAACACTCTTTGTGGGCACTGGCTGAATATCTTTGTACAGATGTATTGTTTTAAAAGTGAAGTTTCGAAAGTATCCTCCATAATGTGCTTGTAGGCAATATATGGTGTCCAGGTGCATGATTCTGCAGTCTCGGCTGGCAGCCAGCCGGAATTGCTTGCAAATGTGAAATTATCTGTTTTTGGTTTTTTTTAAATAAAGAAAGGAAAAAGAGATAAAGTGATTAAATGCTAGCAGAAATAAATAAAAATACCATAACCTTCATCAATGAACTGAATGGCAAAATGAATTGGACAGTTTCCTGGTTGCTAGAAACACTATTATTTGCAAATATTTTCATTTAACTTGAGAACGTATACTGTAAGATTTTTTTGCGTGAAATTTGTCAAGTGGTGCTGGTTGAAGGAAAACAGTTCAGATAAAGGTTGTTTCAAGACAAAAAAAAAATCAGTACTAGCTACATCACCTCCTTTCACTCAGCACGATAGTATTGATTTGGATGTAATTTTAAAAAAACGGCAAAAATTTTTGAACTTTATTAAAAATGTTAATCAGTTATTTCATGACATGTATAGTGTTTGTAAACTGAAAAAAAATATAAACTGTGTCTATGGATAAAATACCAATTTTACATTATGTACCACAGTTGTTTTTAAACAGGAGATCTGTATGACGCTGTATCCTTTTCTGACAGGACCTGAACTGCAGTGCTGCATATTTTTGGACATTACACTTAAATGAAAAATAGGGATGCTAGAGCAAGTTGATAAGAAAAATCTAGCATATGTTGCTGAGGAGGAAGCACTGAAGCAATGTGGATGCATGTTTTAGGGAAGAAGAGTCTGAGAGATGTCTGTTCCCAGTGACATCCCCGCTTGGGATTTCTGCTAGTCTTGTTCCCTTTAGTTCACTGTATAGTATGAAGTATATGGCCCTGTCCCATCAAAACATAAAATACTGTGTTTCAGTTTATGTAACTGTTCTGATACAGTTAATGGCAACTATTATTTATTATTGGTTGCATATCTTTTCCACATCAAAATATTTCCTGTTTGTTCTGCAGTTCAATACTTTGCAATGTCATAGAATATGCCCAAATAATGAGCGTTAAATGAGAAAAAGCCCGAAGTTCTAAGGTGATAGTTTGTCATTTTTAACCTGTGCAAGACACTGAATTGAATTACCTTTGATGAGCAGTTTCCAGTCCAAAGAGCTGCTGCACAGGTGTCATTAAAGACATTGCTCTAAGTGGAGACATGTGTGGGTGCAGAGAAGGCCTTTCCTTGCATGGTATAAATGTCAGCGTTTTTGGAGGTATTGGATTTGACCATCCTAAGCAGCTTAATTTCTCATTTTCTAAAACAAATGCAACATCAGCCGTGTCAGGTCAGATTTTTTTGCTACTTGCAAGAGCAATTCTTGGTCTTTTTCCCTCCCTAGTTTTGAAGTGATTTTTGAGTCATGGAGAGGTATCAAGTCAGAACTTGAATGAAATCGCTAACTTTTACCCCGTAGTCTGATAGAAACTACAAGGTGCTCAGGGCTTTTGATTAATCTTGGGCTAAGCATTTCTTAAACTAGCAGAAGCTTGGAAGTAAATGTTCCTCTGTCATCTGGTTACTTACATTAAGGTGATTAAAAATGGGACTTCCTTTTCTGTCCTTGAAATTGACACATATTCGAAATGCTTTTAGGCAGGCAGACATTCCAGGTGTTTTGTTTATTTCCTTGCTCTTAATGGTTTTCATTAATGACCACTCATGTTAGTACTCCTTAGGGATTTTTTTCATATTGAATTTACAAACAAATATATTTATGTGTGTCTTCTAGAAGTTTCACATATATTTGTCTAGTTTTTCTACTTAGATCCATTTTTTCCTCTTTATTTTTCCAGGCAGACATAACAGTTTTATTATTTTTATTAGAAATACCAGGGAGATAATATGTTAAGTTACATATTTTGTAGTACTGTTTAAATTTTCATAGTTGCCTGATGTATTTACGTTTAACCTTTGACAGACACTTCCCTTTCAGTTCTGATTTATAACAAAATCTTGTGCCGCTGTGCAGTTTAGAATAAATGAGGGATGTTGCAGGGAAGTAAATTTAGCTACAGGAGTGTGTAGATGTCTTAAATTAATTCTCATTAACTTCTGCAGGTATTAGTCACCATTTATTGGCTAGGGAAAGCAGCAAACAGCTGCACGTCGTATAGTGGATCGACCCTGAACCTGAAGGAGTTTGAAGGCTTCCTGGCACAAATGAGAAAGGTATCTTTTTGTTATGTTTTGGGAAGGCAAATTTACTTCAAATTATTACTCCAATAAATTAACTGTTTCTTGCTAAATATGAGAGAAGGGAGGGTGGAGTGCAAATTACTTAGTGAACCTCTACCTAGATCAAAAATGTTTCTGATTCTACCCAACTGTGAAAACCACTTTGGCAACCAGCTTTGTGGTGGTACCAGTGACGCAGCAAGTGATGTCAAATAGGGCTTTAGAATTGTCATGTGGCTCTGTCATCTTAATTTCCATGTGTTTTGGTTTGAATTATTTTCATTTATGACACCAAGTTTCAGCTAGAAGAGCTGAGACTCAAAAGTAATGTGGCAGGACTCGCAAGAGCACAGTTTTTTCTTCTTTAAAACATTCTGTCTCATGGGCAGCTTTTTTTGTTTTCTGTTGCAACATAAAGCACCAAACCAAAGGATCTAAATAAAGCTGAAGTGGAGGAGAAGGAGATTATGTTTCACCAAGGGCATAGTTATGATAAATCTGTTTTTGCCAAGTTCTGAATTCTGGCTGAAATCATATTTGGTGGTTTATGACGAGCTGATCTCTGTTGGAAGGGAAGAGTTGTGATTACTGTGGGGTGGTTTGGGGACTTTCGGTTGAGCATTCCAGCATGGCCTGAACCTTGACATCAGACACTTAACCTCATGGTTAATGCTAATGGTTAGCGTTAATAACCAAACCTGCCTGTCTTTGGGATGGAAGGGGGAAGGGGCAAGGAGCTGGCATGGAAGGAGATGGCAGCACCATGTGCTGGCACTGTGTGTGTTGGACATACATTCTGCAGTCCACAAAGAGCTTTGTGCCTGCTATTCCCTCCCCACCTCGTGTAACGTCCATGTCATCACAGGCAGTAGGGTTTGGGGACCATGAGAGGCTCTCTGGACTTAACTCTCCTTGAGCTCTGTGCTGCTGCAACTGTGCCAGCTGCAGCTCTTCATTCTGGGATCTCCCAGGGCCGGCACCACTGGGGAGGAAGAAATGCTTGTCTGACTGATAGCAGTTCCTACACCCTGGTGTGACCAGAGAACCTTAACTAGATGGGTAAAATTCCTGTTTGTGAGCCCAGTTCCTGTGAACAAACAGGTGAAACTGGAGAGGAAAAGAGAACATCCTGCCTCTCTGGAGAAGTTTATTTTAGTTTTCATTTTAATGACCTGTGCTTATCACTTGGGACTTTGGCACTCATGAGTGATATGACTGAGCCTAAGCAATAAAAAGATGAAATTAGTACTTGAGTTGCTTAAGATATGGGGAAGGAGCAGTTCGCACTCCAAAGAGTCTGGAAGGTGAAACAAACCCAGACGAGGAAGGTAGCACAGAAAAATTGCCAAAGTGCAGGTTTGTCACCATATTAGTGCTGCATGGTATCATGATTTATTAATGTTTCATCTCACACCACGAGGCTCCTCTTTTTCCAGGTGACATTTACCCATGAAACTAATCATCAGAGCATTTTGGAGGTCCTATTTTGAATGCTTTTGTGGGATGAAATAGGCTAGGGGCAAAAGGAAGTGTTCTCCAGGGAGCTGGTGGTCGTGAAGGGCTTGGCTGGGCATTGCAGAGTGCTGCAAATTAAGGACAAAAGCAAGAGGCTGGTATTTGATTTGTTGGAAATGTTGAAGCTGAGAGAAGTCTTAGAGGTCTCATAGAAGCTGAAAGCTATATATATGCCTTTAATGCATAAATAGAGCATGTTGCAGTCCTGAAAAGTCTTATTTAGGGTGATGCTGTTGTGAGGGCTGCTGGTGACTTCTTTTATCACCTCCCTACTCTTGTAGCCCGGCTTGTATTTCCCACTGGCAGTTGTGGGCTTGTTTGTTACTACATTTGAAGAGGATTTGGTTGTAAAATATAACACGTTAATCATGCTGTGCAACACTCTGATGTTCTTTATAGCCGAGCTCGAGTGATGAAAAGACACTTTATCACATTCTCTATTGGCGTTTTTTTCCACAGAATTTAATAACTAAATCGACCATAAATTCAGTCTGGTTTAGTTTTTCTGTTGTAAATCCTCTCTACCCTCCTTTTTTAATAAGCAAATCAAAAGACAGCTCCACTGTAAGTTGTCTTGGACTCATCTTTTTCTGCTTCTCTTGCTGAAGGGGATATTAATTTCTAATTTTATTCATGCTACTCTGTTTTTCATTTCATTAACTATTTGAGTACTCATTCTTCTTTACTTTTAAAATAGAAATGACAAAATATCCATGGCTTTTTGATTATATTCAGTGGGTGGAACTTCCTGGACAAATGCATCTTTCATTTGGCAATCACACTTTAACTGCCGCTCGGTGACATACTATGTTTTTAATTAGATAATATGAAAGACTAATGTGCTGTGGTGTGTTATCAGTCCCACAGATAACCACATTCCCACTGATAGCACTTGGGAGATGACGTTTGTTCGAGGCAGGACAAGTACCCGTCTGTGTGATGGCATTGTGTTGCGAGAGTGTCTTTGCCAAGGGGGAGGCTGTAAAGAACATGTTTACAGAAGTCTAGGATCCTGCCCTGGTGCCTGCCTCCTAATTCCTAGTGCGCAGCATGCAAAATTAACATAAACAGGCCATTGAAAGTAGGTTCTGCAGAACTCATTAGTTCACAATTGGACTGTTTTCAAACTCTGAGGGATGGTGAATGCAGGATGGGGCTTTTTGCCCAGTTTAAGTCCCTGTAGCTGCTGAGCAGTTCTGTGTCATTCAAATACAGTAATTTAGGAAAATGGAAGTGTGCCTAAAGATTGAGAATAGCTGATTGGTATGAAAGGATGAGCGGATTTAGGGAATTTAGATTTTTTTAAAGATTTTTGGATCGTGTCACAAACGGGATTTTGATAGGATTTGTAGATTTGTTCTTGGCTGTGTGTAATTCATGCAGATTTCAGGGAGACAGATTTTTGTTGTCTATTGTTTCTATCAGTATTTCAGCTCACTAAGCAGAACTGGGAAAGGAAATTACATAGGATTCATTACAACTTTTTAAGATGCATTTTATCTGTTTTTAGAAAATATTTTCACTTCTATTTACAGCGAGGTTACTTAATGGCATTACCACAGTTTAGCTTGGCCTTAGGTGACCTTTGCGGCTGCCCTTAATGTGGTATTTTGGCCGATTAGTAGTGAATGGCACTAATTAGGCTCTCTTCCTGAAAAGTTTGCAGGGCGTTTGCTCTGATGTCTCAGTCCCACTTTAAGGCTACCTCTTTTTCAGCAGGGGAGTGTTGGTGTGTTACCCTAGGGCTCTCCACTCTCCATCACTTTCCCGGCAAACAGGCTTTTGTGTGGAGGTGGCTTGCCATAGCATACTGTGATATTCCCGATCGATCTTCTCGTTGGCAATACTAGTGACGGGTAAAACCTTAGCAGTCAGGGACAGTGGGAGCTCTGCTCAATATAGCCATTGTGCTTCAGCTAGTGGTAAGCAGGGGGTGCTTCTTAATTAGGAATTAATATTCAAATGCTTCTGGGAAAAAAAAAATCTCATTCCAGCCTCTTTGGGTCACAAAATGTCAGTCTGATAATGGCACCCACATCTCTGACTTTACTTACTGTCGGGGGAGAAAAAAACAGATTTATCTCTGAACAAACTTATTTATTTTTGGTTTTTTCTCAGTCTTTGCAATTGTAATTAATGTTAAGACACTCTCTAAAACAAGGGATTTATTATAATGCAAGGGTGAGGATGGCTTCTATTGACCTTTCCCTCTGCTGGAGTTTCAGTGTTTTAGTATGTGCTGCTTGCACTGGAAAGAATTTATAATCACAGGGCTGTCAAAGACAACCATTGTTCTCCCTGCTCTGAACATGTGGGTCAGCTACAAGTGCTTTCATATCCCCCAGAGCCAGGAGCTGGCAAAGAGTAAAGAGCACAACTGAATTCTTCTGAGGCATCGGGAAAAGCATTTTGCATATTTTTCATTGCTGATTGCTTGAGAAAGACATCCCTCTTTCATAACAGGAATTTCTCTTCAAGGTAGACGGAGGCTGGGGCACACTGCTTTATTATTTTGCCGAGCTGAAGCAGCAACAACAAATGCTGTCTGCTGGGGTCCTGGCCAGATACAATAGATGGGCAAGGAGAGGGGGGGATCTTTTGGAAAGCAGCAAACTTAAACCTGATGCAGGCACGATGTTAAAATTGTAGTGCCTTTGGCTGTGCTATGGACTGTGGACGGCAAGTCAAGTTTCAGGTTACTTTCACTTTTGATCAGTTTATTAACTGGTCTATTGGAACTTTTTCTCAGTTCATCGTACTGATCTAATGAGAGTAGTTTCTTCTTAAACAGCATAAAATTGTGGTTTATTGCAAGCTTGCACTTTGTTTTGAAGGGAAGAAGGGGCGAAAACGAAGGAAACCCTTTTTTGGGGAGGAGATTTTTAGTATTTGGGAACATGCTTTGCTTTCTGATGTGTAATGCATCTCACGAGTATGTCACTGCCTTCTTTATGAAGCAGTTCCTGCTGTATTTCCATGTAGGAAACAGAGGATATTGAGAGCCCCAAGCGCAGCATTCGTGACAGTGGCTATATAGACTGCTGGGACTCCGAGCGCAGTGATTCCCTCTCCCCGCCTCGGCACGGCAGAGATGATTCCTTTGACAGTCTGGACTCCTTTGGCTCCCGCTCGCAGCAGACGCCGTCTCCAGATGTAGTGCTCAGAGGGAGCAGTGATGGTAAGTACCAGTCACAGTGCGGCACATGCATAGCGTTGTGACATAGAAGTAACGTTTCTGTAATAAATGTGCCATTCAGAAGCTGGACACAGCCTCTGAGTCGGGCTAATCCGGTGGGAGAACTCTGTGAATGCTGATCTGTGCTCCCGAGGTGTAGATGACTTTGCCAACAACTTACCTGAAGTTTGCTTCAAGATAGTGTAGCGCTGGGAAATGAGTTACATCATTGCGGTGTAATTTTATGATGGAAAGAGAGCTTTTCTGGCTTTTGGTGTAAGAAGATGTTATGCAGACTCGTTTTAACTTATAAACTAGGCTGAAGCAAGAAATAAAATTGCAGGAACAGGGTGTAGTTAATTGTAGTGAATAAAATGTTTGCTTAATTAAATGCAGAGCAGATGAATGACATAGAAATATCTTGAGAATGTCTGATACTTGACAGAGTTTTGAAGTCTGATGTACAGCACTTTACCAAATGTCATATTTATTTTTATGGCATTTGGAAAACTGGGCATACAGAAGGGATGCTGCTTCTCTGCCTCTCTTTTCTGATTCCAAGAGGTTTTCAGAGGCTTGTAAACACAGCATGCTGGACGAAGTAGGATTTGCTAGGGGTAGGTGTGGAGCATGCACTTAGGTTACCTGTCATGAGCAGGATTCTGGTTTAGGACAAAAGGATGTATGACTGAGGCTCTTTCTGTGTGTTGCCATTCCCGATGAACAGATGAATAAGTCGAACTTCATCATCAGATGAAGTTATGTTGCACACATGAATCACTTCTCCTTAGTAATGTTGTTTATTTAATTTAAAAAGGAAAGGCAGGAAGACTTTTTGGTAGGAACCAGATGTTCATACTGCTTTTGGCAGTGTGAAAGAAACTGGTGCTAATCATAACCGGACACATGCGAGATTTCCTGAGTTGATGGGGAACTCCTTGGAACTGGAAAGCTGGCAGGGAGAGCTGGTATCACAGTAGAATTATGAAAGAGCTCTGGGAAAATCAGAGCTAAGATCTGCTCTGCTGCTCTGAGTGGCCTGTGGTGTTTGGGCTGTTACTGGTTGACCATCCAGAAACAGCTACTGGAGCTGATTCCCTGAAACAGCCTCATGACCCCTCAGACACTGAGCAGAGCACAGGCTCCACATTATAAAATGTTTTTCTGCCTTTTCAAGTGAGACAAGTATGGTGTTGGCAAATAGGAACACCTCACATGTCCTAATCTAAAAGTGTTGCTCTGTCCTGGGTGCTCAAGGGATGTCCAGTGTCCCTGCTTACCTGGAGCTGGTACGCAGCCGGTTACATGTGTCCCGGAGCTGCTTCCTGTCAACTTCTGCTGTGTTACCAGATTTCAGAAAGGTTTTGTGATCGTTTGCCACAGATTGTTTGCTAAGACATACTATCTTGTCACATTCCCGAGTCTGTAACAAACACAAAATAAGATGAAAGCACACAAAGCTTGTTCTTAAAACTTAGTCTTCAACCAGAGTGCGTGCAAATGCTGTGTGCACGTGTATGACTTGTCCAGCCAACGCTTTCTAGTGTCCTGTTTTCCCTGCTTACTACTGCCATGACTTCACAGCTGTCTCCTCCAACAGTTGCAGGTGAGGTGTAATTTGGCTGACCTCTTTTATGTTGAACCTCTTCCTGTGGTCCCAGCAGGCCAGTGTTTTACTCAGCTGTGAGTAGTTTTTGATAGAAATAGTGTATATTGGACTCAATGATCTTAGAGGTCTTTTCCATCCTAAACTAAACATCCTTTTCCATCCTAATCCTATGATTCTATATGCAAAGTTGGATGAAGGAAAACATTTTGCTTTCATTGCTTCTTTCTCCTTTCACATAGGAGCTTTATAAACCAAAGAATATTATTGTGGACTAAAACTATGATTCCTTCCACTCCTAGGAGGAAAAAAAAAACCGAACGGACGTTTTTTAAGTGATCCTAAGGTGATCAGTTTAGGTGGAAGCAGTAAGTAATACTACCTTCACAAATGCCATCTATGATTAGTCTCGCCGTTGAGGAACTGCTCTGGTGTTCCACGCGGAGCCTGTCCCTTAGCAAAACCAAACAAAAACAGTGGTAGAGTAGAAGAGTTATTTAAAACACAGTAGAATTGCAGACTGAACTGCCTTTGGAGTTGCCAGTGAATAAAATCCTCTGCTTGGCCAGCAGTTGCGCATGGATCCTTTTAAGAAGGATCTGTGCATGTCTGTAGAGTATAATTGCTTGTTACTAGTTGTGGAAACTGTCTGCTCCCGCTTCTACTTGGAAATGCAGAACAACAAACTTAAAGTTATAAATGTAGAGCACAGCTGCATCTTCCATTTGGTACTTTGGCTTCAAGTACTTTTTTTGCAAAATTGAGCTGAAAATAATTTCACGAGTAAAATATGAATAATTGAAGAAGCTGTTTTTCTTTGAAGTACTCAGCTTGGGGATGCTAGTAGGCACATCAGTAATGAGGGAGAGGAATGTGTTCCAATTCCTCCACTGCTGTGGTTATCTATTCCAGCATTTCTCTCTGCCAGTTCAAGATTGGTTTTCATGTGTTACAAAAATAGACACCAGAGCAAACTCAAAAGCAAACAGAATAGCAAATAACAGTAAGGGATCTTTTTCTTATCTTTTATTTACTCTGTGTCCTGCTCTGTCTAATGACAGTACAGTTCTTCAAACCTCAGCTATCCTTAGACACCCATGATTCCGTGATCATATATCCACTTTTTGTTTAGACATAGACTCAGGGTACCAATTGTGGTGCTAGTTGTCGTAAGTTCTTAACAAAAATTGTCCAACCAAAAGATTACTGACAAAAAAGTGCATTGTGATTTTTGTCTAACATTCATTTCCATTGTGTCATGTCTTTTCTTACTGTTCCTTTTCACTCTTCTTCATCTTTCTCCAAGCAAATCATGAATAACTCAATCTACTTCAAAAGCTCTTTGCAAATAACATTCCTAGCATATTTAGACCTCTTTTTCTTCCCCCACTTTGAATTATGCACAAGCTACTTGTGATTTTTATAACTTCATTGTTTTCAGTTGTTCGGGACGTAGCACAGTGAATTAGCTATTAATTTACTAGTGTGTTGAATTGTCAAGAGGACACAACCTGGGTGGCTTCCCTTCACCCCAAAAAGGGGAGCAGCTAATTGCACATGCAAGTGCTGCAAAGGGGCCAAGGACCAGAGACATCCAACTCTCCGAAGCTGGAAGAACATTCAGATGCTGATGGGACAAATGGCTGAACACACTCCATTTCACTCTTCAAACCAGGGCCCGTGATGAGGTTACACTGCTGGGAGAAAACTGTTTGCAGAACTTCTTTGGGAATTAATTTAAAAGACTCATGATGGTGCAGGGAATCTAGTGAATGTCTATGAAGTGGCTTCCAAAATGGCTATGAGAGCAGTTCCACACTGCAAATGCTCTTTAAAGTGTTTGTCCTACAGTTTGGGAGTTTCAAGTCAGAAACTTGCCTAAGTTTCAGCGTTTTTAAATGGGTTGTAAATATCAGGAAGCTTAGTTCATTTGAGTGAAATCAAGTAGTCACCCAGCTCTGTTAACTTCGTATCGTATTCCCTCCAACTCTCGATTTTTCTCTCCCACTTTATTTCTTCACTATACTGATCTAACCTCTAAATCCTGAGATCGCTTCCCTCTCTCTTTGCACCTTTCCACCGGGGGATCAAGTCTCTGTCTATTGTGCTGTCTGCCAGACTGATTGACTAGGCAACTGATGAGACTGGAGAGAGACCATCAAGTCTTCTGGTTCATAGCAGCTGATGCTATTCTCTGGTCTTGACCGAAGCTGATGCTGTCTCTGTTCAAATTGCCATGTTAATGTGTGTGTGTGGAAATATCCACATATTCCTGCCCTTCTGTAGCCGTACAACATGGAACCACTTTTTGCTTTTGCTTGAGCTGGGCACATACAAGTCTAGGTTCAAGAGTGTGAATCAGGTCAGGGATGCCCTTATGTACAACTGGGAGTCATCTGGGCTTTAGGCAGGTAAACTTCTATCCTATGTGATTGACAAGTCTGGCTTAGTTTGAACCTGTGGTTTTTTGATGTGACCTGTGGCTGAAGATGAGTTTTTCGGGGGATGATGGAAAAAAGTTTACTGTCTGTGCAGATGTTATGGCTACTGCCTTCAGTGACTGATTTTAAAATACAAATGCAGGTAAAAGTGGCTAAATGTAATTTTTTGGTGACGTCTTCTCTGATTTATAGTTTTAAAAAATGCAACTAGATGAAAGAGAAAATAAAAAGAATTTTTTTCTCCTTCCTCACTAGGGAGAGGAAGTGACTCGGAAACTGACCTGCCGCACAGAAAGATGCCAGATGTGAAAAAAGATGATATGTTGGCGAGGCGGACCTCACACGGTGAACCTAAATCAGCTGTGCCTTTTAACCAGTACCTCCCAAACAAGAGTAATCAGACTTTCTATGTACCCGCTCCGCTTCGGAAAAAGAAAGCTGAGCGAGAGGAGTACCGAAAGAGCTGGAGCACAGCGACTTCACCGCTAGGAGACAGACCTTTCAGGTAAGACTGGCCTGTCCACCTACTCCTTTCCTCAGCCATGATTCTTTAACACTTGCCCAATTTTCATTCTTTTCACAAGGTGTATGATACTGTAATAAATCTCTTGCTGGTGTGGTACTGATAAGTGGTTTTTAGCAATTGGTGAAGCTAGTAGAAAAGCAACAAGTGGAAAATCATTGTCGTGACGTCATTATTTACCATACAATGCAATGTATAGCTTGTGTTTGACAAGATGCTGGTTAATGTAAGTAACATGGATGTTGAGTCAAACCCCAAGGCTGGAAAAAACTGTTCTGGACAATCTGTTTCAGTTCTCAAGACAGTTATGGACAAATGATACTTAAAAGTAATGTTTGATATATTCAATCAAAATAGATAATTTTTTGCTGTGTTTTTTTGTAAAATCAGTTTACTTGTATGTTGTATTTTATACACCAGTACGGTTTGTATAGCTGTGACTCTGTGTTTCTGTATGTTGGTTTTGTCAACTAATACTTCACTTTTGATTTGGACTAAGAACTTCCATTAAAGAGCGTAATTAACTTCCCTCATTATTCATCAGAATTCATCCTTTGGCATCATGATTTCAGCAAAATGTGCTTGTAAGTGTGTGTGTCTTAGGCACAGCCTACATTAAACTACCTTGTATAATTCAATAGCAAACCCCACCCTGAAACCATAGAAGAAGAACTGAATGAAGCATCAGGACTGGGTGAAAAGGAGAAAGTGGGCTCCATGGCTCCTGAAGAAAGCTCCCTTAAAAATCAGTTAGGTTTGAATCAAAGTGAAGAAAACTCCATAGACCAGTCTCCTCCGTGTAGTGCAAAAGAAACATCAGCACCCAAGGGGAAAGATGAAGAAGAGATCAGAAAGTTAAGAAGACTCGAGCAAGCTGGTATTAAGGTCATGTCAGCAGCCCAGCGCTACGGCAGGTTAGCCCGATGGTGTGGGAAATCGTGCACGCTTCACAATTTTAGGATTGGCTGAAGTGTGGGCTTCCATGATCCGCTGTGATTTCACATCTCCTAACAAAAATCCGGTCTGCTAAGCACTCACAATTGCTAGTGAAGGTCTTGGTCTGAAAAAGCTTGTGATGTGGCGGCTGTGGTTTGCAGAGTTGTATGATGCTAACTGCATTTGTGTTGAGAAATTGTATTGTCTTACAGCATAATGTAAACAAGCTCCAGGAAAACTACTACACAGACTACTTATCACCTTCCACTTAATGCTTTCTTGTATTAAATTCTTTATTTTTATTAAAATAAAAATATATAGAAATCTACATTAAAAATGCCTAGTCTAGGTAAAAGTTTCAGAAATTTACAGTATTTGTTTCTGGAGGGATGGTTTCGTTTACTGAACCACACTTTTTAGGTGGTTGATATTTTTAGCTGCGTTAATAAGTGATACATTTCTTTTTAATGGCAGGAACTATAAAAGCACAGTGCTTGTTAACACATGTACCAGTTAAAGTATGGAGGCATAGTTCAGCAGACATAATTTGACTGGCTTTAGAATGGAATGTATGTAGTTATTCACCTGTGTTATTTATTTTTGGATGTTGTTCAATTTGGATATTTCCTCTTCTTTAACTTGAGAGCTGAATGATGGCTAGGTTCACAGCCCGTGCCTTTCCCTCATCTCAATCTCTTCTACTCATGGGGATGACCTGCAAAGGAGAGTTTTAGCTCTCATTTCAGAAGATTAGGCACTTATAAATTATCAGAATGGTTTGGCTAAAGGGTAAGTGTCCAAATGTCCTCCCGTCCAGAACATTTTGTTTTGGGTTGTGGGGTGAAATCCTAACAGTGAGTAGTTTAGCAGATGCTGGTCTACGATCTGGGCTTTGAAAAGTAGTAGGAAGAAATGCAACTCCTATGTGGCAGTTTATTCATAGTACAGTGAAGCAAGCCTGTGTGCTGCCACACACAGATGTGCCACGTGCAGATGAAATAGCCACAGAATATATGCTGTCACATGTCCTCTTCTCAGGTGTGCTTCACTGTTGTCGAGCTAAACCTCTGTTTGTGTCTAGTTTTTGACAAAGCCCAGCACTAATGTCGAGGAACTATTTGGCGTAAATTAGTTCTTCAGTCTCACTTAGTGTGCTAGTTGATTGGGAATCCATAAACCAGTGGGGCATTAGCATAATCATGTGCCGAGTCCAAGGCTGCAGTACTAATGGTAGTAGTGTAGTAATATGTAGTAAAATGCAGTGATTGCTTGTGTTTAGCGGTGCAGTGCATAACAAATAGCTCTGTTTGCATTTGGAGGATGCTCACCACATTGAGAGATCCTTTTCCAGCTCTGTGCTTGATCTGTTGTTTTGATGTACACAAAGGAAGGATGTGTGAACAAATGTGTGGCTCTTTCCTTGAGCAATCTGTTGTCCTGGCAGGGCTTATGGAGAAGGGAGGAGAAATAACAAGTAATTTTTCTTCCTTGCTCTCAGTGGAAGCAACTTGAGGAATTTGGCAGCTGGAAGAAGGAGCAGATGATAGTTTTCTGTCCCAGCTGAGGGTTAAAGAGCAGGGCTTTGTAACCCAAGCTTCACTGTAGTGGAGTAGGAGCCTGCTTCTGGGGATGGTAAGAAGACACAGCAGAAAAGGCACTGTGGGAAGCAGTCTGTAAGGAAAATTCTTTGTATGTGAAAGTGGAAGAATAGCTGGTGAGGAGAAGGGAAGAATTTAGTAGTGACACTTTAGGATACAGGAGAGTGCTTAATCCTATTTCTTAATGTCTTATTATTCTTCTCTGTTCTTTGAACGTCTCCATTTTATCTCTCTTCTTGGCATCAAGTTCAATTTTCCATGCACTAATGGCACTCAGAAATTCTCAGTCCCTCTTGTTTCTGTATTCTGATATTTTTTTCTTTTGCCTCTCTTATTCTCTCATCTTTCTCTGATACCAGCCTCTCTTTTTTTTTCACCTGAGGTTGTCAGTTTTATTTTCGTTTCTTTGAGTTGTTTACAGGCTGTTTCCTCTCAACTTATTGACCTCTGGAGGACACCCACTGTGACTTTTGAGTTCTACAAGGCATCTAATTGTTCCTAAAGCTTAAACTCAGTAGGGGACCTTTCTGAGTCCTGAACAGGAAGGATTTGAACTTGTATGCAAATGTATTTTTTGCTTGGAGTCTAAGTGCTTATCTCCATTGCTGTAGTGTGTTCTAGGAAAGGGCACCTTCAGTTAGCTGAATTAGATGCTATACAAATGCATGCCAAAAAGCAATTCCCCTTCCCAAAAGAGTGTATTGTCTCTATTGCATGTTGTTTTATTGATACGTCGTCCTCCTTGCTTGCTTTTTGCCTGCACATCTGTCTCTTATTTACTGTATTGTATATGAAAGGTGAGGGTCACATTCATGGAGACACCCTAAAAAGAGGATAATTAAGTGTGTTGAAAGAGATGATGGAGAGGAGAATTTAAGAGAGAAATGTGAGCAAGCATTTATGATATGTTTGTTGCAAAAGGAATATGGATTCTTACCTTGGCAGAGCATAGGCATCCAAAACCCTTCCATTGTCCTGAAATGCAATATAAGGGTCCACAAGCCTGTATGAAACCTTGCTTCAGGGAGTTCAAATGCTTGCAGTCACTTTGGAAGCACTTACTGTACCAGCATAGATCCATTTACTGTTTCTGCAGCAGCTGGGGCTGGGTGTGCAAGAGAAATTTGCAGCTAAATCTACTATTTAGAGTCTTTGCTATCTATACCGTGGTAAACTGGCCTTTAAAAAGTACTTTTGAGACCATCATAAACTGTTTCAGGAGACCCCAAAATGTCACAGCTGATGCAAATGAATGGAAAATATTCTCAACCTAGAAACTGATTACTGAAGTCTAGTTACATACTAAAAGCTGTAAGTTTCTCATTGCAATGACTCGAGTTGTACTTTTGAGTACTGTAACTCAATATTTCTTTGTTGCCAAAACCATTGCTCTCAAGCCTCAATAACATTGGTGGACATGAGACTGAAAAATCCAGTAGTTTTTACTGAATAATCACTTGGTGAGCCGGCTGTTTCTGAAGCTGTTGTGAACACAAATGTTCATGAGGAAGAGGGACAGCAGTTCCCATTTGGAGTGCTATTGGCCAGTGTTGTTCTGTTGCCTTAAATGAAATCTCGATCCTTCAGAGAGATCTAAGGAAGAAGTTGTCTTTAGCTAATTTGAGACCATACTCTCCGCATCACTAACAGGGGATCCTGTGTTTTGCAGCATAAGAAGGCAAAGGCAGACAGTTTCATATGTCCTTTGAGCCTGAGCCAGGCTGGTCTGTCAGGGATGGTTTATGGCTTCCCCATAAGTTTCTCCAGAAACTTTGTGGAGCAGTACTTTGAAAGGGCAGCTGAGAACGTAAAATAAGTGGTGTATGTAGTGGGCTTGCAAGGATATAAAATGTTTTAAATGCTTTTAAAAAGCAGCTAATTATAGGACTCCTCATATTCAAAATAGAGAAACTCAGAGAAACCCCTGAGCTATTCAGATTTCCTTTCTTAATGCCAGTCTGTTTAATCCTTTGTGATCCCCTCTATTTCGCTTTGTATAGCAAGGTGTGCTACATGAAAGAGCAAATGCCTACAAAAGTACTGCATGGAACAGTCCTTGCTGCCCAACTTCCTAAAATATCAATATATACAATTAGATTTTTAAATGGGAGAGTTGCCTAGCTCCTGCCATCTGTCTTTTCAGTTTGCCTAAGAGTGTTGACCCTTACAAGTTAAAAGAAGCTTAATCTTTATGGGTGCCAGCTGTCAAGTGTCTTTATTGTCGTGATCTTCAATAACAGCAAGGCTGTGTTGATGGCAGTTGTGTTTCTGATGAAGGCAGGTGGCAATGTTTGCCAGCGTGCCAGTATCACTGCCGGACTGGTGCTGTCATTGCAGCTGCTGTATGTCAGCATTGGCATAGAGGGCTTGCTCTGTGGGAAAGGAAGGGTTAATTAGGAAAAGAATCCATCATGGGTGCATGTGAGAAGAAAGAAGTTAAGAATACTAGGGTAGACGGCCTCAGTGATTACTCAGATGGAGTTTTTTTGAATAGAGCTATTAAGAAAAATGCCAAATATCTGATACTTCAGGACTCAGCAACATTTACCAGGGATTAGGTATTTGCATCACATTTCTTCCTTTGTTTGAAGTGTTCAAGAAGTCTAATACTGCCAGTTATGGTACTACACTGCATTTACTGCATCTCGTGTGCTAAAGTTTGTTCCTACTGGTTCTTCCAGCTATAACTAAAATAAGTAAAGGTCCAACATGCTGATTTTTTTGTGTAAATCCTTGTGGATTTGCTACTTGTATATGATATGTTTTATTTCTAGCTAGGCTTTGTGCAATCTAACAGCATCTCAGAGCATTTTTGATTAACTGTGCTTGTTTTTTGACCTGGAGATGAGTGCTGCGCTGCCCTCTCCTCCCCTGGTGCATCAAGAGCTTTGTTTAATTTTGCTCTGTGTCAGTAAAACACCGATACGTGAAGACAGCGGAAGAACCCCAGACATCATCCTTCGCAAGGACAATCCCTTCATGACACATTATCAAGGAAAGGATTCTGGTTCAGAAGATGAAGCAGCCAGCAGAGTTCCTGATTTAGAAAAGGATGACTTTGCCACCCGGAGAGCCAGAATGAATCAACCCAAACACATAGTTCCATTTAACTCCTTTTTAGTTGGACCCTATACAAGTAAAGAGAAAGGTAAACTGGAAGACGTTAAAAAGCCATTGCAGATGGAAAAAAAGGAACATGCAAGGTGTGCATTTGTGGTCTTATTCTTCCAATTATAATGCCTAATTTCACCATGGCATATTGCTGTATAGGCCTAAAGCTGTCTTGGCTACAAAAAAACCTTACAGGTTAAAAAAAAATGCAAATGCTTTATCATAAAGCGAACCAAACTAATTTTTTGTTTGAGTGTGAGGAGAAGTTTTAATTGGCTGTGAGTGTAAATAAGATAAAGGCAGGACACTTTTGTTATCTAAGCTCATGAGACAGCTCACGAGCGTGAGTAGTGGAGAATAAACTTAGAAAATATGTTTTGCATCTCAGCCCTTTTTCTGATCACTTTCAGTGCAAGTTTGTGGGTGCATTTCTTTCATCTCATGCTCTTTTAATACCCTGCATAAAACACGGACCAGATGAGTCTTTAGTTAAGGCACTGAATATACACGCCTGCTATGCAGCACTGAATTATGCTGCACATGGTCCTAATGTATCTTACGCAGCATTGGCTTGGGAAATGGATCATGGGTTACAAGACTTCAGCCTAGAAAATCTCTTCTTTCTTCAATTCAGTGATACAGAGCTTTAAGAAGTTTCTGAACACAAATACCTGCTAGGTCGAGATCTTTTTCAGGAAACAAATCTCTTTGTTTTATTCGGGCAAACAGATGTGATTCTAGATAAAAACGCTATACGTGCATTACGGGCAACCTTGACTGTAACAACTGATATGTTCAGAAAACTTCTTTTAATATTTAGGAGCTCTTTTCAGTGATGTCAAATGTGCCATTCTGTTACTGGTAATTTGATTATATTAACATTTTCTAATGACTACTTTGGCAGGACATCTGAGGAGCACCTAACCAAATTTTAATAGCCCCGTGCTATTGACGTGACTCTAAGATCAAAGAAGTTCTGTAGTATGTTTGAGAGCAAATTCACTGTGTGAATAATATGCAAATGAGATATTTGTGACTATTTAAGGGAAAGCTTATTGCAGAAATGCTTAATACGGTAATAGCGTAAAGATTTTTCTTACTTGAGCTGGGAATAGAAGTTCATGTGAAGAAGTGGTCTCAGTAGTGCTTGAGTAGGATAGCATATCTGAGAGGTTTGAACTTCAAATGATTCATTCCATGTTTACATCCTAAAATTAATGTGAAAATAATATTATAAATTCAGTTTTATCTTCTTGAGCTCTGAACCTCTTCTTTTGACACTGATTTATAATTGCTTCCCCAAAATATCTTTCCTTCCTGAACTTGAATGTGCATTAAATTAGAAGGCGGCGGGTGCACATGACATCAGTAAGGCAAATAGTTACAAGCAAAGAGAACCCACTTCTGCAAAATGAGAAGACTGAGTCAGAGGAGGAACAACAGGTGAAAGAGCCTGATAATGAGAGAGATGATTTGGTGAAACGGAAATCTCAAAGCATCCTTCCTCAGCTACAAGAAGATGTGATTTTTGCCAATGCCTCTATAACAAAAGCAGATCTGGAGACCTGGAAAAGATTGAAACTTTCAGGGGAGCCCAGGTATGGTTTCTGCTTGTGGACAGGATTGGCACCCTGGGAAGCATGTTTAGTTTGCCACAATCTGCTGTGTGTGCTTGTGATTTTAAACTTGAAGAATGCCTTGTCGGCGCCCAGTCCTTAACTATTTCAGTTTTCAGAAGGAGTTCAAAAATCTGTGCAGAGATGCTGTCTGTCGTGAAATGAAAGTGTGTCCATCATTTAGAGAACTATAGCAGTTTCATGGTCACGTTTCTTGTGGACATTCTTAATACAAAATCAGAAAGGTCCCTCTTGTCTTGTGGCTGCATTTGCTTTGAAGCTGCTTGAAGTTGAACAGCACAAAGTTCCAAGTGGTACCGCCAATACAGTAGCAACAACGTTGCTCCTTACCAAGCTGTCTTCAGGACTTGGGGTGTTTTATACCTTGGGAGCATTACCTGAGGATCAGCATCTTTGCGTTAATGTCTCTATACTATTTTGAGACCTGAGCTGATACATCAGCATAGCAGTGTACTCCAGTGCTGTGTAAATACACCAGCACTGTTTCTCACTGCAGCGGGGCTTTCAGGAGGCTCATTGCATAGTGTTTGTATGCTCTTGTTGTTAGCAAAACTTCTACAAAGGGATACAGTATAAAGCAGTTATTCTGAGCTGTTTCCCTATGGAGACGGACTGTAACGTAGGCAGATGATTTGTGACTCCAGTAGGAAAGGATAACAACTTCTAGCCTTCCTGTTTAGGTGCATGCCATTTTGCAATTAAAGATGGCCGTCTGTTCTGGCATTCTTCTAACAATGTGGTTATTGTATGTAATTTTAGCTCTACTAAATCAAAGCTCAGTCATTCTTTCATCCTAAAGATATTAGTAGTCTCTCTGTTACTTTTGAGGTGATTTATTAAAATCAGGATTCAGTCTGCTTGGTTTAGGGTACATGAATTGCCCTTGCTAGTGCTCCCATGCCACTGTAACTCCCTCATGCCAAACTGAGTTCTAGTGCCGTACAGTTACATGTAGTGCATGGCCTGGGTCTATGCGAGCAGATAAGGAAACTGGCTTTGTTAGGGTGAACAACTGAATTTGGAACGGGCCATATGCTACATTACTTGCCCTTAGGAAGTGCTTCCATGGATGTGCTCCCAGAGTTTTCCCCACAGGTCTGCAGTATCTCTGAATTTTATATGTCATTTGGGACTCAGTATGCCACAGCTTTTTACACCTGTGTCCCCGACTTTTAAAATAAAACCCCTTCAAAACCTCTAATTTGTTTTATTCTGAGGGTCTCATGTTGGGGGCATTCTTTTATTCCTTGTTATGGCCAGTGAAGAAGATGTCAAATGTTCCAGCAACACTCTGCCACCAACTGATACCGCGGTGAAAGCAGTAGCCCATGATGATTTTGCTGTCCGCAAAACCGGAGCACACAAAAAGGCTGGTAGCCCCAAGCAGAAGTTTGTGCATTTTGGGCCAGTAACTGAGATTGATCAACAGAAATGGGACAAGCTTGTTATTGGCAGAGCTTCATCCAAGAGTGGAACAGAAGAGGAAAGCAAGAAAGACAGTGTGGAGAGTCGTTGTGGTGTTGGAAGCTCTCCTCCAACCACTGTTGCCAGTCTTGGGTTTGCTGAACACAGCAGTGAAGTATCTGAGCCAGAAAATGAGTCCAGGTATTTGGTGTGGCTTAGGAAGTGCTACTGAGCTGTAGATGAGACCTGTTCTTGCCAGATGCTGATCTGCATGGGAGTGCACCGCAGCATAAACCTAAGAGCTGTTTACGCGCACGGCCTTGTTCAGAAGACATCTGATGTCTTCACAGTATCTTAACATGTTTAGGATTGCGCAAAACGCTGCACACAGCTCTTCTGAACACTTGCTCAAAATTTCTGATGGGTAGCGAAGTCAGTGGTATCTCAGAGGGTGAGCTATCGTTCATGATTTTTCTGCTGCTTGAATTCCAGCAGCTCTGCTCTGCCTGCTTTCAGCACATTAGGAATTTGTCAATCAGCTTGCTGGCCTTACTGATCTTCAAAAAATGCTTTTTTCAAACCTAATGGATTTACTTTCCTTTTGAAGATGGTGTACTGCTGCTCTGTGTTTCTGGCATTTATCTGGAGAAGAATTATCTGGGTCGTTAACACATTAACAGATCTTCCTTTGGCATTTCTTTAATCACTTAGTCTGTGGCTGCAGTAAGAATTTTTAATGAATGCTTTATAGCAAGCAATTCATTCAGCTAAGTTTGTGTGTTTATAAAACATTTGCAAACTGAGTTAGACCACTCCTTTTCTTACCTTTCCTTTGACCTGAGAGTGTTTTGTCTGTCTCACCCCTCCTCTCATTCTCATCGCTAGTGAGGGAGGAGTCAAGTCAGGTACAGATGACTCTTGCAGGAGAATTCCATCACCTGTACCGGCTTCTGATGTCGTCTCTGAGGAACAAACCCCATGGAGTTTAAGCAAACAGCAAGAAAGCACCAAGGAAGAACGTGGCAGGAATTTACCAGATATTGAGAGAGATGATATGTTGGTTAGAAGGATGGGAACTTTTCCAAGGCGTACCAGTAGCTCCATTCCTGTACATTGTCCTCCCCTGTCAGTAGCTCCTCATCTGCTGCAGCAGCAGCAAGGGGAGGATGTAGCTCGTGAGAAGGATTTGAAGACTCTGCAGGAAGGAGAAAGGTCAGAGAACAGAAGCAGATCCCTCTGAGCCTGGTTTGTGTGTAGTGTTAGCTTGGATCAGTCAGCAATGTCCCATTCTTCACATGGGCTTTAAAGATGTGTTTTACTCATTCATCATGGCATGTGTTCTCTTTTGTAAAATTACTTACAAGAATGTATCCTATGAACATAAACCAGCCTGTTTTCTTTCATAATATTTAAGTACTTCAGTTGTTAATTGCTGTTCAGCATGAAAATGGTCTTTCGTCTTTTGGGGGGATTTCTTTTGCAAACCATGGTGCTTTGTCTAGATTTTTATGCCAGCTTCCAAGTGAATAATTTGTCGCACAGATTTGTATGCAATTCCCAAACTCTAACGAATCACCTACATAGGTGTGGGGTTCAATGTATTTTCCTCTTACTCCCTGTGCTGTGGCTAAAGATGCCTGGTTTGCCTAGTTGTCCATCACTCTGAATTTTGTTTTGAGTAACAGTACCTCACATTGCCTGAGCAGCCACTTGCTGTACAAGTGAGCATTATCATGGAACAGTGTCACTTGTCTCTCTGAGCAGTACTGTCACACGAGAAAAGAGCCA
>VZTA01006040.1:248062-314658 GCA_013398855.1 Mohoua ochrocephala | reverse complement strand
CCAAGAACAGCTTGAAATCCCTCAGCTGCAGAGTGATGGAACAGAAAGCAACATGAAATGTCCAGACCCACAAAGAGATGACATGTTAGCCAGAAGAACTGGAGCTTTTCTTAAACAGCCTGGGCCCAGTGTTAAGCAGTTCCTTCCCATGCCATTTTCAAAGCAGCAGAATAAGCAGGGCACAGCTACAGAACTTGAGAAGAAAACCGCGAGGTAAGAAAGTTTTTCTCTGTGCCTTTTAGCTAGCCCTGTGGGCTGTTTGTCAAAATCTCTGTATCAGGAAGATTTCTGGTGGCCCAGTAGTGGCTTTTTTCATGCTTGTTCTCAGTTCTGTGCTGATTCTTTCTGCTCAGTAGAAGGCAATAAAAGGTTTCTGGCCCTTTTAGTAGAGCCATGTAGAGACTCAGACGAGAGCGTCTACCACGTGCAAAATTCTAACAGAGTGTGGAAACAGATCTGTGTAGCAATTACATTTGCATTACATTTGCAGAAGTTTCCGGTTAAATATGCGATAGTCATTACAAATGTTTCCGGCTAGAAATGGATATGCTGGATGTAGTAGGTTAGATGATTTTCTATGGCTTAATTAGTGCCAGTGACTTCCTAACAGGAAACCTAGAGATCCCGAGATCTTTTCGGATAATGCTCAATGTCTTTCTAAGCACCTTTGTTCAGACGTTTGAGGCTGTGTGAGTGTTGAAGCCTTTGAACAGAGTTATCATTTGGCGGTTGAGCCACATGCAAGCAAGAGTGGAAAGGTTCTTACTCATCAGCCTCTTCAGAGTACGTGAGGAGAAGGATGTGCATGCGCCTGTACAGACATGGATGAAAAACTAGCTTACGGCTCAGCCAGGAGAAAGCAAACCTGCCATCTGCCATAGAATTCAACAGTGGCTTCGTGTTGAAAAGGCCTTAGGTTGAATATCTTGGTTAAATTATGGACTTCATACTTTAAACTTTCAGTGGTATCTCGGACAGTTTATTTTCTGACTTAAAAGAATGGTACGAGCATTTGACTCTTAAAATGATGGGTTTTGCTCCTGCCTCACTTAGCTTGTCCCCTGTCAGTTATTTGGGTTTGTAGGGGTTGTTTTTTGTCAATTTATAGTTATGCTTTTCGTTATGTATATGTGATTTTTGAAATGTTGCTTAATACATCCCTTTGCACTACTGCCTTTGGCTTACTCAGGCCTGAAAAAAGTCCACAAGTCTACACTTATAGTTCTGGAAAACCTGCAATAGAACCACCGCAAGAACAGCAGCAAGGGCAGGAGAAGGACAGTCTTCTACGTACAGGACAAGATGGGATTATTAGTACTGCCCGAGTGGGTGAAGATGGTCACAATGAAGTCCACCTTGGTCAAGCATCTAAGCTTCAGGAGGTTCCTGAGGAAAACAAAATGGAAACACTTTCATCCAAGGATGAGCATCTGCAAACGTGAGCTTTCTGGTGTGAATCACGCAGCTTGTAGACCCCTGTGTGCACACTTCAGAGTTCAGATTGTGCATTGCCTGGTGTGTTTTCAATCCAGACTAAAACACTGTATGTCAGTAATACACATTTTAGAAACAAAAAGAATAATTGTGTAATGCATTTCATTTTGATTTTTTAAAAATATTTAATTGAAAGCTAAGTGAAAGGAATATCTGATTACGGTATATATGTTGAATTGCAAGAAAAGTTTATGAAGAGGAGAGGCTAAAATGGACTCTGCTCACTGAGAGATGTTTAGTCTATTTCTCCCACGATTAGAAATGTTGTAGTATTGACTTTTGCACTTGATGCTCCTTTATGATAAATCCCAGATATAAATATGTGGTTTGCATGGCTCTAAACAAGACCATCATTTTAGTGAATGTTGCTGGTTTGTGTATTACTGGTAACTTTTTTCAGCTATACTCCCCCGCTCTGAGGAAAGAAAACCAAAACCAAAACCAACTAACAAAAAAACCCCAAAAACAAACAAACAACAACAACAAAAACCCCAAACACAAAAACAAGACCTATGAAAAGAAAAAGGAAATCCTGTGACTCACTTTCTGACTATAATATTTGTCTCTTTCATGCTTCAGTAATAGTGGTGCTAAGCACTGCTGTGGAATGTAACTGTTAAGTTTTGTCTCCATTTGTTGCATGTATGGCACAATGTAAATGCTAAGATATTGTCTATGTTCAATAACTATTTTCTACACGTATTTTAGGTATACTTCAGCAGATTTTTAATAATGTGGGGCATAAGTATGTTTAAGTGTGTTTAAGGAGGGATGGGGGGTGTTCTTATGTAGTTTGACCTCAGGATGATCAGGTAAGTCTTGTTTGATGAATACATAATCCCTGAACAGTATGGTTCTATTTTGGTCGGCTTTACTAGTACAAGTGACAGTTGCACAAATTGTATGGGTCCAGTTGCAATTACTACTTAATGTATTTATCCACAGTCTAATTTTATATTTGGTCTTGTAGATTCGGCCCCAGAACTGCTGTGTCTGATGACGCAGAGTAAGTTGTCTTGTGTTCACAAGATTCTGTTTTAAACAACTTACACTGCATGCTTTCCCATCTTTCTACTAATTTAAAATGCAGTTGATGCATCATTATTATTTTGCAGTGTTTCGGCAAATAAATTTTTCAGACGGCACTGAAAAATGGAATGCAATATGGCTTACATTGCAGTTAAAAATAACTTCTATATAAAAGCCCATAAAAACTAAGCGTAATACTAATGTCCAGCTGTTGCTTAAAGTATTGTTTCCTCTTTTTTTCTTTTATTTTGTCTTGGTTTCCTTCTGAATTTCCATTGCCTCTAATCAGCTACAGGTAAAGAGAGCTGGGTTGAATCTGGGTGTTGAAGTAAAAATATGAAGTATGAGGAGGACCAGGAAGAAATAAAGAAATCTCAAAGCAAAATAATGTCATTGTGATCTTCAGAATAATTACCATGAAAATACATCTTTAGCTGAGGCTTTATTCTCCTTTAAAAACTTTATATTCAATCCCTTCCAGGTTAGGTTTAATTTAATAATGTACTAAATTTCACTTTTTAAGCTCTTCACCTCAACGCTTTACTTTTCACAGAAGGAGTAGAACTGACATTTATTACACTCAAAAGTTTTAATTGTTCATGTACGCATACAAACTTTAGTACAGAACAGTATGCAATGTCATTTAGAAAGCTCTTTGGAAGTATTAGCTATTTAGAAGAGAAATAGTTGGGAACTACCCACATAATAATACCCTTAATATCCTTCTGTTCACAGAAATGCACATGACCTTCTCTGCCTCCCAGATTAAATCCCAAAATAGAAACAGTATGGAGAGTTGTGGGGGTTTTGTAATGAGTACACCCAGAGACTCGTATGCAATTTTTCACCCTTTCCTCTAATGATAAAGCTTAGAATCATGGTCTGAGTGTTCTTTACAAGTTCTGTAATACCTTTATGCTGAGCAGAGCCTGTGTCCTCTGACTACAGAGTAAACATGGTCATTTTCAAGCAGTAGGAATCTGTCCAGTCAAATGAAGGGATGAAATAAAAAGAGCAGTATAACATAGAAGTGCTATACTTAACAACGGGGACGTTCCTGCCGTTTCAGAAAGCCTCCCTATAGGATTGATTTTTTCATCTTTGCATGTCTGTATTAAATGGAAATATGAGAAAAAGTACCTTAAGATACCTTCAAAGAGGCGTTGCACTGGGCTTGGTGGTATAACGTGAGAGTAGCAAAGATCAATAAATCATATTGCTTATTCCATATTGATTCTGATTTTGTTTTAAAAGGCAAAACAATTAAATGTTCAAACCTCATTGTCATCCTTTCCAGATGTGCCACAGTTTACAGAGCAACTATTTTCCTAAACTGTCCTTTAAGTTCTTATAAAAGTAAGATTGTGTTTTTCCTTCTGAAGACAAAGTATTTATGAAGACTCTAATAAAACTTGGCTCTCAAGTAGGAAAAATAAATTGAACTGACATTTAAAATACTTCCAAAATGTTTGTCATATCTCCAGTGAAAACTGTAACTTGAATTCAGTCTTAGACTAGATGCTCTTTATTCCAGCAGCAAAACTACAAACTCTTTTATTAGACTGACAAAGTTCCCTTTGCTGGTTAGGGGAAAACCAGATATTGTCATCAGTCCTGGTCTGTCTCAGGGTCCAGAAAAGGCAATACTTAGTGTGTTGCTGCTGATCAGGCCCATTCCCATCTCCTGAAGAGAGAGAATTCTGGTGGTACTGTGATAGTCCAGTGTGAGTTTAGGCTCATAGTGAGCTGAGATTTTTGAGTATTTCTTTACTAGAGTCTGATTCTTGAGCCAATCTGTCCCTTTTTTATATTTTGTTGGGGTTTCTTAAGTCTTAGTATGACTGTAAAATGGTAATGCAGCCGCATAATAAATGCCTTACATAAGGATTGTTAACATATTCTCATAAAAAGGTTTTTACCTTATCTCTCGCTTTTAAATTAATTAATCTAAACACTGAAGTCCTTGAGAACTTTTTTTAATCCAAAATTTATTTAGACCTGTTAAAAAGAAAGAAATTCCTGCATGATATCGCTGACAAGAACACCTGTAATTTGTGGTAGTAAAGCAGTGTAACTTGAAAATCCCAACATCCCAAATGCACTGTTGGTCTGCACGGTGCTTTTTCCCAGATCATTGTTAGAGCAGCAGGTCTGGTACACTGGTCAGCAAAAAGGCCTCTTGCTTCAGGACAGAGTTTGTGTACAATCTCCAGAGCTGTGCTAATGGCAGAAAGTTAATGAACTTGGTGCAGTTACATATTCCCCGTCTACTTGTGTGTTATGTGCCTGCTGGCCCAGCATGTGGTTGAAGGAAGGAATAAATCTGGTTCTGTTCACGGAGGTGTTAGTGATTGTCTGGAGCCATTTGTAGATTATACAAGACAGAAGTAGGATTAAATTATGTGGGACTCATAGTGAAAAGTGTCTTTTGATAGAAGCTCAGAGTTTTGGCCTCTTTGATTCTTTCCTAAGAATGAACTTGTCAGGCAGAGAAGATGATGTAGACCTTTCAGTTGTCCTTGTCCATGTACTCGGGAAAGGAGGTTTTTCTCCTTTAAGATTACTACATGCTGGTCAGAGCAGAGCACAGTGCTTTGAGATGGGACTCCTTCAGGCTGCTGTCTTGGGAAGATACTGTTGTGGAATAACATGTTGCTGCAGAGTTGATGTTTGAACCTACCCAGTTGCTTATCCATGACGATGAAGGCCCAGCAGCAGGACATGACAGCTGGAGTAGGAGGTGCATCTGGGATTGTAGTGTGTGGTTTGACTCCTGGCCAAGGCTAAAGCCTTTTCCAGAGAACATTTTTTGCTGCATTGTTAATAGTCATGAAACCTGTTGCTGTCTTTGTGTGTACCCTGTGAGACCTGCATGAATTCGGGGAACATACATTAGACTTACATTAGGAAATCCAGGTACTCCTGTTAGAAAGGCATGATTCTTCCATCCCAAATGGCAGAGTGAGTACTCATGCACTCTACTAGGATCAGTCACCACCATTTCAGGTCTTACGTTTTCTCCTACTACATGTGAATGAAAAATTATTTGATACGAGGAAAGAGTACAAGAGAGGAGCTATACAACCAGTTTGACCCAGAAGGCACAAGGTGGCAAATACTGAACACTGAAGGCTTTCTTAGTGTGAGTTTCAAAAGCTCTTAAACTGGAATAAACCCTATAAGAGTGACTTTATTGCAAGTTACGCATCTCCCAACCTACCTCACCAGTCTGCCAAATATGACTGATATTTAAGTTTTAAAAAACAACTCCACTTGCTGTCTCTCTAGATTCTTTTATTTAGGAGTGTTCCAATCCAATCCTGAACAATGCAACTGTTAAACTACCCACAGAAAAATCCAAATTAGTGTACCCTTCAGCACTCTGTTTAAGGGGTGAAGCACAGTATTACATTAACTTCACTGTTCATGCTTAAAGGCAATAGGATGTTTATTCTGTCCTTCATTTCTGAATAAATACCTACTTAGCAAGGTGGAATCTGTGCATGTCCTTTTCCATACACTGTCCAGACTTTTCAAGTTTTTCCTTGAGAGTGGCATTCCTGTCTTTGCTTGCCTGAATACAAATGCTGGCTCATAAATATATGCACGGCTTTCCGTGACTATTCACTTTGATTACTGTGGACACAGTAGCCCACAATTTTATCTTCATTGGGTGCTTCTCCTGCTAGTTGGCTCATTGGCTCACGTAAAGCTGCAGGTGATCATTTGAGGACTGCTGTGAAATCACTTCATGTGGAACTGCATGGCTTTCTTTTAAGTTTTTTTTTGCTTTGAATGGCACAACTGAGGTCATGTTTTACTAATAATAGGTAGCAGAGGTGGAGTAGTAAGCACGTTATCTTTGTGTGAAGATCTTTATATAATATAAAGGGATGTATAATATCAAACCATAACCTTTTTTTTCTTTTAACTCTCCAAAGGTCAGAGACATAAATAGAAAAAAAACTTTTTTTTGTCCTGGACGTCATCTTTTCCTTGTTAGGTTAGCTGTATTAATAAATTAGTGCTGGCAGCATTGGATTTCTTCAAGGCAGGGAGGGGAGGACAGGGGAAGGGAGGAAGTACCATGCAGTTTGAACTGAGCGTACTTCTCTGGGCAGGCTCCCCCTGGTTTTGTAGCAATAGTATTTAGCTAGCCATGCTGCCCCTGATACACTTCTCAAGCCTTCTTTTACCCTGAAATGGAAACTTTCATCTGTGGTGTTAATCAGAGTGATCTTGAAAACCCATTGGGCACAAATCTGCAGAAAGTAAAATGTTCTGAATGACAGAATGATTTTAATAAGAGCTATTGATGGAAGTGTAAAGTTAGTAGTGCTTCTTAGTGAGAGACAAATTTGTGGTCAACTAACGGAATCAAAAATTGAGGAGGAGTGTAATGCCTGAAGTACCATGTGGGAGCCATAGGGATGCTAACGAGCCCTTCTAGGGGACTGCTGCTTTTGGGAGCTTTGTAACGGAGCAGGTGTCTGATTCTGCTGTAGCACCCTCATGTGGCTTCAGCCCTTACAAGCTGAAGGAATATAAGCCTCTAAATAAGACCGGGCTTGTTATTTTCCCCTTGTTTAGGAGCGTGAGTATGTTTGACATGAGATGTGAAGAAGAAGCTGTGGCTCAGCCTCACAGCAAAGCTCGCCATGAGAAGCTGCAGAACATACACAACCAGCTGAAAGAGGACGAGACCAGATGGCAAGATGTGAGTATACGACATTGTCTGCAAGGCTGGCAGGCACTGAGGCCAGCCAGCTAGGCAAAAACAGGACAACCTGCTCAATCTGCAGTTGCTGTCAAGTGCTTAAAATAATCAGGAGAGCTTCTTTTTCCTCAGTGGATTGTTGCTAAAAGAATAGAAGTTCATAATTTGATGTAAATCAAAGAATACAAGATCTTCCAGTCCCTCTGCCTGTTCACTAGGTATTTTGCTTTTTAAAAAAACTGTAAAGAAACTGTGATTAGGTAAAAAAATGGAAGAAGAACAACTTCTAACTGCTGACTTCTCCAACTTTTCTAATTAGTCAACATCCAAAGTGACAAAATACAAGACTAAGTAGGACAGGGAATAAATGGGTTGGACTTGTCTTTAGTAAGTTTGTATAGATACAGAAAATGTTAATGTTTTCCATCTTGTCCAAGCAAACAAATGGCATTTCATGTTAGCTACACCCTGCTTGGTTTACAAGGCCTTTCCAAACCCTCTTTCCTTGATGTGTTTTGTTAAGCTGTCCAGGCATTTGGCATTGTCTGCAGCAAATTAGCAAGGACAGAAAAACATGATATGCAGGTAAGTTAGTATCAGGAATTTTTGTTTAAATTCTGTTCTTTCCTAAAGACTGATTTTAAATGAGGAATTTGGGGCATTTTTTCAGTTTAAAAAACCCCAAAACACAGTAAAACACATCTCTTCAAGTATGGCAGTTTCTCATTACAAGGAAAGCTTCTATGAAACACCTCAGAGAGGTTTTTGGTAGAAAATTCAAGGAAAAGTAAAAAACAAATTGTATATATAGCTAAGAAGTGACTTTCTGTAGTAGAACAGTGAAGGACTTTAGCTGAAAGGTCTTTATGTGTGGGAAGCCATAATTTCCCAGCAGAGATAAGAATAAATCCAAAGGCATTCAAGAAGTTTGAGAACTCTCTGCTGTTGAATTGAAAATCCTCTGAGCTAAAGTTCCTACATTTTCCAGGCCCTCAGCACCTTCTACCATGAACTAAAAGTTCTGAAGAGGTACTGAAAATGCCTTTATTGGAATGTCCTTGGCATTCTGAGGGCTTTATAGAGACATATTTCATGGTCTGATATTTCTATATGCCCATGCTGTAAATTTGCCAACAATTAACAGTTTCATGGCTTTTTAAAATTACTGTTATTCCAGAGCATCAGAACTGGAAAAGATAAACATGCCTGTTTTGTAATTATGAAAGGAGGAGGAGGGCTTATGTTAGAAAATTTGCTAATGAAAAACTAATTTCCAAACAATAGGCAATAGTGGAAGTAGCTGAATAAAGAAATGCTTTGGTGCTTCAATGAGAATAATTAGTAGCTGAGGAAAATGAAAGGCCTATGTTTCTTGAAGGGCATTATAGACTGATATATGTAGGTCATGTGAAGAAGTACTTTAATGAGCATTCCCTTAAGTGTGACAGCAATAATTTGTGGTTTTAAGCTAAATTTAAAAGTGACAATGTTTTTTCCTGATTTTAATAAAATCAGTTATGCTTGCAGTACCTTCTGCTGTTTACCAATAAAAATGCAATTGAAATACTTGGGAAAACACGTAATTAATGAAATAGCCTTTGAATTGAGTATGTGTTATGAATATCTGGGTTTTATTGCACCCAAAATTTGCTAGAGTGTATGAAATATAATCTGTATACTGATCTCCTGATGTTGAAAAGTTAATGACAGATGTTCCCTTACAGTTTCCTAGGAAGTTGTTTTTCTTTGCAGAAGTTCTGTAGTGGTTGCTTTTTACATGTAAAATTTTGTTCCGTTACTAGCTGGCTGCAAAGAAATTTTACCGTTTAGGAAACTTCTTTACTGTAATACTTGTACTGTGAAAAAGATCTTGCTTCTGTATCCTCCAGGATTTGTGAATTCATAAAGGATGGAAGACAACACAGGGGCCTCTAACAGGTACCTCCTGTGACTCTCTGGTTTAGTGTCAGTCTAGTTTTTCAGGACAGGCAGAGAACCGGGTTCAGTCAATCTTTTGCACAATTTCAGGCAGGCAGATTCCAAAAAGACTGAGATTGTTACTTCAGCAAGGACATCTCTGTATGGCTGGATACAAACCATAGGCTTTTTACTCAGTCGTCTCTCACACCAGCGAGGTATGAGCCATGTCACTCCCTAACCCTTCTTGCTCACATCTGGATCCAAAATACTACAGGGTGGCCATCATGAAGAATTTAAATTTAGATGCTGCACTGGATTTTTCTGTCAAAAAAACCTCAGCATCATGGGTCAACCATACTTGCATATAGCTTGACTGATAGCATGGGCAAAGTATGGAACTATCAGCTCTCCAAGGCAAACTATCAGTGCAGCTGTAGCTCATGGTGAAACAACATCCATTCTTTCAATGAACCCCTGCTTCCCATATATCTGATTATTCAAATTCTTCACCAAACATAATTTTTTTACTTAATCTTTCTGGGGAATTGGATTTTGTCCCTAGTGTTGACCCAAGTGAAAATGAGTGTCCTGACTGGTCCTTTTAGGCCAAATTTCCTGCCAAAAGGAAAGTAAGCAGTGAAGCTATGAAATCCTTACTGTATCTTGCTGTTAGCAGAAAATTCAGTCAGGGAACATCTTCGTTTATGGCATGATCTCCTTTTGTCATTGAAATAAACGACGCTGCCTGCAGGTGATGGGAGCCTAGTCCACAGGCACGAAAAAGCGTCGCATCCGGCTGGTTTGGGTTCGCTGTTATTTGTGGCCGCTTTTTAGTTACTTGCAACTCTGCATTCAGCTGCTTTCCTTCTCTCACAGGACCTGGCTCGGTGGAAGAGTCGTCGAAGGAGCGCTTCACAGGATTTGATAAAAAAGGAAGCTGAGAGAAAGAAAATGGAGAGGTTATTGGCTGGAGACGGAACGAATGAGCGCAGAAAAAGCATCAAAACCTACCGAGAAATTGTGGAGGAGAAGTACGTGGTCTTCCTGGAGTGTAGTGGCACGTCTGAAAATGCTGTGTACTCCATAGGTGATAAGTAACTGTGGGCAGCCATGCCTGCAAGCCCGAGTGAGGGAGAGGGGAGGATGTTAATGGAGCAGAGGAAATGGGCGTGATTTCCAGCGCCGATGTGACGGTCTCTCTTGTGTTGTCTTCCTTGCAGAGAGAGGAGGGAGCGGGAGCTTCATGAGGCATACAAGAATGCAAAGACCCAGGAGGAGGCTGAGAGCATCCTCCAGCAGTACATCGAAAGATTCACTATCAGTGAAGCTGTCCTTGAGCGTTTGCAGATGCCAAAAATTCTGGAAAGAAGCCATTCAGTGGAACCAAATTCCCCACTGAAAGATCCAAATCCTCTGAGATATTTAAGGCAACAGTCGCTTCCTGCTCCAAAATTCACTGCCACCATTGAAGCAACCATTGTTCCCACCACTGAACTAGAGCCCAGCAGTTCAACGGGACGCACATCTCCCAGCAAAAGTGTCTCCAAGGCTGTGCCTATGCTGACACCCAAGCCTTACTCACAACCCAAAAATACACAGGAAGTTTTAAAGAACTTTAAGGTAAGATACATCACGTGCCCCAAAGTCAATCAGGAGGCACAGAGGTCTTGATTAGATCATCTGAACATATGTTTAATGCAAAAGCAAGATGTTTCCTCAGGAAGTTTTTAGAAAAGAGTACATGGTCCTGTTTTTTGTTTTTAAACAAAATGGAAGGTGCGGGGAGTGTGGAGGCCCTGACTTCTGAAGCAAGACCTGAACTGATTTTTGCGTCAGGGGTCTGGTTTTTGCCGTACCCAAACAAGTGTGTCCCCACTCCTTCAGAGTCAAGAGCCAGCTTGTCCAAAGATATTCTCTGTCTTAAACATGCTTCTCACCAGGGATGAGTGGGGAAAGCTGCTTCACTGGCATAAAGAGAGGATTTAGGTTGTGTATGGAGGTTTAGGGAAACAGGTTGGTACTGGGGTAGCAGAGTAACTGGAGATTGATGGTGAGAGAGGGAGAGTGGCTGCATTGGATTGCAAGACTGTGCAAAGATTATGGGAGTAAAAGAAGTAGGAGAACTTGGATGAAAGCAGGGCTGCTGGGAATAAGGATGAGATTTGTGGGAGAAGAGGATAGGAGAAGAATAGGAGAGAATATTCTGAAACCAGAATACGAAATGTGAGGAGTGTATCTTTTGATTGGGTGGTTGTGCAGAATGGGAGTAAGATACTGAACCAATGATGGGAAGAGCAAAGAACTGAAATGTGTTAAAAAGAACAGACCAGAATAAGTCAAGTTTGAAAACATCTGCTGTTCACAGTGCCTGTACCAAAACTGGAGCTTACCCAAGTTTCATTGTAGTCATATTGTGAGCAGTGTGAAGCCTACTGGCATGCGTGCCCCCAGCCTCTAGAGTTTGGGTTCCCTCCTGTCTGCCATTGCTCATACTTTACTAGTGGCATTCAAGGGTCCCTGAAGCTCTGCTGATATCCCAGTAGCACTGCTACCATGTATATTCAGGTTTTTACTTTCTAGAAAATAAGTCAGCTTTTTACAGCTAGTGAAAAAAATATGTTGTAATGTATAATTTATTGAAGTCTGTCCCACCTCTTGTGGAAACCACACCCCACCGTCTTTCCTAGTTGAAACGTGAAACTGATAATTCCTGTTTTTTCTTACACCTCGGTTGGTATGCCCCCCAGAGTTTACCTTTTAGATATCTGAATTGTGGATCTTTGGGTTTTTTCTGATCCCTAACATTTTTTTCATCAGAGGACCAAGATATGTGTGTGTATCACCGTAATGTTATTGCATATATAATTCACATATGTGGGAAAAAACTAACCCATGAAGGCTCCTACCCCCCACAAGCCACCACAAAAAAATCTGTGTCAATCTTGTTCACATGATGTGAAAAAATGTGATTTGTCTCAGTAGGAATCATTCCTTAGCACATGTAGCTGTAGCATTATTTTCCCTTGAAACACCAGTCTGTCGATGATTCTTGGCCCTGGTGACAATGTGTTGACTTCCTCCAGATCAGAAGGAAAGGAGTATGTTTGTTTAACTCTGCAGCCAGGGCATCTGTCCTGCTCATTCGAACATTTGGTTTTCCTCCTTAATATAAATAGAGAAATGTCTTAGTCTAAACAGAGACACTGAAATGGATGGTGCGGCCTGCCAGTGTTTTCCTGGCCTTTTTATTTTTGAGATCTTTCATAACCTGCCTCTCTAGTAGATAATCCAGCACACAGTCCCAGAAGACTTGGGGCTCAGTGCCTGCTCACACTAAACCCTAAGAGAGGTACCGTGTTAAGCGGATGAGGTCAGTGTAGAAAGGGAGGGAATATTTTCGTCTGAAAAACAGTGCTGGAGCTGATTGTGCAAGGGCTGCCTTCACCTTCCCGCACATCTGGCAGAGCTAAGGATGCCCGGCAGCTCAGAGATGGCCCCTTAGTTAATCATCCTCATAAAGAGCAGGCCTCTGGATGCACGTGTACGAGAAGTCAATGGGAGGAGTTTGCCCTCAGCTTGGTACTGATGGTATATACTAAAGTTGGAGTGCCACTCTTGAGGTATCCAAGCTGTTCATTCAATAAGTAAGGAAGGATCTCTGTGCACAGAGTAGCAAAGCCCTCCTTACTCCTCACCCCTGCTGACAAGCCTATAAACATCTGTCCTGTAGCCAGGCAGGAGCAATGTGACGGTACCGAGACCTGGTCCTCTCCTGGTTTCTCTCCACCTGGGCCCTCTTATGGTGAACGGCCAGTGAGTTCTCTGTAGCAAGACTTCTCCTGTATGCTTCTACAAAGAGCCCTTCAAATTGAACAGAGTCTTTACATGCCACTTCTATTCAGAAATTACAGTGTTAAAGTGCTGAGAAGTTGTTTCAGTGCAGAGAAAGAAGCCAAAGCCTATTTTGTGCTTTCTTCTTTGCTTAGAGGTTCCTTAACAGGAATATATGGCCACCAAGGAGCTGGCTTGACCCTGAGAAAAAAAGGTAGTTAAACTGTTTCCACACTCTCCTTTTCAAGGAGGTTGCCTAAAGCCATTTTTTGGGAAAGCACCTAATCTATTTGATTGCCTTATGGAGAGGGTGGAATGGCCAGTGTTATTTGCTGGGGCCTTGATTACATGTTGTGAACAAAAAATAAGCAAGTGGATGAACTCTGCTGCTCCTGTCCCTTCAAAGTTCACGTGACAGTGCTTCAAAAAAGCACAGACTGCTAATGCTGTGGTGAGGTCATTGGGGTACATGAGCAGTTCATCAGCATAATTAGTCCTGAAGAACTTGCTTGGCTTTTGCAAAAGGCAATGCAAAACCCAGCAGTTTTGGTCTAAATTTTTACACAAAATTTGATTTTTTTTGAAACATCCTTTGATCTGTGATGCACACAAAGGGTGTCTGTATGTTACTGGGAGAATGGAATGTGGGAAACCAGGAAATCCAGAAAAATTATTTCCTTGTGTCTGTGTTTTGTTTATGAGCCCCCTGGGGTCATAGGGTCTTCTTCTGTTTTGGCCTGTTGAATGAAATATGTGCTTGGCTCCATCCTTCACTGATAACACAGACTGTGTTAATGATTGTAGTATCATGTTGAACTCCTAATTTCCTAAATTCCTTTGAATGCTACTTGTCTCAGCATATTTGTTTAACTGTATTCTGCAGGTAGATGGAAAAGTCAGCATGAATGGAGAAAATGTCAACGGCGTGGAAGAAAAAGATAAAGAATGTACAACAGTAATATTTACTCCTTCACCAACCAGATCTGTGAAATTTGATGGAGTAGCCAGAGGGGACAGGCCCCCGGTAGAGTTGAAGAAGGACCCCCCAAATGTTGAGCTCAGTTTACAGAGGCCTGCCACTCAGAGTGTGCACAAAGAGCCAACAGTAAGACCAACACGAACAAACCAGCCTTACTTTCTTTGCCAATTTTCTGTCTCATGATGTGTTTAATCGCTAACTAATGATACCCAAGTGCCTATGTTTGCCTTATTCCAAAAGGGTGTGCCCAGACCAGGAAAAAAACTATAAACAAAGCCCAAAATCCTTTGTAAATTAAAGGCTTCTTCCTTTTGTATGTGGGTATAGAAATAGGAGGGTAAGGTTAAAAAACCTTTTTGTAGCCAGTGGGAGTTTTGGATTGGGGGTTTTGTTGTTGTTTTTGGTTTTTGGTTTTTGTTTGTTTGGGATTTTTTTTTGTTGTTTTTTTGTTTGGTTGGTTGGTTTTCATTTTTTGGTTTTTTGTTGTTGTCGTTGTTTTGGGATTTTTTTCCAGATGTCATGCAGCTGATAAGCATGCTTTAAATATGCTGGGCCAGGGAGAAATTGATTCGGTGTCCCAGCCGTTGTGCAGGTTTATTCAGCGCTTCTCCTAGTGTAAGCTGATTAGATCAGCAACATAATTGGACTGTGTGAGCCATTATAATTAGTCTCAGTTTTCAATTTTCAAAAGAGGATGTGGTTGTGCTGGCAGTTTTGAACATTTGGTTTTCATTCCCCTCTCAGAAATATTAGAAGAGGGGATAAGCTATTGAAATGCTCAGAGGGACCAACATGCTTCTTAACTGCCTTATCAGAGAAACAAATTAATTTTACCTTTTCATCTTTCTCTCCTCCTCCTCCCCAGAGAAAAAGGCAGGAGTAAAACTAGAGCATATCACAGCGGGCATCTAGATGCTACAAAACTGTAATAAAAGTAGATAGTAAAAACAAAACAAGAAATAAGGAGAGGATTGCAAAGTGAGCATGTAAAAGGGTTGCAAGCAAGTGACAGGAGAGGGAATTCTCACCATTTTTTTCTGTGTAACAACAAAGAGAATTGGAGATGTGGTGAGAGTTGGAGTATGGTAATTTTTTCTTTCATCTCAGATTTCATCCAAGCATTGGCCAGAGGGATAACAGGGAGCAGACAGGGATCTCTGCTGGGGCGTGATGGCTCATTCATGAGAAAGGGTTTGTGTTTTACTCCCCTGCTTAATACCAGTCTCTAGCTATGGACAACCAAACCATGGAGCCTGCAGCAATCATGGGAACTGGGATGTGCTCTGAGCACAGACTTGATCCTGTCAGAGGGAACTGGTATCGAGTCAAAAGTGAATGATTTGCAGGGAAGGCAGAGCTGAGGCTGATTCTGTCAGAACAATTTGGATGTGAGGGAAAAGCCAGGTAGGCATTGCATCTGATATGGAAGAGGAGGTAATGGGAATGTTTCGAGAATAGAGAAGAACCTCAGCTTGCTGGAGATGAGAAGCTCAGTGACAATCAGAAAAGCAGCGAAGTGAAAATACTACTGTCTCCTTTTTTTAGGATTTTCAGGCCTAGTTAGACTTAGGAGAAAACTCAGCAGCAGAAGTTTCTGTTAGTTCTTGAGTGTGCTTGTGTCTGTTTGATGTCCTCTCATCCTCCCCTCCCTACAGCTTTGAGGATGATATGGCCAGCTGAATGCAAATTTTTCCATGTCTAGTTTCTCCTTCCAATTTTTGGCTCTTGTGGTGATACTAGCAAGGAGGCAGAAGAGTTCAACTCCTCAGATTCCTCGTGACTCTTAACATTTGCAGAATAGCTCCTGGTTTGTAAGCTTGAATGCACTTAATGATGAAGCCTACAAGAGAGAATGAGTGTGCACCAAAATGGTGCTAGTGACAGTGTCTGTGCTCTAACTACAGATTTTATATCACTAGCCTCATAATTCCATCAGTAATGTGACTGGGTAGTGCAAATCATCATAATTACTCCTGGCACTTCAGCTTCAAGCAAAGGTATGTGTATTAAACATGTCAAGGGCAGAGCAAGGAGAGCGGACTGCTTTGAGGGGATCTTCCATGGCAAAACAAGTGGAATGCACTGAATGCGATGAGAGAGAAGAGGAGATCTGCCTGTGGCTGGAAGGGAATTTGCCGGCCTAAAATAAGATTTCAGGTTCTATTTCTTCTGGATGTTTACTTCTCTTTACCCAGATGCTTCTTTTTAATTTTCCAGGTCTCCATGCCTCAGACTAAGTAAGGCATGGGCAGTAATTTAGCTATTGAGCATGCAGGAGAGTCCTTTGTTGATGGAAAGGGCTTAGATGCCAGGTTACAGAGATGGGGCATGGTACTGATGCTTGGCTTCTTCACTGTGTGCGTTGGGACACAGACAAGCACTGCTATAGACAGCTTGATATGGATGTAGTTGGGCTGGGGCCTTATCTGCAAGAACTGGGCAGCCACGCTGGACTCACTTCACTCAGCCTTCTCCCTGTACTTATTTTACCTCGGACTTTGGACAACTAACACGACGATGTCAGCCTCATCTGCAGAGCCTGAAAGGCTGAACTCCTCTCTGAAGGACATAACCCCTCCTAGGAAGGTTGGGAATCCAAATTAGGAAAGCTAAGATCCTCCAGGGCTTGTCCCACTCCCCATAAAATGTGACCTCCTGCTCAGTAGGATACTGCATCTAGCTGTCACTGTCAGCATTCCAGAAGGGAAAAAGAGGTTTGATTTTTGCTCCAGGGGTGGGACTTCCAAGCTACACATTCTTAGAAGTAAGGAAGCCTTCTGAAAGCCTCCACTATCACCTCCCACAAAGCAAAACCAGGGCTATAGGTTTTCTCTGATGCTTAACCCTTCTGACATTCCAGAAGAGGAGGAGAAAATGACAGAAAAAAGCGTAGAAAAGCAGCTGAGATGAAGAAGAAGAGCTGTCTAGAGTGGAAGAAATAACTGAAGCTCTTATGCCTTGAGAAAACTTCTACAAATTAAGCATGTTTTCAAAGCCATTTCTAAACTTGCTTTCACTGTGTTTATTTGTATATTTTATTGATTCAGTTCTTGTTAGCGATGTCCTTCCCCGGCTTTGAATAAGATTCACAGGTAATAGTTCCTCTGTTAGGAAATGCTGGTTCAGGGGGGGTTTTATTCCCCTCTTGTAGATTTGTTTTGGTTTTGTGTTTTATTCATTCATTTTCTGCTCCAAGTGTCTTTTGTAAAATACATATTTCTTTTCATGTATACCTTACCTATGGCACTCCTGTCCCCCCCTTGTGATTCTCTTCCTGTTCTTTACATGCCCCTTCCTCCTCCTCCGTCCCTCGTAGGGCTGCTCCCCTGCTGTTTCAGTTCATTTGTCAAATGGACTAGTTCTGTCTTCTCTCAGCCTGGCAGGCTTCCCTTTGAAGCTCTGTAGTCCTAGTTTGAATCTGTCTGGCTGCCCTCAGGCGTTGTCTGCAGCAGGGGAAGATGCTGTGCAACTCTACTCCAACAGCGCTTTTGGCCTGAAGTTTATTTAAGTTGCACCACTTAAAACACTAATACTGTTGAGGCTTTTGGGGAGCTAGGGAAGTGCAGAGATCATTTCCTGTGGGGGAGACCTCAGTGTCAGTTGTCTTTTTGAGAAGAGAATGTGAATCAAATAATGTTTGGCAATCAGAGACTGACTGGGAAACATATGTGCCTCCTGCCTAAATCTACTATGAAATGAGAAGCAAAACACTACAGCAGGTGGGCAGGACAGTAAAGAAAAATATTATCAAAAAGTATACGTATATCTCTAGTGTATAGGTAGAGTGTTAGGTAGAGTATAGGTAGTGTATAAGGGATTTTAAAAGAGACTTACCTTTACTTAAAGTAGCTTATGAAATTTTGCCTATGATTAAAGGCTGAAAAGGACAAACTTGTCCTACAAACAGGAGGAAAATATCCCACTGGTGTTTGTGGAGCAATGTGGTGCTAAGAGGGGTGGTAGGTAAAGTGTACCTATACCTCTCAATGCAGTTGGAAAAACTGGGGCACAAGCCCAAAGACTGATCAGTCAGGGGCAATACCAGCAATAATGTGAGAATCATCTCCTCATCCTGGTCCTACCTGTCAGCCATTTAGGCTGTGTATTCTTCCCATTATACAGAATAGTGGTGGACACTATGAATGCTGAGAAGTTGTGTCCGCTAGCTCTTTGAATCAGAAGCTGGAAAAATAAATGTTTTGTTTTAAAACACTGTTTGTGCAGATTTTAGTGTAGGGGAATTAATTAATTAATTAAGTAAGTAAGTAAGATCACTTTATTTTAACCAATCTTTAGATGAATATTTAGAAATTATTGGCTTCCTATAGCTCTAATTATAACTTTGCTCTGATCAACCAAAAAACATAAGTATAGGCAGCAACCTAAAAAAGATCAGGGTGAGGTGGTGATGGTGGGGAGAGACAGCTTTTTTTTTAATTTTTCTCTAGCTAGCTTAAACTTGTCCATTTCTACTCACTGCATGCTTGGCACAAAATACACTTGTTTTCTATATCCAAGTAACACTCTCCCTCATGTTGAAAAATTCACTGATTGAACTGAGATTAAAGTATAAGCTTTCTTGTGGTTGAGAATTGTTGGCCAAGCTACAGGAGAGCAGGGCTGAAATCCGGGGTTGTACGTATCCGGTAAGACAAGTCTTTGTTCTTTGATTCATTACAAGAAACACTCGTAGAGTAAGTATGTCTGTTTCAGATTGACAGCTTTGCCTAGAACCACACATGAAAAGATGCACGGAGGGCTGGACTACCTGAAGGGAAAAAGGTGTAGGATGAGAAGTGAGAGCAGCAAAGCTTTAAAGCAGCTAGAAGGGAACTCTGCTCAGCATTTGGTTATGAACATAATGTGCCTGTCTCCTGTCCTTCAGACAGCCATGCACTTCTCACTGTCTGTCAGTGAAAGAAGCTGATTTTATACCCCAGTCGAGCAGCAATAACTCTAATGACTATCAGGAATCCTTCACACTTCCTTGCAACATTTTCAAGACTTCTCTGTCAGTTACTGATTACCCTGATCTTTTGTTGTAAATAGCTGTCCTGAGTATAGCATTCTATAGCTGGCGGATGACTTAACCTGTTGAAGCAGTGTTCTAGCTGTGGTCCTATAGGTGGCATAGCATGTAAGAAACTAAGCTGTGGCAGCCCAAGGTTGTGCCATCATTACCACTCACGTCAACTGCCAACATTAAATTTGCTTAGGAAATCTCTGTACAAAAATTTTGAAGTCAATGATATATGCAGAATTCGAATCACGGAAGTTTTGTAATTTGTCAGACAATTTCTACATGTAGCTATTGATGTTACAACCAATTTCATTCCTGAATGGTTTTAGAGAGTTTAAATTGTAGTTTCAACCTGATTCTTTCTGGTATCTCTGCATTCTCGCTGGTTCCAGACAGCTTGTTTTGTCATGTTTTCATAGAAAATACAATAACAATATTTCACATGATTTTGTGTGCAAGCAGTGTTAACTGAGCTATGTTTCGATTTAATTTACAAGAAGGATTAATAAAGTTCTACTGTAACTTCCTTTGGAGTTTGTATTCTTGTAGAAGTTGTGATACCCTGTGTGTTAGGTGTTGGTTATTGTATATTTAGGGTTTTATTAAGGGTGTAAAGTTCTGCCACAGCAGTAGCCAGTATGGCTTATATGATCTCAATTAAAGAAATACTTGGACTGATACCCTAGTTATGTGATAAAAATCCTGTCTGTCACAAACTGAACTAATTTATTTTCATGCCTAATAGGTGTTTGGTAACACTATATACTTGTGCTTGTGTCTTTTGTAAATGGATACCTTGTTTAGCAGAACACTGGTGTTGCTTTGTCCTCTGTTACTGATGTGCTCATAACCACAACTGCCATCACAATATTTAACTTTCCATCATGAACTAAGGCTAAGTCATAAATGGGAAAGCTTACTTTAAGTCCTGGGTATCCAGATGCATGGGGTAATAAAACCACCCATCCAAGGAGATGGCATTCTTCACTTTTTAGAAGTTTTAATAGGACAGAGTCTCAACACCAGCCTGATCTGTGGTCAGAGATAATCACAGCCCCCGCGCACTGAGGTTTTTCCTACTCCTCTTGAAGGCTTCATTGCCTGTGGTGGTGTTGTGTGACCTTTCCTCACAGGCATCTGCAGCAGAGCCTGTGTTTGGAATGGCTCTGTTGCCCTGCAGAAGGAGACCTCTGCCCACACAAACACATATGGCAGAGGGGTGCTGAGAGGCTGCATCAGTCCTTCATCCCAAGGCATGAGAGCTCCTCGTAGAACTGAAGCACCTCAGAAATGTCACTCGCTAGGTCACTCAGTCTTTCAGTGTCCATGTCAAAATACAGTCCTCTTAGGTCTAGTGAGATGTTTGTATGCCTTTTTTCATGTTCAGTGATGACATCCTCATTTGATTACAAATATTTATGAAATGTGAAGGATGATAGTCTGTGGTAGAAAAGATATTTTATCAATTATATCAGCACAAGAATTTTCTAAGGAGTGTCATATACCTGAGGATAAAATACTAGATAATACTACATTAACTTGGTATTATAAATAGAATTAAATTTAGTGGAAATAAGAGAGTTCCCCAGTGAAGTTGACTTAATTTTTTTATAAATTAGTTATTAATCAGTTTTATATTTTTAGCTGCATGGCACTAGCATTTAATTGCTCAGCAGAGGGAGGAGAAAGAGTCAAGTCTCGTGAGCAGGAACAGAACTTCTGCAGCATGCCATTGGAAAGTCAATTTTCCTGCAGCGAGTAGTAGCTCTTTTTTCTATAAATAACATTCACATCTATACCTGATTCAACCTCCTGGATGTAGGTTATGGGTAGGTTTAGTTATTGCACTTGTGCAGGATAGCTGCATGACAGCACTGTGCTTAGGTTCCTGAGGTAACTCTGGACCCAGAGGTGATACAAGTGCATCGTGCCTGTGCGTCATGCATCACTGCAGCATTCACTGAGCATTTTAGCCCCTCTGAGAGGCCATTGTGGCTGTGCTCTTTCTCCAGCACCAGCTGACATCAGCAGTTGACTTTCCTGGGTATAAGAGTTTAACACTTTTTGTATTGGCCCTGGGATTATTACAGTTTATAGTTTTAAAGCCTCTGAGGTTGAAGTTGAATGTATTTATTTATTTTAATTTTTCAATTTGGACAGTTGCTTTTTGAGAGTGAAGGGTGAATTCCATTGTTTTACCAAAAATAATATCAATCTAAATATTAAAAATTGAAATCTACAACAATTTCTTTGGCAGGGCTTATGGTTTAGAGCAGTGGGTTTGGAACCTCTTGGTTTTCCATATGAAAAGTACCTTGTTTGGGGCAAATCCTGACCTCTCAATAATAGTCATTTGTTTAGGTTTAACGTGTTTCGTAGATTGCAGAACGACATAGAATAATTCAGGTTGTAGGTCTCTAGCTGGGTCTGCTGCTCAAAACAGGATCAGACATGAGATCAGAACAGGTTGCTAGGGGCTTGATCATTCGAATCTTGAAAACTTCTGAGGACAGAAATGGCACGACCTACCTGGCTAGCCTGTTGCACTAGCCTGCCTGTCCTCATGCAGAAAAGAAATACTTATTTCTGCTTTGAGCAAGGTTGGGAAGGATTTCCAGTAGCTTCTCCCCTGGCTGCTGTTGTATCAGGAGCCAGAAGTGAGGCTGAAGAGGAAATTTTCTTTAGTTGCAGTAGTGCTCTGCTGGGGCTTTTGTGATGAAAGCTCTCAGTGACACACCAGGCTGGCATCCAGATGAACTGGGGGAGAGACAGGTGGGTTATATGAAAGAAAAGAGCAACTAAGTGGCAAGAGATAAACTTCTGGGGCACAGGACTTGCAGTCTTTGGAGCATTTCTCTGGGGCTGTGTTTTAGCCTGTGCCTCACCTCCAGTGACCATCCCTCCTGGGAGTGTGTGAGACATGGAGGGCGAGGTCTGTGCTTCATGCTCGGTATAGATGCATTCACAGGACATGGTAGAGAGGACGTCCTGAAACTTTCCATGTTACCCTTTTAGAGACTCTATTTCACTTTCTGCCTCATCCAGTTCGAGAACTGCTTTTAGGCAGATGGGGGATGTGTCTCCATGTCTTGCCTGGGGCAGAGGCTGAGGGTGGCAGAGGTGAAGGTGCCCTGGGAAGTGGCAGCAGTGGGGAGGATGGCGGGCAGCCAGCCCCAGCAAGTGCTGCCGCTTCTAGAGACTCGTGGCTGTGATCTGGCGCCTGTCCTGCTGAGAGGTGGCAGCGCAGCCCTTGGCAGCTGCAGGCCCCTTCTCTTCTTCCCAGCACTGCTGGCTGCCTGCTGGGCTTGCCTGGGTCACTCGCTGGCCCTGACCATGGCCCCACACCAGTCTGCACCATTTCCTGGCAGGGTGTCTTCCCAGACATGTTCCCTGCCCCTCTTGAGAACATGCCTCCCTCCAGAGAGGAGACGAGGCAGGGACTCACAAGCTTTGCCAGCAGTAAAAGTCCCCGGAGCTTTGTGGTGTGTCCGCAGGTGTTGAGGTCCTGTTGGCATTGCCAGCAGATGTCCGCAGGGACCGAGCTGTGAGAGCCCAGGTCTGTTTTTCATGGGGTGTGTTCAGATAAGGGGCCACAGGCTCACGTGGGCCTGCAGGGGTAGGAAACAAGATCCATGCAGAAGGTGGAGGTCTGATTCCTGCCTGCAGAAAAGAGGAAATTTCATCAGATTTCCTCCTTTGCAACTGTTAAGAAGATGGAGGAGTGGGAGTAGGACAGGAAAGAGAGTCTACAATAGACTATTTCTGAAATATGTTATTTTTTATTTCTAAAAGTAGTCTGCATTTTTTATTTTCCTCCATTGAATGTGCCATTTTTGAGATCTTGGATGCATTAGAAGCACTAGCCGTGGGCAATGGCTGATAGCTTTGCTGCAGATTTTTCTTTATTTTCCTTCTGGAAAAGCAGATGTGTGGTGGAAGCTGCTGAATAGATCAGCTGAAGTGTTAGCCTTGTTTTGACAGTGTGGTTTTAACTCTGCAACAGCCCTGTCCAGGTCAGGAAGCTTGCTTTTCAAAAGCATTTGAATCACTGGCTTGATATGGTCTTACCATATTTTTTCAGTCCTCTCTTAATAGTGTTTCAAGTATTTCATTACCTTTAATATCAACTCTGGCTTTTCCCTTCAGATAACAGATTGTTTAGACAACCGTGAAATAAAGGAAGTATTTAATTATTTTGCCGCTTTCCAAACCCTAGTATGCGCTATCTGTTCACTAATGCATACGTTTTGTGTTATTCTGGAAGGGGAAACTAGGGGTGAAATGTATGCTTATCTCCAGCTAACACAATCCAAGATATCCTACAGTTCTAAAGCTTGTAGGAGCTATTCCAAACCAACCACATTAATGGCTGATGATGAGCGATTTGAAAAGGAGATTAAAGCGCAGCCATTCAATACCCGAACGGGCACATACTGCTCTGAAACATTCTCCCCAGCGCCCTGCTGAGCTCCAAACTGATGTGGTTCAAACGCACTACAAAGGAGCAGCAAGCACTGCCCTGAGGAATTAGCACATGCTTTTATTTCCACTGCACTCACTCCATGCTGTGTTCCTCTCTCCAGGCCTCCCCAGTGGAACTGGATGGAGCTGACAGCCTGCAAGCCGAGCCCAGCCCGAGCAGCGCGGCACCCGCCCCCCCGGCGTGCCCATCCCCAGGTGGGTGTGCTGCTACCTCCCCCCTGCCCCTGCCTGTCCCCAGGTGGGTGTGCTGCTGCCCTCACCCCTCCCTATCCCCAGGTGGGTGTGCTGCTGCCCTCGCCCCTGCCCCTGCCTGTCCCCAGGGTGCTGCTACCCTCAGTCCTGCCCTTGCCCTTCCTCACTTATGGGCCCGGGGTGAGGCATACCCTGTGGCAGGAATCTGATTGGAGCATCAGCAGCAGCAGCACCAACAGGGCTCATTAGAAAATGCTGCAGATGTCAGTAATGACATAAAATGAAATTGTATGCAGTCAGAACAGTCTTTCACAGCAGCAGCCTCCAAGGGATGTGGTACAGCCCTTGTGGCAGGAGGTTTTTCTGGTGCGGTGGGACAGGGTGCTAGAGAATCTCCTCTAGGCTCCCTGTCCCACAAAAGGCGGGACTAGATGTTCTGTCGAGGTCCCTTCCAGCCTGGGCTGTTCTGTCATTCTGTGGCTGAAATGGCACACCTGAGTTGTCCACTTGGCCATTTGTGCAAGTGAGAAGTCAGTGCCACAGCATGCTGTAACCAGAAAGCAGCAAGGGCAGAAGCTACCAGTCAGTAATAGCTTCTGTTTGACACATTTCTTTCCCCCAAGACATTAAGGAATGGGGAGAAAGAGTAAGAAGGGGCACTTCAGTCTCCCTAGGAGCTTTAAATGGACAGTATTGTGTGGACTCCTAATTTTCTGCTTTAAAGCCTTTATGCATGATTCCTAATCTGGGGAAAGGAATTTGTTGGTAGAATTTTAAGCCGTTTTCCTCAAAAGTGTGTTTCTGAAACATTGTCTTTGAGCAGGGACTTTATTTGCTGTATGCTATTATACTAAGTTCATGGTATTTTTTTTGTTGTTCATTTTTTTAAATGGGTCTATCAAAGTTCAGCTTGGTATGGGTAAGTAAAAAGTACTATGTCAAATAGGTATTTAAATGAGATCTCTGGCTGCAGTTGGTATGTAAGCATAATGCTCCTGTTTGGTGGGGATAAATGTGACTTAAACAATTGAGCTTTGCCCTCAAACATCAATGAGGTACCATTCCTCAAAGATTAGAAGCACATGGGCTGTTAGCAAGGGTTCATTAGCTGACTTAATTACTTTGGCTCCTAAATGCCAAAGTACATAGTTTAAAAATTTCGAATTGCATCTGGCAGGTAGTGTAGAAGGTGCTATCTTGTAATGAAATGACCAAATTCTCTTCTCAAGAGTCAACAGTGATGAGCTGGTGTTGTCTACAAATCACAAAGCCACCTTGGCTCCAGCTCCCTAGCTGTCAGAAATGCTAAACATTAAGTTTGACAGCAAATTTTAATATTGTCTGGCAAGGAAAACTAAGATAGCATTACAAAAATCAAAACGGCAAAGTAACATGGAGTTTTCATTATGTCTGCTTTAGAAGGATAGATGGGGTCCAAAGTCTGTGAACATCTTGTAGAGTAAACAATCTCCTCTGCTCTTCAGCACAAGCCAAATACTTCCATGCTGTGGCCCCTATGCCTCTAATGGCGAGGGAACTGCTCCTAAGGAGGGTGCATCTGCCTTGGCAGCAGGAGCAGCTCTTGTCTCTGCTTGTGTGCACATTCTTAGGGGAGTCGTAGGTTGCATCTCTCTCTCAGCTCACTCTCCCAGCCTGTCAAAGAGGTATATTCAGAAGCTGCCACTGCTGCTGTGGTTGGAAAGGGGACAGGATCTGAAGTTTCTGCTTTAGGAGGTTGGAGAGATGTCTGGGCGCTTATTCAGTGCCTGAGATGCTGGCAACTGCTCTGTTTCCAGTGGAGGTATCAGCTGTCACAGTCCTCAGCTGTAGACCTGTGTGCTTCTAGTCCCTTCTCCCAGGAACCAGCATCAACTTGTTGGGTTTCTTTAAGAATTAGATGACAGCCTGGTTATTCCAGTCCAAGGCGGCCTGTCAGCAGTTTGTTTGTTGTCTGATGCTTAACTGATTGTCAGTGGAAGTGGTAGGTTTAGTGAAAATAGGCAAGCTGAAATATCCTCCAGTGCTGAGAGTGAGACCATGTCATATAGCTACTTGTCTTTGTAGCATCTTAGCATAGAATTCATCACGTAACTTCAGTAAAGAGATCTTAGCTCAAGAGGCCCGTTGTAGGTTACAGCTCATCTCAGCCAGAGGAGTGCCTGAAAGAGTTTTTTTGTGTGACTCTTTGCCAAGGACTTCTTCTCTGTTTTTGTTGACTGTGAAGGGTGTCCCATGAAGCTCAAGTCAAGTGTAAGCGCATAAATTTTGATAGGTGAATTTCATTCTTTGAATCTTGTCTTCTCTGAGAGATTAATTTTTCCTGTGTTGAAGAAAAAAGTTTATTTTTTCAAAATATCCAGTAAATGGGCTCACAGTATATCCAGTAAGAAATTGGACTGTAAGAAGTAGGCAAACATTTTATTTGAAGAAGTATCTTAACCTTGCAACTTTATCTCTTATGTGTGTGGATTAGGTTTAGATCAAAAGCAATTCAAGTCAACTGCAGCTTGTGCCAGCCCTGTTGTGAAGAGATTAGAATTTCTTCCCAGTCCTGTCCCTTCAGAGGAAACTGCTTCAAGCGAGAAAGATGTGAAGAAAGCTGAAACAGAGCAGCAGAAGGAAGCAGAGCTCCCTCCTACACAGGAGGTATGTACGGGCAAGAAAAAGAGGGAGTGGAAAACAAAACATACAAAAAAAAAAAGGAGAAAGATCTTACACAGAAATGTTTATTGTGCAAATTGGTATTTTTCTCCATATAATGTCGCTTCAGGAGTTCATTCAAAACATGACCCTGAAGAATGGTTTCAGCTGCCAAATCCTGTGGTCATCAGAGAGTTCCCCCTCAAAAGGAACTCCACGGTGTCTGCTTGTAGTGTTTGAACCTGTAAACTGGCGGCACTAGAAATGAGAACTTAACCTACAAACGCCAGTCCCACCGCCTGTTGGGAGGGCAGAGTTTCCAGAAGGTGTAGACAGTGGAGCTTATCCTCTTAGTCCTCTTGAAGTGCTGAACAAGTGCAGGTGGTGGCAGAGGTGACAAATGGCTGTGACCATACTGCTCTGTCAGGTGAGTTAGATGCTGGTTAGTTAGATGTTGTTAGAGGATTGACTTTGGTGTGCAGGGCAGTGTGAATGTCAACGGGAAACAGCTACCAGTTACTGACAGGATTTCAGTACTGCAACTCCGTGTTGCCATTCTGGAGGCTTCATCTTTGATAATGTTGTTTCAGAAAATAAGTAGAAAGGGTTTAAACTAACCTTTGGTTGAACCTGTTGCTTTTTAAATGCCGTTTTCTGCCCCCAAATATCTGAACAGGTGATGAAAGCAAAAGCCCCGGAAGAAAAGGGGAGTGTAGTGCTGCCATTTTTAAAGAAACTACCCGAGACCAGCCAAGTTACTCTGCATAACTCTGGTTTACAAGGTGAGCAAAAAGCATTTGGAAAACTCAGCCAGACAGTAGCTGAATATGGCATGTGGCATTCAGGGAGAAGTGCCTAATCAATCACTTGGAGGGTTTTGGAGCTAAAACATTTATTTTCTAGTTCCATTGACTGATACTGGTAGTGTGGCTTCTCTGATGCAAAGGACTCTTCTGGCTACTCCTCTTAAACACAACAGCAGAAATTTGACTCAGCAGAGGGAGAGCCCTATCTTGCATTTACCTGGCCTAGCAGTAAAGGTTGTAATATGTCGATGAGTATTACATACTGTTGCTCACAGATGAAAATGACTTAGCAATTGGTTTTATTTCACGATAAAATTTTCTGGAGATAAATTCTGCACTCAGCTGCTCTTGTGGAGCTCCTTTTCATAGACGAACATTACAAATATCTGGCCACATCCTTGAATTTGACCACTGCCCAACACAAGTTCTTGCAATGCAGAACCTTTTTTTTTTCTGTGCCTTCATGACAAAGTTTTGCTTGAGACTGATAATGTTTAGTAGTTTGATTTTATATTTATTTTAAAGATATGTGGCTATTGTGGGAGGAAGAGAGAAAAATCCCCTGAAGTTTTCTTTCCCGTAAGAACTTCCTAGGTTGTTAAACTATAGGTAATATATTGATTAGCCTAATGTTTTCAAGGTTAAAACTACTGAAGGTGCTCCACTGTGAAAAAACTGGAGAGGGACTTTTTACAAAGCCGTGTACTGATAGGACAAGGAATAGAGACTTTAACCTGAAAGAAATTTAGGAAGAAATTCTTTACAATGAGCATGGTGAGGCACTGGAACAGGTTTCAGAGAGAAGTTGTGGATGCCTCATCCCTGGAAGCGTTCAAAGCTAGTTTGGATGGGACTTTGAGCAATCTGATCCAGTGGAAAGTATCCCAGTCCATGGCAGGGGGAATTGAAATTGGATGATCTTTAAGCTTCATTCCAATCCAAACCACTCTGTGATTGTCTGAAAAGGAATGGAATTCTCATTTGTTTTTAGTGGGGAGGTGCTACCCAAGCAGACTTTGAGAACAATATTGTTTTATGTTAAGCAGATCAAACCCAATATCAAGTGACAGGTTGCAGGTCTCTTGCCTGTTTTCTGACTGGTGCTGAAACACTTGGCTGCACTCTAGTGTTCACAGCACATAGAGCACTGAAAGGCTCACAAAATCCACTAAAACCTGTATCTGCAATAGGAATGAATGCAAGCACCAATGAGTGCAAAGACTTGAAGGGGTGGCTGCCCTTGCGTTAGTGTGCTAGAGCTCTCATGTAAGTTCAGGTGCCACGTTGCAAAAGTAGCATTTAAATACAGACAGTCGGTGTGACCTTCAGGCCCTCTGTAAATTAGCTGCCGTGGGCCAAAGTGACTGTAGATGAAGTCCCTCTGGTGACCAAAGTGGCTCAGGTCTGAGTCTGTCATCGCCTTTTGACCGCGCTGTTTCTTGTTTTGTCTCCGTGCCGTTGCCTGCAGAGCCGCCCCGCGGGGCCACGGTTCCGCTTAGGGTTCGCAACAACTGGCGGCGCTCACAGTTTTTCTCGCAGTCAGGTAAATGCGGCGCTGAGAACAGCTCCAGCCCTTCTGCTGCTCCAGCCAGAGGCGTCTTCGGACGCGGGGCTGGGGCGAAAGCTGATGATCACGGGGACTTGTTCTACCTCTTGCTTTCGTAGAAAATATCTATTCCTGCTGCACAGTTGACAAAGAGCTGTTGGGTTGCACATTGTTGTGATGCTCTGGCTTCAGGCACCCAAAAGAAATCCCTTGCCTAGAAATACCTTTTTCTTAATTTCTTTAAATCAGTCTAATTTTCAAAGACGTTTGGATAGAAAATGGCAATGGTTCTCTTCGTAACTGTGGCTCTTGAATAGTGTAGTCCCATCCTTTTAGCATTGCTGTACTTTTTCCTTCCTTGCACTGAATCACGAAGGGAAAAGTAGATCAAGGTAGGTAACACTCAGTGTCTGAACACTGCTAACATCTGTGGCCAGAAGTAGATGGCATTAGCTAGTGGTAGAGTAGAACCTGATATTAGTTAATATTGTGCTCCTCTATACCCAGATAAAAAGTAGTTTTGTTGGTGATGGGTGTAATCTGGTTTTCTGATTTATTTTCTTGCAATTAGTCCTTGCATTTGGTTGTGGGAGCAAATAGGAAACTAACATAAAGCTCTTTTATACAGATATAGCGTAGATTTGTTTACAGGCTGAGGACATTTTGCTGTGTTGAATTTAACCTTTCATTGTTCTGTTTTTTTAATAGCTGATTCTGATAGTGGTGACAAATCAAATGTGAGTACCTTTTTTGCATTATCGTTTGGTTTAGCGATTTGTGTTTAGCAGAAATTAATATTTTATGCAAACTGTCTTGTAACATCCCTAAACCAGAACAAGAATTTTTTTCTCATGGACATGTGAGAGGAAAAGTACAACCCAAATCAAGACATAGTCTGAACCTGCATGCATTCTCCTCTTATCTGGAGCTAGCTATGCAGTATTTGGTTTCTGGGGCCACTAAAGCTTCACAATCTCGAAATAATATGTAATTCTAAATTATCCATTCTATTTTAAATGCATAGAAATGAAAGGACTTCACAATTCTACTGTTTCCTCAATGAAACAAAAAAACCCAACACACCACAAAGGCTACTCTGAAGTACACAGTATTTCACATTCTGTTTGTCATATAGAAATAGACAGAATCTCTTCCTATGAGAGTCAAATACTACTCGTAGTGGAAAGGGATATGACACCAAGTATCTAAAATTGCCCTTGATTATAAGGATTTTAAACGTATCATGTAATAGGCTCCTTAGTGAAGCCTGAGGATTTATTTCATTATGGATAAAAATTCAAAGCAAGGCTATAGGCTGTTGTGCTGGCAGACATAAAATGAGAGAATGTTTTTTACAATCTAAAATTCCTTCTCATGTTGTGCAGAAGATTATAGAGAAGCAAAATATGTACGTTCTTTAAATTTGAGTCCCTGGAGGTGGCTCTGTTCAGTGCTGCTTAGAGCTTTCTTTAAGATCTTTTTCTCCCCTTCAGTTGAAGTTTCCCAAGCCTTTCTTTGCAAACCAAATGATTCTTTTATCCTGTGGCTACCTATGGGCAATCCCAAGTGTCAGTGAAGCCAAGAATATTGTCTGCTAACTTAGAGAACCATTGTCTAGTTCTCAATTTCCCACTGTAACATCAGCAGCCGAGCTCAATCAGGCAAAGTGCAGTTTTCTCTGGTAGCCGTGTGAAGTGCAGTGTCACGGTCTAATAGCTTGGTTTTCCTTCACGTAAGCGTTTCAATTTTTGGTCCTGGGATCCAGAAGAAGAGCGAAAGCGCCAGGAAAGGTGGCAGCATGAGCAAGAACGCTTGCTTCAGGTAGGGAAGAAACTGTATGTCTTCCACTGTGTGGTTCAGCTGTTGCGTTGTCCCTTTGGACAGCAGTTGGGCATTTTGTGTCATGTTTTCCCATTCTCTGTGGATTCTTGAGTGAATTCTGTGGCAGTTGAGTGATAAATGAGCGCACACACATGTTCTCTGTGGTTTAGGCACTCTCACGTCACCTTTCCCCACTCCATGGAAAGACCAAAAGGGCTTGGTCCTGCAATCCAGTGCAGAGTTAAACCAAGTGTGTTGGTTCTCAATTATATTTAAATTATGTTGAGCCCAGACTGCAAAACACTTAATTACTTGGAGCCTCTTTGTCAAGACTGACAACTTGGTAACCCTGATGCCTGTGCAACTCTTCTTTAAAAGGATGGTCTTAATAGATTTTCCTAGAATTCTGCTTTGTTCACAGGTTCCTCTTGGAAAATATCAAGCTGAGTTTGGACATGAAAGGACTTGGGTTTGAGGGGGTTTTGTGAGAGAGGGAAATATCTTCAAGACAACCATTAGTTTTGCCTAATGGTAGAGTAAACTCTAAAAGTTCTAGGTTTGTGTCCCAGCTGGTAGAAATACAATGGCCGTGAGAACCTGAATTTCCCAGTCAGTCAGGAGAGTCTTTTGAAACTGTGTTTAGCTTTGATCCCAAAGAAATCATATCTTTCTTCCACGTAACAGAAGAGCAAACAACTCTCAAAGGATGGAGAATAATAAAAATGGGGTCTTTTAATCTTTTAAGAAGGACTTGTATATCTCTATGCTTTCTTGAGATCATCTAATTTTGCACCTCTTAAAATGGTGTAAAATTCTCATAATAATTTTTCTGGCACCTGTGGGTGCTCTCTCAATAGTAAATGCTTCTCTTCTGGGTTAGGCAGATGTGGTTTCTGATTTGAACAGATGTTGGAGCTGGTGTAAGAGGGAAATGGAGGTCACCATTATTCTCCATATTCGAACCTGTTCTGGCAAACAATTTTTAAACACTTCCTTGAGATAATTTTTTGTGCAAAACTCTGTGAAAACAATTCTTAAGAAATCATCTCATCAAGCAAGAAAATAAGCTACTTAGCTAATTACAAGCTTGCTCTCTCCAAACCTTTACACACTATTCACTTATCTTTTAAACTTGCATAGTTATTCATCATTCATTAAATCGTATTGGCTTATCTCTTAAATTAGTACCAGTATCTGCAAAACGTGCTCATTTATGTGCTACTTTGCTGAAGTTTTTAATGTACAACCATTGTCTCAGTGTTTCGGGGTCTGTGAAACATTTTTGAAACTTAATACAGTAAGATAAACAAGGAATTATTAATATTTTTGAGCACAAACCTAATTTCAGACCAAACTTTTAAAAAATTTTAACAAATTAAACTTCTTCTAATGTGTCAAAAGTTCCTTGAGGTTTGAAGGTGTTAAATGTAAGCCCTAGAAAAAAGTGGGAAAAGTGAAAAAGAAGCTTTTTTTGACACCCATGGATGTTTCCAATTTTTATCTTTTTATTTCATCTTATTTCTGATTAAACCCCTTTTAGCAAGTTCAGTTTTGGTGTGGACATACTACACAATTTACTCCTAATACTGAATGCTCTGAATTCACCTGCCTTTGTATCCATGTACAGGAGAAGTATCAGAAGGAGCAGGACAAGCTGAAAGAGGAGTGGGAAAAGGCCCAGAGAGAAGTTGAAGAGGAGGAGCGTAGATACTATGAGGAGGTATAAAGCTCAAAGGAGGAGGTTGTTTATTGACCTTTTTTTTGTATTTAAATGCACCTACTTATGTAACCAAAAAAATAATCCCATACCTAGATTAATTAATGAAAAGCCACTTCAAGGCTGAATTCTTAGAAGGATTGTTTCTCTTAAACATTGCCACAGATGTTAAGGAAAAATATTTAAATATTTGGACAGGTATCCTCAGCACCTCCGCATAAGTGGAGGTGTCTAATTGCTGTGCAAGTCTGGGTGAGTCAGTACAGCTGTGTCTGGGCACGCTCAGACTTCCTTCCGGGGGCAGAGCCTTGTGTATTTTGACATATCCTTGGTGCCTAGACTTGGTGGAACTCCAGATGAAATCGTTGTCTGCCTTGGGCTTGATCATGTAGGTATTTTGTAACTAGCCTTTAAAAAAAAAAAAAAAAATCCACAGGAGATGTTCAAAGCTTGCGGTTGTGGAATATTAACAATCTATAAGAGAGTGGTTTTCTTCTGTTGTATGTGGGTCATTATTACAGGAAACGGGAAAATATTTATATTTTAAGTTTGTCTACATATTATGTAAATGGATGGTTTCTCATCTGTGCTTGAGGGACATACTTGTGATCTAAACAAATATTTTTTTTTCAATTTTCAGAATAAGTTTTTCGTGTACCAAGGGTAATTTCATATTTTTATAATAAACTTAATTCACTGGTGCCAAGTGAAATATTCTTTCCTGTTTTGTAAATTCCATCTCAAATATGGCAATGGTAAAAGAAACAGAAGTGCAAAACCTTGAAGCAAATTAAGAATTGAGGTGTTACTATTATTCTTAGTACCACAAGTCCTTATCTAGCCATCTAAATATGGCACATAGCCAAACCTTGGTTTCCTTTTGTGTTTCATAAGCTCATCGTTTACATTCTGTATTTTTAACCCCCACTCTCTCCTGATCCTCTTTCTTTAGGAACGCAAGATAATTGAGGATACTGTAGTTCCATTCATTGTTTCTTCAAACTCTGCTGATCTCCTCTCCTCTTCTTCCTCTACCACTGAAGGAAACAAGACAGTGGTGAGTTTCTCATGGAGTAGTAAGGGACTGAAGAGTAAGCCATCTTTAGTGCAAAGTTTAATCCTTTGCTAAAGGCTATCAAAGTCTAGGAGAAGGAAGAGTAAGGGTGTTCCCTGGGTCCCTTCTCTAACTGGTGATACCTCAGAGTGCTGTAACTTACAGAGTTTCACAACTGAATAGCTGTATTCCCAAGCAAACTGCTACCATCCCATTTTCAACTAGAGCAGAGAGTGACACTTCTCTCTGCAGCTGCCTCTCTTCTTTAACTGGTGCTGTGAACAGATCTGGTTCTTTTAATTATCTTCCAAAGCCGACAAAATCTTAAGTGGTTTCCCTGAATCCAAAATCTCGAGTGTAAAATAGTGCTTTATGTATATCTCAGATGAGACTGAATCCTACCTCCCCAGTTTTCCTCCTTTTCACTCCCATCATCCTAGAAAGCAGCAAAACAAACGGAGGAATGTTTACTCTCTATGTTTGGGGTTTTTTTACTCATGCAGCACAGAGTGTTTAATTCAATGCATCTAGCATCTAATTAAATTAGTGTTTGGAGAGATCAGAGAATGACACCCCAGGTGAGATCACAGTAGAGTAAATTTGGGATTCACAGACATAATTTTCTCCTGCCTAAGGCACCTACACCCAGTCATCTGCCTTTTTCCATTCAACTTCAGGATTAGGAGCACTGTATCATTTGGTTCTCCTCTCACCCTTCCTGCCCCCTGTTCTCACTCATCCCTGTGCAGGGCCATCAGCCATGGCCAATTTTCCATTTGGCTGTGTAGCAGTAACTTCCTTGGTGGAGTTGCTTATGCCACAGTCAGAACACTGCCTGCACCCAGAGGTGAAGGATCTCATGCCATTGCTTACTCACGTTCCACAAGTCAGGTATGAACCGCTCCAGTACCACTTTGGAAGTAGTACTGGTGTTGCCCTTTGGGGATGCCCAGTGCATGTGAATAATGCTTTGCTCCAAGGCAGAGACAACAAGCTGAGGTCATTCACACAGTCCTCGCAAGTCCACTGGCAGACTGTCTAGACTCTCAAAGTAATTCGAGGATTTCTGCCAAAGAGTATGTAATGGGAAGTTTTAGTTTGCCATCCTTGACACCATAATTGGTCCCTAACTTGTTTCATGCTCAATGTAGTCCAACTAGTTGTTTCAGCTGAAGTCTTAGTTAAATCCAAAGTTAGCCTTACCAGGGTCAAATGGTTCTACTATATAAATGTGAGATGTTCTTTTTGATAATAAGGTGTGTCAACACAACGTATCAAGGAGCAGCCTGTACTTTGCCCATGTGTGTGCCAATGCCAGATTCAAAGGGAGCTCCTTGTTCCCTCTTCATCTGTCTTCTAGAACTCAGCTGATTCAAACAGCTATCCAGAGGAAGGCAAACCAAAAGAAGTTATGAAGCAAAAAAAGCTGCTCTGGGAGCAGGACAGTATGCCATGTCTGAAAAGCAAGGAAAACGAACTCTGGCAAGAAAAGAGGAGGTATGTGTTAACCCCAAGATTTCATAACCCTGTGGAGCTTTGTGTTCTGTTGGCTTCTGGGGTGTCACATGTGCCCGCGATTGATGCTGGAGCACCATTGCCCAGCCTGGATACAATATATCCTGACCAATATTCACTGGCCACGCAGGCTGGCGCGCGTGGGGCGCTGCACAGCGCTGGTTGTGCATATCAGAGGGCTTGTCTTGTCCCTGGATGGCTTTGCCAAGAGGCTGTCACAGCAACCAGATCAGACCTTAGACAGCTCAGACATCTGTACATCACTGCACTGTGTCTTGTGTGCATTTCACAAGCCATCTGAAGGAATAAAGGAGCAGTAGCTGTTTTCACTCAGAACCTGTGTGAAATTGCCTGGCTATCTCAGAAGTGCCATACCCAAAATTGCCAGATGATGTTTAAAGTCCTGGACTTTGCTTAGCTGCTAATTAACAGGTTTCACAAAAGAGGAGAGGCATCTAATGATGCTGAGCACTGTATGGAGAACATGGATAAAAGCTTTTTTTCTGTCAAAGAAGCCATTTTCCACAAATCCACAATAATCTTCAGCACATCTAAGTGGCAGTTTGAGGTAAGCAGGAAGACTTGGACTACTGGGAGACAAACTTGTTAATTCACTGAAGTTGTTGTCATTGCTTTGTCATTGCCGACACAATGACAAAAATCTTTTTGTGAAAAATAGGCTGATATTCAAAAGTCTGATTTTGCCGTTATATTCTAGGTGAATTTTTTCCTGGCTTTATTTATACAATGTGACTTATTTTTATTGGCAGTGGAAATAAAGTGCTCTCAGGATACCCAGAGACTGGTATCCTGAAAGGAGGAAGCGAACAGGAGCACCGCATGCCGGTGATGGAGCGCAGCTCACCTGCCAGGCTGAATCTGCCACTGACTCAGGGTGAGAGTAAGACTCTTCCTATGCATGTGTTCTTCTCCAGATAGAAATCGGGCAGAAACCTAACTCAAAGAATTTTGGAAATTGACAGTACACGTATATCTTCAAAATTGGAATGTCTCAGACTAAAAATTTATTTTATGTTAGCAAAGATGAATATGTTACGGTGAAGTTTAAACTCTTCTTGTTTTCCTCAGAAATGAGAGTTTCTGCAGCAGGTGTCTCGTTTATAGGTGTGCATGTTCACAGTAGCAGTTAAAATGGTTATCTTCAATCTTTTACATAATCTTCCATAAATATAGGATTTATCTTGATACAGGGAGCATATTTCCAACACTCATTTTGTGTTTTGATAGCTAATTAGATTCTTTATGTCCATTTCAGTCCAGGAAAAATCATTACATGTGATATGGAACCTTTTCAAGCCAAGCCTAAAGTGACACCTGCCTCAATTTTGTCATTAGAAATGTCTAATGACGTTTAAAGTTAATTTTTTTTTTTTAGCTCCCATTAGTATTGATGTTTTCGAAGGAAGGAATTTCCCCAAAGCATTGCTGTCTTGAGAGTCTCTGTAAAAAAGGCCAATTCACAAATTTAACGTCATTATCTATCTAATACAAGTGAACAGTGGAAAGTGAGTAAGTAGGACTAAAGACAGAAAGCGAATGCAAATTCTGAAATCAAGTTTTAGATTTTTATTTTCAGGCCAGCATAAAAATTCTTGATTCTAAACAATGAAGTGTCTATGGATGGAAGAGTTTTCAGTGTTATTACTTGCTCCAAATGCAAATTCAGTCTATTAAACTTGGTAGGTCTGCTTTCCTTGTCTCAGTTTTATTGTATTCTTAGTGCTTTGATAAAATTTGCACAAAGAAAGCTGAATATATATTACCCAGCAACACATCCTTGGGGATCTGTAGTAGTGATTAAGCAAACTTAACAGGTTTGACAATTTTAAACTACTTCTGCTAATAACCCTGCTTCAGGGTTTTTCTAGGTTCTTTTCAACAATTTGGTCCCCTGCAAGTATTCTTACAGCTCCTTTCTTGCCTCTTAAAGCATCCCATCCTTGTTCTCTTCTTAAGCCCTTAAATAATCATCAGGCGTGTGGGTTTATTGTCTTTATATCAAAAATAGGTAACAGGCCTTTCATAGGCCCTAGCAAAGTTTTCATTCTCTAAATCAGATGGTTGGCACATGGCAGGGTAAGGCTTCTCCCCAGCCTGTGAGCCACAAAAGTCACCTTGCAGGGTCCAGGTAATGCACTGTTTCTCAAAGATGGGATGGTTGGCTGCCTGGGCATCACACAGATCGTTGTGTATTGCTGGGAGGCTGTTATTGTCACTGAGCCCTCTGAAGCACAGAAGAAAATGACAAAGGAATTACTGTTTATCAGCAGGTTTATGGAGAGCAGTGACTATACCACCATCCCTTTAACTCTTGCTATTGAGAAGTTTGGAACCCCTGGCACCATAGAAGTTTCAGTCTCTCTGGTGCTTCTTTCCTTATGACAACAATGCTTTATTTTCCCAAGTGATATTTGTGGATGGCTGTTTGACCTTGCCCTTTCTCGCTTCAGAAATAGATTCAGCAGCAGAGTAGATCACGTGTACGTGAAGGTAATGCAAAGGAAAGATGTTCCACAGAGGTCTTCTGATGTACCAAAGCCTGTCTCTGACTTTGTGGGGGGGTTCTGAAAAGTTTGTTTTAAGGAAAAGTACATCTCTCTCCTGTATGGTGTGCCCACAAGCCATGATGGTCTATACATTTTGACAAAAGCATTTTGCCTCAAATGTTGAGTTTTCCCCACCTCTTGTTGTAGACGTCTCCTGGAATCAGCAGCTGCTGACAAAGCAGTCTCCACAGTGCGCAGAGGACGTTCGGCAGAGACCATTCCTGGGCCAGACTGTGGGACAGCAGCCGAGCTCCGCGGGGGAAGTGAGGAGGTGAGGCCATAAAGGTTTCTGAAAAGATGGAGAAGTCCTACTTGCTCAGTTCTCCCTTATATTCCCGCTCGGCGTTCTCTATTGGCTGGATTTGATTAGTCCTGCAGTGTGAAGACACCCTTCATGTCTGGCTTTCCCATCGAGACTGCTAACATTTACCTACTGTGTTGTTCATTACAGGCACCACAGTTTCTAATTTCATGAGGGAGCACACCCCCTGCATGCCTCTCTCTTCTTTCTCCGTAGCTCTTTTAGCACATATCTGCATAACTTTTCATATGCTTAATTTGTTTTAAGTGCCTGAGACAAACATTTATAGCTCATAAGTAGCTAAATATGAGGGTGGGAATGTCAGGTTATGTCTGCCTCTTTGAAGCAGGTATCCAAGAGCTTCATTCCTCATCTTCCAAACACACATCAATTGCTACTTTCTAGTCCTTTAAAGATTATACCTTTTAAAAGAAGATACATATAGAGTAGTATTTTCTTTCTGCTGTAAATTTTGGTGAGGTCTTTTTTCTTTGCTGCTTTGCCTTGTGCTTTTGAGTAAGCCTTACTGAACGGTAACACCAGTTCTTTTGGTAAATTCGGGAGCTGTTTGCCTAATGTTTACAAAAAGTAGCAATGTAATGAGACAGGAACATCTGTTTTCATTAGCATATATATGAACACAGTCTTCTGCAGAACCTGTTACCTCTATGAAGGTTGTTTCCAGTCAAAACTAATGTAGATTGAGATTTGATTACCTGTTCCTCATAATAAACTGCTTGTGTGCGTTTGAGAAAATTGTTATTTAATCTGTGAACAGTTCTAAGCAGTTAGAGTTTGAATCAATCCTACAGTTTCTGATAACAAAAAACATGGTTTTTCTCCCCAAATTCTTGCAGGGTAGCATGAATACAAATTAACCATTAACCAAAAAAACCACCTTTCGGTGTTGGTAGCTTCCTTTTTACTCAGTAAAGGGCCAACAGAGAGTGTAGTGTGGTGTGGTGTGACTTGGCTTAACCCTCCTTCATCATGGTGGGAGCTACGATGCATTGGTGGGGTGGACAGGAGTCTCCACAAGGCTGATCACCTTGTGAGTTACCTGATTGAGCAGCAGCGAGCAGACTAAGAGCCAAAAATCCTGAAATTCACTAGCTCGAATTTCTCCATACAAAAACTGGTTTTATTTGTTGATCAGCTGTAGTAATGCATCTTCTCTGCTGTATTTTAGGGCAGGCTATCATGAGAATTTCCGATCTGGGCCGTCATCTCCCTGCTCTCCTGCTGCTCTGAGTCAGTCACCCAACAGGTACTAAAGGTCAATAAGGAATTTTGCAGGCCAAACACATCTTGTAGTTGCTGGTGAACTGCCAGAGTGGAAATCACATTAGTATTATGTGGATGCACTATTAAGTCTGCTAAATGTTGCAATTCATAACTGTCCATGGGATAAATATGTAGCTCCCTCTCCCATATTTCTTGCCTGCTTCAGTCATATTGCTATGTTTTCAAATAACATAATTCAGAAAGCAGCTGTAGAACTCTGCTTGATCATTGAAATTTCAATAAAATTGAAATGAGACAGTATAAACCTCAGTCAAAGCGTGAGCTCACAGCACTTAAGCCAAAGGATGTCTTCATTGTCACATGCTTAGGAGTAAGGTCTGTTCTAGACATTGTCACTTGCTGATTTAAAAAGAAATTCTTCCTATAATTTCCAAACTAGAAATGCATTTTGCTTTTTTGCTGATTTTTAATTTGCCCACAATCATGCTAACCTCCTAGAGAGCTGATTCTCTCGAGCAATCTGTACATCTTTCAGTGAGTTATGTGTACCAACTCTAAATAAATGTTAACTGTAGCCTGATTAAATCACTGATAATTTGGGGTGTATTAAAATCAGTTTGCTTATTAAATAGGGTAAAGTAATTCAACACAGAACACAGCAAGTTTTTCTTTCTATTCAAATTACATTTTTCTTCACGTTTCAGAGAAAAGCCCTCTTTCTGATGTCACTTGCATTGACATGAAGCTATTGGGAATTTTTTATGTGAACAATTTACTATGTTTTTGTAACTGTAGCTGCAGTTTTGGTGGGATTGCAGATCATTTCCTTTCTAAAGGTCGCTAGTTGTGACAGCTACTTCATATTATTTAGCAGCTATGTTCTGATCTGAGAATCTTTTCCATGATCTTTTCCTGAAATAAATCTTAGTTTTGTAAACAATGGATGGGATGTAATTCATTTTTCCACTAAAACATTAGAAAACTCTTAAAAATTTCCCAAGATGTTCTTGTAGTAACTCTGATAGTGGAGAAGAAGTAAAAACAAAGGTGAACTCAGGAATAACACAGAAGCAGAAGGGTTAAGGTTGTAGGAGGGGAGGAAAAAAACCAGCAAAGTTATTCTAAAAGGAATAACTTGAAGCAACAAGACAGTCACGTGTCTGTGCAGTCTGTGTACGTGATGGGCTCAAGAGTAGAAGCAAGGACAATTTTCTAATTGTGATGAGTTTTTCTGCTGCTTATGTCCCTCTTTCTCTCTTTCTTTTTTTTTTTTTTCCAAAATGGCTCTTTTGCTATGCTGCAGTCCAGATCTTTCTCAGTTGGTGGCTTATTATGTTGCTGCCTCAAAACCTTAAAGCAAGAGATTGTAAACTTGCTTATCTGGGTAGGATTTAATCAAATTGTCTTTTCAAAACTCCTGAGGTATCACGAAGTTTCTCTCCTAGTTTCAGCCCTGGCTGAAAAAAACCATGGATGACACATAACGACAGGGGATCCCTTCTGGTCTCGGGTTCATCTCACCAGGCCAGGCATCAGTTCTGTCAGGCTGGCAGGCAGGTGGGAAGGGAAAAGCGTGAGACCCATAGAAGTGGGCACCTGAACTGCTGTTAAAACCATGACGAAAAAGGGCACCAGTTATTCCTGGGGCTCTGAACTTTCACCCAGCTGTCATGCAACAGCAGATTTATGAGAGAGGTCTAGACAGGACTGCTGAAGGAGCGAGTTGAAATATTTTGTGCATTGCAGATGGAGATCCAGTTCCAGGTTTTCTCTGACTAGTTGTAGCACTAAGGGGCTGCAGCAGCACAGGCTGAAATGAGTCAGCCAGTGCCCGGTCTGTGCTACTGTAGTTAGGCTGTCACTATTGACTTCACCAGCTTGTTTGGGTGCAAGAATAGCATCCCTGTTTTCTGACTTGAAGTGAGCAAGTCCATTTGTAAACAAATTGAAAAATTTCCAGGCCAAGAATCTGACTCAGGTAATTTGTGTGAATTGCTGTGGCTTTGACTAGGTCTAAGTAACCTTTATTATAAGGGTGGTAAGGCACTGGAGCAGATTGCCCAGAGAGTCTGTGGACTCCCCATCCCTAGAGGTGTTGAAGGCCAGGTTGGATGAGGCTCTGAATAACTTGGTTTAGTGGAAGGCTCCCTGCCTATGGCAGGAGGGTTGGAACTACATGATCTTTAAAGTCCCTTCCAACCCTAACCATTCTGTGACTCTATGAATCCACAGGAATGGTTCCTTGCCACCCAGGCCTCTCTTACGAGGCTTGCATCTCCCTTGATCTAGCACAGCAGACTGGCAGGGAAATGTGTTTGAGCTGCTGTGCATTCAAGCATTTTAAGTCCTTCTCTTGCTTGTCTGGAAGGCAGACGTGCAGGCTGATTCAGAAACATGGCTGAAGGGTCAATGTGTATTTATGTAAACTCCTCCAATGCTTCTTCCTCCCATCCTGTCCCTTGTGATAAACCTATCTAAACATTTGGCTCCATTTTAGCATCAGTTGCTGTGTTCTTACAGCCATGTTTGTCTCCTAGGTCTGTCAGTGGGAAGAAGCTTTGTTCTACCTGTGGTCTCCCTCTTGGAAAAGGAGCTGCCATGATTATTGAAACACTCGGGCTTTACTTCCATATTCAGTGCTTCAGGGTATGTCTCTTGCTTTATTAAGAAAAATCTCAAGTCATGCACAGTGCAAGTAGAGAGTAGATGTGAAACTGAAAATGAGAGGACCAGGGGATTTTTATGGTTGTTATGTCTGTGTTTGTAAAGAAGTGGAATTAACACAACTAATATGTTATTTTGCAGTCAGACATGTTAATTGGACTGAAACCTGTGATCAAGCAAGCAAACTCAGCTTCTCTACTTACAGGGGGAAGCATCATATAATTTCTCTGTTGTGCTCATTGGTTTTTAAATGTAACATTATTTACCTTGTGATTTTTTTAGGTGTTTTTTTTTTCTTTCCAAAAACATGGTCAGTCCCAAAGCCCTCTTTCATCTGTCCCATGGCTGGAAAGCTTTGACTGTAGAATGAATGGTGTATTCTGGCTTTCACTAGAAATATTTCTTGACTGTTCTTGAGTGTTTCAGTTTGGAAATAACCTGAAGTGTTTTCTAGAGAACTCAGAAAGTATCCATTTCCATTTTCTCTGGCCCAATTGATATTAGACATTTGTGAAGACTTTTTTGATTTTAGACATTTACCTTGACTACATCTCTGGCCTCTTTAAGCTTTATCCATCACAACTGGCCTAGGTCCAGAATGCAACCTCAAAGTCAGATGTCCCATATAATCATTAGACTTCACTTCTGTGTCAGTGGAGGCTGCTCAAATCCAGTCTTAAACACTTTTGACTTTATAAAAACCTTCTTATTGACTTGCAGTGTTCCCCAGGAGTATGGACTGGGTTCTAGGGGTGTGTTTTTTCTCACTGTTCCAAGAACTACTGAAACAAAAGTAAAAATTTGGGAAGAGTTGTGACATGTAGTAGGGATGGTCTCTCTTACTTTCTCTGTTCTTCAACTTACAGTGTGGCATTTGCAAGGGCCAGCTGGGAGATGCAGCGAGTGGCACAGATGTCAGGATTAGAAATGGTCTTCTTAACTGCAACGATTGTTATATCCGATCCAGAAGTAAGTACCAAATACTGGGAACTCTGGCAATACTGCTGCCATGACTTTAACTGATGGGTTTGTCTGGCTCTGGCACTCAGGCACTTCGCCATGGGAAGAGGAGTCTTCCCATGCCATTTTAATTATTTGCTCATATCAGAAAAGATTTCCAAGCCCATTAAATTTTGCCCAGAGGATCTCTGCTCAGCACTGTTAGACTTAAAGGCTGTTTCTGTGCATAAACATGAACTCCTATATTATGCACACATGTTGCATGACCTGGGGGCTTGGATCTCTCACATCACATGAGACAATGTAGATAATTCTACCTGATCTAGGACCCTAGGCTGTGTTTGGAGAAGTTCCCATTTCTTATGTCTCTAGGGACTCCCTTTTGTGGACAAAATGGTCATGTAAAATATTAAGAACATTCTGTAACTCATAGTGAATCCTTGTGTTAGTATCCCCAGATACATGCTAAACAGTGTTGCTTGCCATTAATTTTGAAGAATGAGCCAGACAATTGCATGTCAGAAAGAAAACTTCATGCATTTTGCTGCCTTAGAGCAGGTCACCTAAATGTCTTTCCGAGTCCTGGATCTCTGTGACTGATACCAAATTACTAGAACATTTTAGCTTCACCCCAATGCCACCAGCGATGGTCAGTCCTGATGCTGGCTTCTACCTTGTGGAAAACAGTAAGATGCGAAAACAACAGGAGCAATTGCTGTCTTCCTGTTAAATATTACTTGGTGTATTCACTGCCTACAGTTCCAACTGTTAAGTGGACATCTAGAGCTCTTTTCGCTTACTATTTCCCTTCTTCTCTCTCAAAAGCACTGGCTGTAGACATCCAGGAGTAGGAAAGGTGCCTCCCTACCTTTTCTAGAAGAAGAATGTGTACTTTTTCTCTGATGCTTCAGGAAGGAGATACTTCTCAATCAGCAGAGCTAGAGGGTGCTATTGTATAACCGGTTTTTTGGCAATTTCTTTTTTAAAATTCTGCTCAGAAATGTTTTCAATTTTTCATTATTTATTTAACCTGAAATACTTAGAAATAGCTTTTTCCCTTCATGCTTGATACTATAAACCTTCCTCATGTGGATGAGGTCCTGACCCTTAAAATGCAGATTTGCACATCCATCTTTACACAAAAAAGAGAGGAAGGTATAAAAGTTATGATTTCCTTTTCTTCTTAGTCCTTTTTGCTTAAATAAAAATTGATGTCCCTTGAGGACAGATAAAGGCTCAAATAAATGATCATCTTATATGCTGTAGAAATCACTCTCTCCAACATCATTTCTACAGTAGTGTTACTAGAGAACGCATTACAGAGCTGTGTGCAGTGTTTCATGTAAGGATGTTTTGCATTTGTACATACCCAGCAGAATGGTAACCAAGTCCATGACAGAGGAAATAGGTTTTGAGAAAATGTACGGCTCCTGAAGAATAATAATGGCAAGGGGTTTGTAATTTTTACTACACATTGCCTCTTCCTGCTGTGTCCACTGGTTATGCAAAATCTCAAAATCCAGTTGGCTGAATTTCAGCTTCAGTAACTGTTGTTGACAATTCAAAGGGACCGATTTTGATAGAACTGCAAATATTGCTAGTTGCTAATTTTTAACTAAAATTTGATGCACTGCACACCTGAAATTAAGAATAAACTGGTGCAATGTCAGTGTTTTGCCTTTCAGTTCTGGGAATAATGCTGCAAAGTGTCAGAACAGTTGTTTGATTGCATGGCTTGTGCCTTCCTGCCCCCATGGCAGCAGTGGGCAGAAGTGACGGTCCCTGACTGGCCTAGGATTAGTCAGTATTGTTTGGAGATGCTTATGGACATCTCAATTAAATATTTTGGCTCCCAAAGCTTATCTGAAAAAATGGATGATTCTGTTTCAAAATGAATCATCAAAAAAGACAGCGAGAAAAGCATTAAGGATTATGTAGTGGTCCAGGGTCCAAAGTATTTCTGGTTTTCAGATAAAAGTGGGTGGGGTTTTTACTGGTAGGTTGTTTCTGTACAATGAAACCTCACAAGGAAGGAAATTCTGTATTCAATGTCAAACACGGGGAATGGTTACAGGTTGATGAGTGTCGAAGTCAAAGGTGAGAACTACATTCCTGAGATTCCCTATATGGCCAAATAACACAAGGAGTCTGTATCACCAGGTCACACAAACTAGGCACAGCTGAAGATGACGCAGCAGTCCTTTGCTTTACTATTTTGCCTCTGTGGAGCCTGAAATAAATATACACCCAAGTACTTTGGGCATAAAATAAGGTAAAACTTCATGCAGAAGGCATTCAACATGTGGCAGGGAAAATATATTTCCACTGGAGTTATGCTGAATCCTTCTTTGTAGTAGTTAGTGCTCCAGCTTTGTAGGAGGAAGGAAAAACAGAGCACAGATATATATATAACTCCAGATGCATTTTTTTTAATTGTAAAGATCATGTGAAGAAAATCTATATTTGTTTATTAAAATTTGTAACCAATTACTTGTTTTGGTTTTGTTTTACCCAGCTGCTGGACAGCCAACTACATTGTGACATGACTTTCAGTCCTAATAACTTCCAAGAAGGAACTCTCTTCTCAAATGTATCGGCTGCCTCCAGACAATCACTTGTAAAAGCTTGAATCCATGGACATGATGGCTCTCATCTCGTTTTTAAAAACTCACGAAAAAGCTGCACCTGCTCCTTTGAAATGCAATATGTTGGTTTTTGCTTCCTTAAGAAATTTGCAAAATATGTATGACCATGTTTGGGAAGGCAAAACCTAAGTACTATTAAAAAAAACAAACAAAACCACCTTTCAGGTATGCTTATGATACCCAGTCTGTTACCTGTTCTTTTGAAAGTAATAAGAGAATAAACATGCAATAAAGCTGTTTTGTTTTAATATTTCTAGCAATTAAAAAGTTTAAGTTTACACAACCTTTATAGAATATGCCAACTTGAGCTGAGAAGTAATTTTAAGATAGTATCTAATCTGTGCGTTTGAAAAACTAAACATCACAGCACGACTTCTCTGTTATAACTGAAGCTATAACTTTTTTTATACAGAGACTAGTTTGATAATACATCCTGTAATTCTGAAGCATTTTGTGTTTATATTACCTTCAATGGAGGGTAGAAGTTAAACGAATAAATTATTGCACCTTTAGTCATAGGATTTTTTTGTTTGTGTACCTCAAGTAATGTTCATGACTATAGCTTAATATTCTCTGAAATAAAGATTTCTTCATTAAACCTAAAGACTGCATACCATTAACAGCGGAAAAATTCCCGTCAGGAGCAATCCTTCTCAGTGAGTTCAGCAGCCTGAATTGTTATTAAACTCGATGAAAGGTGATGTGGGGGAGAGGCGGCCGAGCGGGCCGACCCAGCTGAGTTGTGAGTTTCCGAGTTGCAGTTTGATGCTGTGGTGAAGCTTTTCTTTTTGGCATGTAACTTGCCAATGGATGATTCGAGTGGGTTGGACATCTGCTCGTTCACTGGCAAACATTACACTTGGTTGAAATCTCATGCAGAGAAACACGTGTGGTTTGGGTACCCCCCGGGGCAGAGAATTAGACAGGCTTGAGCCTGCGTTTCTCCATCCACTACCCAAAAACAGTCAGCAAAACCCAGAAGGGTGGAAGATGGGCAGGGAGGAGGCTGGCAGAAAAACTACCTTGCCTGTGTTTGGGACAGTTTTCCTTTGTGCTCTTTGATTAAGCATGTGCTCCTTACTAAAGTGATCCAGCAGCTCATTGAAACAGGGGTTCAGCAGCTATCTACAACACACAGACAAAGTGTTGCAACTGTAAAATATCCTAGCACTTTTTGGTAAACTGTTACTGGAAATGTCTTCAAATGGAGGGAAAAAAAATTCTTTTTCTGCCTTAAAACCACTATAAAACTAAATGAATAGAGATTTCTTTTATCTATGTGCATATCTGTTGTCTTTTGATGTGTTGGTAAATAGAAATGAAGTGGTTATTAGGGAAGCAATAATTCTGAGTTGTTCTCTAGATAGCAATTATTTATTGAAATGCTAGACAGTTGCTTGCATGTGAGTTGCATAACCATGCAAAACTGCGTGTCATCGAACACACACGTGCGATGTCATTGGAGGACATTGTGACTATCTGCTGGGAAAGTTACATGTTACTTCCTTAATATTGTGCCTTAGAAAATGCAAAGCTGTTGCACACAGTCAGCAATGACTTATGGATGCAATAAATCCAAAAAGCTGAAGTCCTTCGTGGACTTCACCTGGGGAATATTTTTAAGTAAAAATGAAATAAATCAGACAAATGTTTTGGAGCTAAAAGTGATATCCTGTATTTTGATCAACCACCTGCATGATTTACTGTTAAAGGGTTTTGATAACCAGGATGCTTACTCTTTGCTTGTGGTTGTTACAACATTTTCCCACAAAGAATGTGCAACATGGAAATTCAAGAAGGAGATTTCCTAACTGACGTGGTGCATCTGTATAACTCCGTGCGCTTCATTAAGGATATGTGAATATATAATGTCTGAACCTAATTTTTAAATGAGACTGTGCATGCTTGTGCATCTGTTCGATACGAGTCTCTAGCACTGCTTCACCCACGTGATAGAGTTACATGTGCAAATCAGTCCCCGAGTGTATCAAAGGGTTGGTTGTCTCAGAGGTCAGGTCCGCTTCTCATTCATGTAGGGGTAAGTGCCCAAAGGGCTTAGGAGCATGGTTGGGATAAAGTGCATGAACGAGGGGGGAGGGGTATTGCATCGCTCTGCAGACACATCACTGGGTCTCTGGAGCTGCTTAGGAATTGATCCCAGTGTCTATCGGGTAGTTTTGTATATGCATGTTTTAGCAAAATTGATTGTACGTAAAGCGACATGAAGCAGCGCTCGACGATGACGATTTTTTTCCCCTAATGAACATCTATTCACCAGCACAGAATAATTGTCAACAGTTTTCTGAATCATACTTGCCAACTTCTTATGTTTGATTTTATATTCCCTCTGGAATCTTACACGGCAAATTCATTCAGGCTAAGATTTTTTTTCTTTTTTTTTCCAGCTTAAACGCATTAATACGATACATTTCTAATCAGGAACTTTGAGCACAGAAAAAAATAACACTTTCCTACATTTGAACTACAATGTAAATGTATTTGTTGCAAAAAAATGATTTATTATTACTGAGCAAGTACAATGTATGTAATGGGTTTTAGATGTTTTGGAATTTATTTAGCCTCTTACTACTTCAGAGAACCTGAACAGGTGTCATAACCCATCTGTATTTTACAAGCCCATTTTCATGGTGTATTTTTTCCTTACTCTTGCTATGTAGTGTTATTGATGCAGTACACCTGTAGTTTTCAGTGAATGTCGTAAAGGTTGGTGAACCAGAAGGGGACCATCCTTATCTGCATGTCCATTCAGGGACGAGGATTGCTGTCCTAGCTGGGGCTAATGTTGAATACCAATTACGCTAATCTCTCCTTTATTTTATTTATTCTAAAATGCCTCTGGAAATTAGGAAAACTTGTCTAAAACTCAACAGCTTTTATAGTAAATGTATGTTTATAAATAAAATGTTGATTACCTTTGGTGGTGTTGATTTTACTTACTATAACTAACTCCTATTGCATGAACCTGGATTGCAGAGTAGAGGCTTCTGCTTGGTTGGGGTAGGCTGAGCCAAGCTGTGCTCCCCAGGACTTAGTATATGAGATGAGACAATAAAAAAGACATCATTGGAATGGCAAAATGCCCTGTGGATTGCCACTGTAAGCTGTAGCCCTCTGTTCATAAGAGCACGTGTGCCCGTTGTGGTAAAAGATGAGCAGAGAAGGCTTACTGTAGAGAGGTGAACCCAGAGTCCTCAGAAGATCTTTCATCAGCGTTGGTGGGCTGTGATTCAGACTTTCACTCAACAGAGCACTTTATATGTGGCAATGTTAAATATGTGCTTGGTTAATTCCATTTCCGCGTAGCAAAGATCCTGGAGTTTGTGCTCAGCTTTGCATGTGCTGAGGTGTCTCACTAATTCTTGAATTGCAACAAGTGTGTGATTTGTCCCGTCACCAGAAGAAAGTTCGCACAAAATTTTAAACTAATAACTGCCCCTTTTTCTACTTTTTAATTGGGTCTTAAGTGGATGATGTGTTTGGGTTTGTGCCAGTAGAGCATCTCGGCTGTTAGAGATGAGTCATGGGGATGTACTGAAAATTTAATTTTTTTTAATTCATTAATTCCTTCGTTTTTATCCTGGTGCCTTAATGGCAGTGGTGCTGGTCATACATTATTCCTGCGTGTCCGTGAGGGCCGGCATTCTCTCTGGTGGAAGAGGCATGCTGGGATTCCCAGCAGTGCCATCGGTGCCCTGTCTGCGGGAACAGCTCGCTGCCACTGGAGGTTGCTCTGAGGCTGGATTTGGAGGCACTCAGGCAGCAATTTCTGCTCCAGCAGCTCTGCACCGAGGCTGCTGGGCACACAGACAAACACTGTTTGAGACCCTTATGAGCCAGGGAAAATGGTGTCAATCCTGGTATGATTTTTTGTAATATTATTATTATTACTATTTTCTAGTGAATGTGACCTGCAGAGTCATTTATGATCCTAAAAGGGAACCATTGGGGGTGCACTCACCTGGCAAAATAATTTTGAATACCTTATAAAAGGGGAGCTGTGTCACCTGCTCACCTCCCCAGGACCTTCACCTGCAGGTAGCAAAGGCTGCCTGGAGGGCCCCGAGAGAAACCACTGTGCTAACAGGGCTTTGGCATGCCCCAGGAGAGGACACTGGCTTGCTGAGCAGTGGGATGAAGCTGAGGGCATACGGAAGAAATAGGAAGTGATGGGAGAGAGGAGTGGGCTGTTACAGCTAAGGTTCAAACATCGGAGCAGAGGATACCCCATGCAAAGAGGGATGTGTGCATGGCCTCCCAGGAGAGCTGTGCCTCCTCTACATCCTGTCCAGGTGTGATGCCTCCATCCCTCCCCTTTCCCCCATCGTAGACTGTTGGGACAAGGGCTCAGTTTCCTCCATCCAACCCACTTTGTTTTGCTCATCTCTTTTCTCTCCTTAGAAAGGTGTTTTGGTGCAGAGGCCATTAGTGAGCACTGCCAGGTGATGGTAGCTGTGGGAGGCTCTAAGCACAGGTGATGAACATCAGTAGCTTGCTTACCTTGTGAGTATTGATCCTTATCCAGAGAACTCTTCTGGAGCATAGTTAAAAGCAGGCAGCTACCACTTTGTTTAGAAAATTCGCTTTAGGTACAGTTCTTGCTGCCCAATTTAGCAAAGATTTGGTCTCAGGTGGGTCCCCTTCCTGGTAATGGGAGGCTGGTTAAGTAGTTACTCCATAAACTCTGCAGAGTGGAGGCCTGCCCTTTTCTCCCCCTTACCAGGTTGGGTAACTGGGGAACAAGATGACAGAGACACATCTGCAGTGAAAATCAGAAGGGGTTGTGGGCACTCAAAGCGAGCAGGTGACCTCCACTTGGATTGGAAAACAAAAATGTCGGTAAAATATCCCCTGTACAGGCAAACAGGTCTCCTCTATAGTTTTAAAAGCCTCCGGTAGGAATGTAATTTCATCTGAATTTCCTGATAAGAGGAAATGACTGAACTGGAAGCTGCTCAAGTTTTTCAAGTAATAAGAGCCCAAAAAAAGAGATAGAAGGTACAGGACAGGATGTGACTCTTCCTATGGTACAGGGGGGGGTTGGTATCTGAGAGGTTGGGGGGGTGTGTGTGTCTCTTTTCTAGTTTGTGTTTTTTATAAAATGTAGCATGAGTTAAACATGCAAGAGGGAGCTGCTGCTCTTTAGATCTTATGGAAAACCCCATGCTCTGCAAGAGTAGCTAGTGAAGCTAGATAAACCCCAAAGCATATGGGGGTTTAAGCCATTTAGGAAGAAAACCCCTCCATTATTTAAGATAATCTTATAAGTCACTGTTGACTCATCCGTAGAGTCCATCTGCTTCACTGCACATGATGCACTGTAAATTCTCTTAGCTAATGCCACATCCATAGTTCACAGATGTATTTTTTCCTAAGCAGATGACCTGCTGGTTAAAACCTGCACAAGCCAGTTATGGGTCTAGAAACTAAATCAAAACTAACCAAACTGCAAATCTTTCCTTGAAATAACAGAATTTATCAAACAGGAAAAGAAAGCAAAGTTTTAAAAATTCCTTTTTTCTGTTACATCTGATTATAGACAAAACCACTCCAATTACAAGCACAGAAACAGAGACATGCTTCCCACATCTCTGGAAACTCCTTGCTGTAATGCTGGAACTGCTGTTCCAGGGACTTGGGCTTGGGGGTTTGCAATGGCTGTCCCCTCTTTTCCAGTGGCCAAGTGCTCTTTGGTTGTCTTGGAGGTGGTTTATAAAACTTTGTGAGCGTGCACAACTCCAAGGAGGTGTTGTGATAATCCTCAGTACAGCAATATGCCTGTATCCTTCAGATTGAAGGTGTCACCTCCAAATGCATTTTTTTGGAACCACATCTAAACATTGCCAGGTGAGAACAAAGTGGCTGTTTTTCCAAAAGATGTTAAATGCAGGGGCAGGGGGAGGCAGGGGTTAGTCTAATGACAGACTTTTCTTAGGAGAAATTAATTCCGGTGATTTGGCATCTGTGTGGTCTATTAATTAATACTCCTGTGTTGAAGTAGACTAGATTGCAGCGTGGGCTTCCTGTGCTGGACTTTGTGCTGTTACGCAAGTCTTAGTTTAAAGTTTTTCCTGACTGATACACAACGATAACACTCAGATGATTTCCATCCTGAGGGTGAAACTCTCTGAACTGTTTTGTGAACTGATGTTCTGGAAGTTTTTTAGAAAACTTTTGGCCTGGCTCATATTTGATGCTTTTTGGTGCCTTTCCTGGTTCCATGGGTTTATACTGGAACCATTCTTGGGCAGAGGGAAGTGCTCATGGTTTGCCATGGTCTCTGGGGAGTGGAAGACACTGCTTACAGAGTCTGGAGGGGAAAAGCCTTGCACTGAAGCCAGGCATGACTCCTGCAAACCCTCTGTGCCCAGCCGTGTCCCAGTTAGGCTTTAGATAGGTTAAATGTCACGACAGCAGTGTTAGATAGACCTATGAAATGCATTCTGTCTTCTTGTTCTAAGTATTCACAGGTCTTCAGCTGAGTTTAAAACGTTGGATAAAAGGACAGCACTCCATGTAAAAAAGAAGCCAGTTAACACATATCTTACCCATACTCCTAAATGCATTTTGTATCTTATTATTTTGAAACAGGTAGGATGATATTAAGAAGAGATCTATGGCAAAGTAAGGCATCTGTGCCACTAGCTGACATAATTACAAATCTGATCCAATGGACTAAAGCTGAATTTTAAAATTAATTTGCAGCCTCACAAACCCACTTTCAACCACTTATGTTGGAATGCCCCCTACGTGTCCAGCGTGCATCCACGTGGCAATGGCAATGCTGGGAAGTAGAGGCAGAGGCCAATTGACCAGCCCGAACTCTCATCCTCCCCATTCTGCTTCTGCCAAAGCTGTTACCTCTCAGAGCATTTGTCACAGATACACAGGGGGACACAGCAGTTGAAAAGCCATTACCTCTTTCAAAAGTAGTGACTAATGTGCTTTTGCCTACAGCAATGTGGAAAGTCATAGGAAGATTTTGCTGTAGAATCAGCTGTGTTTACCTTGTGGAAAAGCAGCTGCATTTTCCAAATATTTATTTAGAGAAATAGAGGTCTTTATTTCTTGCAAATCTTTGCTGGTAACTTTCTTCTTATGTTTCTCCTGGAACCTGTGATTGGTATTTTTATGTCCTTCTGTCCTTAGCAAATGGGCAATTTTAAGGTTTTTTTTCTCTGAGTAAAACAATATTTCACTTGACCGGATGATACTGTCCAGTGTAATTACATGTGGTTCCATAATCAAAACTAAAAGCACTTTTCAAAAAAAATTCTGACAGCTGACTTTTCTGCCTGTGGTGGCAGCCCATCTACCACAACATTCTGCGCCATGAGGGCCAGCATGTCCCACCTGGTAGCAATGCACAGCGGTGAATCAGAATTGTCACAGCTGACTGATGCCTTCACTGCGCTACGTTTTACACAGAAATGGATGGTGCTTGTAGTTCGTTGCAAGGCTTGCCTCATTAAATCATCTCTTCAGACAATGGACTTCTGAGAAACATTTGGAAAAACCAAACTCCAAGGAGTTCAGGTAGTGGTCCTGCCTTTGCAGTGATTCTTTTCAGTGTGAGGGGTGAAGGGGAAGAAGAAAGCTTTTCACTTGCACAAGCTGCAAATCATCCATGCAGCTGGATTTATATCTGGGAAAAAAGCCTGCATGATTATGTACAGTGACATTTACAGCCATTGCATGTCTCCAAATTGATGTAGGTGGTACAATACCTTCAAAGCTGTATTTTTTCACACGGGGCTGTGTGTTGGTAGTGAAATAACTGAACAAGGTATAGGTACAAATAAACAGTTTATGATAGAATATAATCACTTGATACTTGGTTTTCTCAGTATGTCTGTCTTGAATGCTTGGAATCTCCTTACAGCATGAACACAATTAAACATGTAGATATGTTTCTCTTTACTTCATCGAGGCTCTTCAAGCATGTGGCTGTTTTCACACACTTCCAGCTGACAATAACCCTCATGTGTTGTTACCCCAGGAGCTGAAGACTTACATTGTGCTCGGTAAACTTTGATGCAAAAAGTGATCAGCTTTAGTTCCTACCAGCTATAGGCAAGGTGAAATGAAAGGGCTAATAAATCATTGGGTGCAGAAGAAGCATGCATCCCAACTTCCAGGAACTGTTTGCCTATCTTAGAAAAACTACTTCAGTGAGGATCAAGCCCTCAAAAGGTAAATGGTGGAGTTGCAGCACTTCTCCCCTCTTGCTCTCAGCCTAGGACATAAACAGTTTCTCAGCCTTGTTCTGCACACCAGTTAAATCCAGCTGTGTCCCCACGGCACATCCCAGCTTGCCAGGAGGCTCGTTTGGCTGGAGCTGGCTCTGCACAGCCACCCACCCAACATAGCCTGGCCTGGGTCAGGGCACCGCTGCTCTCTCTGCACCTTTGCTGTGGATCTGATACAGACAGTTTCAGTTTTTTCCCTCAGGTGCTGGGGATTTTGATTTTTAGTCAGAAATTCTTCTCAGTTGATCAATACAGCGTTTCCCAGCTGCTTCCTGTGCAGGTGCAGTTAGAACAAAGGGCTGTAAAATAACCAACTTTGCTGCTTGGTGGGCTTTGGAAAGACTCCTGCAAAAAGGGCAGCACTGCCTGCTGGGGGAGTGCTCCAGCAGAAACAGGTGCATAAGAAGATGGTTGGAGCAGCCCAAGTGTGGCAAAGATGTGTGCATGCTGCACTGAGACTATTAAAACCTTGTGGCTAGCGAGGCAAATGTAGGAAGACATGTCTCTCCACGGGCTGCCATGGCAGTTTTCATCCAGGAAAGGGATTAAGCACAATTTTATTTATTTACAGTTTTAAGACAATATGTATCTCTTTTGACAGTACTGAGCTGAAGCTTGAACACGAATATCAATTACTTCCTTCTTATTGCCGTAATGTAAAATAACTCGGACTAGATTTTGAATAATTTTGAATGCCACAATACATGAGTACAAAATGTCAGAGACTTGGAAACACCTGGATTTTCAAGGATACCTGATGCACGCTCCCAGATACGCAGACATCATTGGCAGGCCTCAAGTCGGGTACAGAGCTGCTGGTCTTATATGAAAGCATAGGTGCCTAAACTTAGTTTTTCAGGTTTTCAGAGCTCATCATCACCAGAAAACAGTGAAGCCCTTTTCAATGGTTAGTTGAATCAGATTTAAAAGCACCACTGTGAGACAGAAAAATATTATTTTCCTGCATTTACAAATGGATACATGGGTCACAGATCCATTTAATTTGTGCAGAGAAAGCATGTCTTCACTAGTGAATTCGATTTAGCCTACAACCTGACAATAAATGTGCTTCAAACTCGGAGGAAAACCAAACCAAACCATTTTGCATGCATTTACCAGCTACTGTGACTACAGCATAGTGACTGTGGAGTTCAGAAGGACCAGGCTATCTGAGTACTGCAGCAAAAATCACCACAGCAAGAAGCCCATCAGTGTGGAGTCAGCCTGTCTAGAAACGCGGCACACAAAGCAGCGAGCAGCCGCAGCAGCAGCAGCAACAGCAGCCGAGTTTGCCCTGCCTACACCAGCCCGCCAGGAGCAGCCGGCTGGGCTGGGGCCAGCGCAGCATCGCCGGGCAGGCGGCTGGTGCTGGGCGCACAGACCTGCCGGCGTTGGCAGATCATTCCCTGTGCTCGGAGCTCAGTGAGACAAGCTGAACCCTTCCGGGGAAACACTCTTTTGAGAGAGAAGATGGCAAAAGGTGTTCCTTTTCTGGGAGAAAGGAGGTTTAAGAGCTGTAAGCAGATTGTTTTCATGAGTGATGCCTGCCACAGTGGGGCAGGAGCTGTGGTTTATTTTCTGGTCTTCTTTACAGGATTGACTTCTTAGCTAGATGATGTTACCTTGGCTTCATGTGTCTCATCTATGGAGAAGGAGAGATGGAAGCATCCACGCTGCTGTTCCCACAGCCTTCTGCCTGGAGAATAACAGACATTTTGTCTTAATAAAATAATTGTAAAAATATCTAAAAATTTATTTGCTGAAGGAGAGGTGAAGAAAAGGTTTTTCACTAAGTTTTGGTGCCAAATCAGCTTCTCCAGTTAATTATAAAAAGACTCGAAGGAATAGTCCCCATGGTGCTTATCCTTTGGAGGTGGTTATGCTGTGTAACATACCTGCCAGGATGCTGGAGTGTGACAGGACATGCTCCATCCCCACAAGCCGCATGCATGAGGCAGACTACCCCTGCCAAGGGCAGGCAGCAGCCTGGGGGGCTGCCTCTGAGAGCAGGCATTTGTGGTCATCTCTTGTTTTTGTTGCCTGTTCTGCAGGGATTTGTGATATGAAGTGCCACTTCATGTACTCCTCACATGTCAAAAGCCTGATTTCTCAGGAAAATGATGGCCCACAGAAGACTGGGGCTGGTCTATAGCTGAATAAGTGGTCCTGCTGGCTCAGCAGTGACCTGCAGCTGTGTGTAGGAGAAGCACCTGGAAAGTAACCTGAGCTTACTCCTGGAGAGGAGCAGCCAAATCTAGGTTGGGCTGGAAGGAAAACATGGAATCCTAAAGATTTGTGCATTAACTGTTAGATCAACTCATCCAAAACAAATATTGTAAAAATAAACTGCATAGATGCTATCTGTGTTCTGCACCATTTAATATGTGTTTCAAAACAAAAAAATCCACCCTTTCCTTTGGACTTTTCCAGACATTGCACAGCAGTATTTTCTGGACTGAGTTTATTGATGGATGAGAACATTAAATAGTTAAAAGGATTCTTTCATTTCCATGGATCCTTCGCTAGGAGAAAATAAACAAACAAGAAAAAGCTGCCCAGATCGTGCTCCCACTTTGAGTCATGACAAGTGTTGTGACGGTGACTGCTGCCACACAGCTAAAGGACTAAGGCACTTTGTAAATCAAATTTCAAGTAAAGAGATTGGTTTGCGAAACCTCCTCAGCATGGAGTCACAAGCTGTCAGAGTGTATTAGCATTATGTTACTGGAGTAAAAAGCAAAACAAATTAAGATGTTTAACAGCTGAAATCTGAAACAAAATTGTGTTTAATGCTGAAAATCTTGTTAACATATTTTCAGGCTTCCCTTTCCCCAGATATTAAATCTCAGTGTGTTTGCGAACATCTTTTTATCACACACAAAAACCTACTGTGGGAGAACGAGAACAATACATGACATCTGGTAAGGACGGGTGTTTCACCCTGCATGCAAAAGCCTCCTCAGCATTGCTGCAGCATCCAGTAGCACACGGGAAGATTTTAAGGACACAGCTGGAATCCCCTGTGTGTCCGGGGTGGCAGAAAGCATTGCATCAACAGCAACAGGTCCAAACTGAAGATTGCACATGTTGCAGCATTTAATGTGAGGGGTAATTTGAACTCCCAAACTGGTTTTCCTTTCATATTGGCTCCCACAATGAAAGAACCATTAAGGGTTTTAGTGATCTTCCAAGACTCTGCTTCCAGCAGAAAATTGGCTCCTTCTCCTTGGACACAAGACCAATTTTTAATTTAATTTCAAGAGATGATGGATGTTGTACTTTATTCCAAGTCTATATGCTAAATTAACAAGGCTGTCTGCTTAGTTTCCTCTCTTGAAACCACATTGAGATGAGTTTCTGCTAATTCTCTTACACAGGGCATTAGACATGTGAACGGAGTCCTTATTCAAGAATTGAAATAATAGGCTTTTTTGCCAAGCTTATAACTTTGGTAATAATTTCAGCTGTGAGGCAGCAACAATAATTTGCTTTCTGAAAAAGGATTACCAGTTGAATTATTTCAAATAGGATAAAACTAAAAATATATTTTCATCAAAGTATTTAAAAACTATTAATTAACTCTTAAAAGTGTATCTTAGAGCAGGGACCATTCCATTAGGTGGGCTCATTTTGTGTTTGTTTTTTTCTCATGCTCCCCCTGGTCACTTTTAAAGATAACAGAAAGTCCCTCAGGAGTACTCTGGATTGCAGAATATGTTTAGCCTGCATTAGGTTTATTTATCCAGTTATTAGCATGTTAACAGATGCTGTTGATTAGTTAAATATTTGATTTGGCGAAACACAGAAAAAATGGCATAGAAGTGAATGTTTTTCTTAACTCGGGCCACTGCAGTAATATTTACATAGTACTGTACCTGAAGAAGATGCCTCACAGAACAGAGGTAAGCCATTGAAGGAAGGCAATTTAGAATGAAATTTTGGTCTGAACATAGAAAATTTGAAGGAAAAACTCTGACCAACTGGGCAAAACCAGGAACCAGCTCTATTAAGTCTGTGTATAGTGTTCTACCAGTAGAAACTGAGTTGTTTCCTGAAAATACTGGGGTGGCCAGAAAGGAGGCCACCTGCTTCGAGGGCTGTGGTTGGGATTGCTTGAGTTGCAATGAGCCTACAGCCAGAAGTACCTTTGCATGTATGCCCATTCTTTGTAAATTGGAATGTCTGAAAGCAATTGTGTTTGTAATTGCAAAGTGGCCCAGGATGGCAATAAACAGTCTTAGTGGTTTCTTTTTGGCAGCACATACCTAGCAGGTCTTCTTATTTCGCGAGGAGCTTTTGAGATTGTTTGAACAAAATGGCCACGTGGAATGGGGTTCACACTTCATTTATCACAAAATTATGTTTCTCAATTGGAAAAAAGAAACCAATGCAAAAATAGAGCTGTCAGTGTCTTCATCAAGAGGAGGTCAAATACAGAGATGACGTACATCAACTAATTAAAGCAACAGCATGAAAGAGCGTGGTTGAAACAGCTGAGTAATTTAAGCATGGAATAAATAGAATAATATAACACATTTAGCATAATTGAATAATGGCCTTCCCACAGGTGACGCAAGGTGGAAAAGCATGTTCAGGTCTTTATTCGGCTGGGATTATACTTCCAAACAGTAGCTTATAAAATAAAATAGTAATAAAATGCCAATTCTTTCTTATAGCGTTATATTTCAAAAATATTTCAGTCCTACCGGTGTCAGACACCAGTCTCATCCTAGTCCTCCCTTGCATGGAGGTTGCCAAAGATTTCCTTTTTGTTAATGTTTTCTGCTACAACAGAATGACTCAGAATGACTTTTAATTATGGCTGTAGCCCGAATGATCCTGCAGAGCTCATCATTAGGTCCTGGGAGAAGCTAATGGCTTATCTGTTCTGTGTAATTGTTCAAATCTTCTTTTCCATCAGTTTTCCATCAGTGATATCTCATTTGTTTGAGTTGTATGCTAGTGAGTCAACTACTCAGCCCAGGACTTTAAAAATTTTAAAATGTGCTCTGGCAACTAAATAAAAAACCATTTTGAAGTTATTTTCTTAGAACATGAAATTGGTGTGAGTTTTGAAATACTGTATGTTCATGGATAGTGCGCTGATTAGCAGTATCTGATGTTTTTATAACTATTGTTTGTCTATTGTTTGTGATTAAGTGATTGTGATTAAGCACGAGTTTTGATTTTTTTGTGATTAAGTGTTTGCGATTAAGTGATTGTGACACCAGCGATTAAGCAATTTGTGCCTCCTGACCGAGTAATAGAAAACTTATTTCTCAACAATTTTGCCACTGATAGTAAGCAATAATTTTAATATCTTTGTTCAACAGCAGCCTGGTTAATAACCAGTTTGTTAAAGTCACAAATCCCCTTTAATGATGCACAAATAGAAGCCCTTCTGCTAAAAGCAAATCTTTCTTTCACAGCTCCTTGAAGCATGAGGTGATGGTTTTGTCAGCAGTGCAGGCTTGTTGGCAGTGATGGCAACACCTGGGCATTTTGAGACCTGTCATTGCAACTCCCCAAACTGTGTGGCAGTTCAGCGCCTGGGGGGGAAGGGAGGGTCCAGGTGCTCACAGAAAAGAGAACTGAATGGCTTTCATGAAGAAAAACTGTTTGGGGACAATTCATAACCTCAACAAGCAAACAAGTGACATATAAAAGCAGGTTTGGTGCACTGTGTGGCAATGGGTTGGACAATCCCCTGGAGCCCTGCTGCCATTTGTGGGTGGATGAAGACTGTGATTGCTGTGACAGAAGAAATAGTTATTATGGAGGAGAATAAATTGCATTTCTAGTGTACCTGTCCCCTGTAAGAAAAATCCAATATACTTCAGAAGACACACATCTCCGCTTTTACCTCTGTGCAGAAAAATCTGGGAGACATGACTCCCCCCTGGACAGCAGGATAATCTCAGCTGAAATCTGAGTTCTTCTCTGCCTGAAACTGCCAAGCTGAAGGAGCCTCCTCAGAAAACACATCCCTTGTGGCTAATTTATCACTGGAGGGGAAAGGAGATCGCAGAACCTAAACTGATCTGGGAAACACAAAACAAACGCACAGAGGAGTTTCTGAGCCCACACTCACAGGCTATGGAGAGGTTTTGGCACACCTGAGTTTCAGTGGGATCACAGCCCTCTAGACACCCACAGCAGCATGTCTCCCCCTTACCTTCTCCTCTGCCTGAGGACTCAGAAAGGAGAGTCTTTAAAGGACTCTCACCTGTGCTGCCCACAACAGGTATAATTTTGCTGGGGACTTTTGGGGCATCAATCTGTTGTATCCATCTCTCTTCCCTGCTACCCCAATTAAATGCCTATGAGAGAGCTTTTCTTCTCCTACTTCAACTTCAAGATAAAGCTAAGTGATTCCCAATATGTGGTTTTATTCTTAAAAATTATGCTGAGTAGATCCCATCGAAACCAGTATCAGCTGGAACTTCTGAACAGCTGTAGGCCCAGAAAAATCCCGTGCATTCAGGTATGTTACAAGGCTCCTCACACTGTGCTAGGACTACTTTCATTTCAAAGCACTGTTGCGGCTTTGGTTCAGTTGACCCTTAATCCTCGTATACTGACAGTACTGGTGTGTATTGGCCTTTTGGGGTATTTGCCCCCCAGACCTTAAGAGATTTTTCTTCTTTAAAACTATCGATTAAGATGATTTACCCACTACGGCCATTTTTATTCCTTCATGGGACTGCTAACGTCAACGCAGAGCTCCTCTTGCCTTTCTGTGTCTCTGCCTGCTCAGGAAGACTCTTCAACTGTACCAGCAGCTTTCACACAGACAAGCCTGAGAGTGAAAGAGCAGTGAGCTCAGCACTGGCAGGGAATTAAGCCTATAATCTAATGGGGTTTCTTTTTCCATTTCTAAATAATGGGATTCTATTAGACCAAAGCGTAGTCGCGCCATAATGATAATTTATTGTATAGCATATCTGAATTTTGCCTTTTATAAATCATAGAGACTTACAATACACAGTTATATAATTGAATCTTCTCTTGTATCATTAATATTTTTCATTGTTTAGAGAAACCCCTTTTTGTTCGGAATTCACATGTAACTGGGTTTAGAATTTACAGGGGTTTCATATGCCTATTTTTATGTGATTAAATATTTTCTTTTTTATTCCTTTAAAATATTTTATAAAAGTTCTTTAAAAGCATTTTATACTTATGAGGTTTTGTACATATCATTCTGGACAATTTTAAAGACAAATGTAGCCATAAGTTTGTGTGTATATATCCTAAAATCTCAACAACAACAAAATGTCATGATCTTTGAAAGGAAATAATTGAGGTTAATTGATTCCCACATTGACATTTAAATGTATTAGTGGCATACACCAGTGAAAGTATTGATCAGTGAAAGTAATCAGCAATAATAGGAAAAATTAATCACTTTTGAAGATTTATTTGACTTCAGCTGTGGAATGTACTGTGGCCAGGATTGAAGTTGACCCTGTGAATATAACAGGGACTATTACCAAACAAAAAGACAATAAAGACATGTAAACGAGGGAAACCTGGGAGGGCATGCTTTAACTTGCTGTTAGAATATTGGAATAAGGAGTGGTGCACAGCCTAAGACTTGTGACCTGCTGTTCGTAAACCCATTTCTAGAACTGAACAGCAGCAGTTGATTCAGAAGAACACACAAGAAATTTGTTGGTGAAAAATTTTTGCTAAAGGTCTCACCTTCAATAAGTGGAGCTTGGCTTACACCCTGAAATGGGTGGGCTTATGTCAGAAATCTTTCAGAATTATTTTATTAACTGAAGCTGTATCACCTGGATATTCTTACTTAAGAGCTCAATTTTTTTTCAGAATTCAGTTAAAATCTTCGCATCAACCCGATCTTGTGGCAATGAGTCTCAGTTTGACTATCTAGTTGACTGGGAGTATCCCCTTTTTCTGGTTCTAAGATAAGCTAAGTCAGGACTCAAATGATCACACTGTTATATGTTATCCTACTTTTTTTCCTCCTAACCAGCTTAGGAAGTGATGTGGTCACTGAAAGGTGAGATTAAATAGGTAAAAATCTGAAGTGCCTGGTCTAATTTCTCCAGTCTTTACAGCGTTTTAGTATCCATACTTAGTATTATACAGTACAGCACTGTATAATACAAATTATTAATACAAATAACTTTTCCACTTCTCTTGAATCATATGTGCCCTTTCTCCTTCTTACCACTTTTCTGTGAATGGCGCCAGGTTTGATAGGCAGTGAATCAGCCCAGAAATACTTCAGGAGAGCTACATTCCCAGTGGGAATTGATTATGATGGGAGTGAAGGGCTTAGACATCCATCTAGAGCATCTTCTTTTCCTGCAGCAGGACAAAACCGCCCACACCATGTTTATCTAACTTTTTGTCTCCATAGAGATAGTCCTAGTGATAATTAGATCTTCCTGTTTAAAGCATCACTGTTCTAAGATAGGCTGTCACATAATGCATTACAAGTGCATGCAGTAGCAGCTGATAGAGTTTTAACTACCTCTTCTTCCAGATGTAAGAAGATTTTGTTGTTGAAAATGAAGAGACACACAGTTTTTAAATAAAGTGTGTAACTTTGGCATTAGAGTGAGTTCCTCAGATATTTGCATGCTAGTTGTGGCAGCATTTTGTTTGCAATATTATCTGTGGAGACTCCTGAACTGCTTCTTTTCAGAGTTCACCCCTTTGGGTATCCTTTTTAAAGATAACGCAGCACAAACATTTTGGTAGCTCTGTCTAGAAACAGTTTGATATTGTGAAATAAATACAGAGCCAAGAGCTTCTGAGTTCTCCTGACAACACTGTTTTGAGATTATTTCAAACTGTGAAGTCAGACTCTTTAAGTTAAAAAAAAAAAAAAAAGTAGGAATAACCTGCAGCTTGTGACAGCCTGTGGAGCATATCTGTGTAACTGTACTTTGCATTGAACTCCACTGACACAGTCATGATAAACCTCAATGAGAAATGAAATTTCTACCTTGTAGCAACCCTGCTGTCACTCCCCATCTGCAAAGCTGAGGCAAACACCCAAGGACTCACTGAAGCTGAATTCTCTTCTTGGTTCCCTGGGAGAGAGTCCTACAAGCCCCAGGAAGCCACAGTGGTGGAAAAATGCACAGAGCATCCCAGAAGGAAGGCAGGGCAATGCTGAGCCCAATCCAGCCTGTTCATGGTTACTCACAAAGAAGCAGGTGGAGGGAAGTTATTCCTGGCTCCTCTTGGAAATGAGCCCCAGAATATGTGTAACTGCTGCGTACCACAGCTGGCTGTAGGTGGCTCGGCTCCCTTGTCAGCAGGAAAGAAAGGCAGTGGGCTAGGAAAGTGTAGACAGCCGCTGCTGCAGCTGCATGAGCCCTCTGGCATGGCTGAGAGATGAGCCTCGACCCCTTACTCTTCAAACCATAGGTGGGTTTTTAACAGCCCTGAAATCACAGGTGTTTGTGTCTGTGTCCTTGGGCAGGGACTGCTGCAGGCACTCTCTCAGGAGGTTTCAAGAAGTGAATTAACTTTCAAAGGCATTGAGTATCCAAGCTCCATCTGGGTGCTCTGGGTGATGCATGCCCCTGAAAGGAGCAACCCAAGCTTTCCCAAAAACCATGTCCATGCCAGGTGACCAATTCTCTTAGCCACAGGTTTCACAATCTCCACTTCTTTTCTGTAATGAAATTGTCACAGAAATTCATAAAACGTGTGCTTCGTTCCCTGGATAGGCTTTCCTCTTAGGGGAAATTAACATATTGAATCTATTTCTCTAAACATCTTTCTGTGAAACAACACTGAAGCGAATGCTTCTGAAGACCCCAGCCATATGTTAAGCCTGATGATGGAGGCCTCAGTGCTGACATTAGGTTTCAGACTGCTGGAAAGACATAGTTTTGTTCACTTGTACTTCCCAAGACCCCTTTGAACTTTTATCTAATACTGTTGATAGATTTCATATGTAATTTAAACACTCTTTGAAGCGGCAAAAGATGTCATTGGCCTTCCCTTACTACCTCTCTTTCAGAAAGAAATGGGAAGAAGTAGGCCTTAGCCTGTCATAATAGCATAAAATAATCCTTCTTTTTAAGTGCAAATATTTTTATTTCCTGTTGATATGATAGTCATGACAAGGATCAGCCCAAAAGAGGATTTCCTGTCTCCAAAGGAAATTTTCAGCCTAAAATATGAGAGCATGAGCTTTATTTTCATGGCTAAAATTTCTCGAGCTGTTTCTGGATGAATTCCCCACAAATCAAGAAGGTGGTTTTCCTCTCAAATTGTTCCTTGGCCTACTTGATGAACTCTTGCATGAAGTACAGGGCACAAAGGTGTTTTTCTAAGATGGAGCCAGATTTTAGTAGTACCCGGGATGAAGTCACCAGTTCATTTCATAGCAGTTGTTGGGTGCTAGCTTGTAAAAGAACAAATTAATTTGGTGGCAGAAATAGAAGGCTTCTTCTCCCATTGATCTATAGCCTTCACAGTGCTGATCTGCTTTACTGAGGATGAGGGTAATCTATACATTAATGTTTTTTGACTCTTAGTGATTCATGCTAAATGTGCATCCAGAGTTACAGACAGGTACTAGTTTCATAGGCATCTAGGAGTTAACAGTGAGTTTTGTGTCCCGTTCCCCCTCTGTACAGTGGGGATCCTTTCCATGTAAAGAAACCCCAGATTTTGACTTCCGAAAAAGCTCATGCTTCAGACCACAGCAGTGAGCTGACAGCCTTGACTGGAGGCAGGCTCATTCAGTGGATTCCTGCCAGGTACACTTCAACAGTGTCAAAAAAAGTTGGGAGGAGAAGAGTATTTAAATACATATTCTGATGGACCACAGGCACTTTTCATGACATCTCCTTTTCCCATTGGTCAGTAATAGTTTGATAACTCTATTAAATAAGTGCAAATGTATAAAGATTAAACTATTTAGACACACTTACTTATCATCAAAAGGGATTGTTTTTACTAATTGTAGTTTCCCTGTGTTCTGGCCTCATTTTCCTTAGTAGCAAAATTAATGTTTGCATTGTCATGCATCCATCAAAGAGGTTCATACTGCAATCAGGAATTAATTTTTCTGTCCATGTATTGGAGAGGAGGAAGTGAGAGTGTGTGCAAGAGCCAAATGCAACATTAGACCTGAATTCTAACTCTTGGTATTTAGAAGAGCGAACAATGAAACACTCAAATTGTTCCAAACACACGATGTGAATTTACCTCCGAACTCTTCAAAATGCAACGTGTTCATATTGAATTTGAGTTGGATTGTATGACGAATTATTCTTTATTTGAACAATGTGAGGGGGTAAACCCAAGAAAAATAAAAAAACCCTACATTCACTTCTTTACTGGAGCATCTTTTAGCTTCCTAGGTCCTTTTGTCCAGACGTCCTTGCCTTGAGAGCCCCAGAGCACCTCTGAGTGTGAAGAATCACCTTGCCTGTTCAGCTCTCACTGGTGCCACTGGTAAGCAGCCTTTTGGCACCCTCTTCCTGCCTGGGCTCCTGCTGGGTACGCCATGGCCTTCCTCTGGCTTCTGTGCTTGTAAAGATCAGCAGCAATCCTTAGGTTATTCATTTAACTAACACTCCTTTTCGAACTCCTGCCTTTGCAAACAGGCGGGAGAAGTAAACGTCGTGTATTCTCAAACCATGCATTTCTACCTGACTGAGCAATCGTGAAGGTTGATGAATTAACCATTCCAACCGGTTTGCCACAGGCACACTGGTCCTTACAAAGGATGAGTGCCATATGCCTCAGGCCTCCCATGGTTCCCCTTGCTGTGGGGGTGACCAGAACACGGAAAGCGGTGGCTTGGGGAAGGATTTATGGGTCAGTGACAGAACAGAAGTCTCCAAAAAGGACTAAAGAGAAGTTTAGATACCTAAGTGGAAAATTGTGATCAGAAATACAGAGGTGGTCTTAGCTCCGTATGAACCATTATTGAGAGACACTGCACTGTTTGGTACTGCCCTAGCATCCCTTCTGTGAGGCATCTTCAGAAACAGGAGAGTGGTTCCACATCTGGAAAAATTGTGGAAGTTTGAGCCTTAGGGATTGTGGGACACGTAAAGGACACAGCCTATTTAACTTATCAGAAAGAAGACAGATCAAAATGCAAATCAGTTTACAGTGTGAGAAAAGAGAGGTCTAGCAGACAGGTAGCTAGATCCACTGCAGGAAGCTGAAACCTTTGTATTAGAAATAAAGCCCAAGTTTTAGCAGACAAAATAGTGAACTTGGCCAAAAAATAGTAGTGTGTTGTCATCCCTCGATGTTTTCAAATCACAACTGCATGCCATAAAATGTAACCTCGTCATCTTCACACAGCAAGGCCTGACCAGGAGAGATACCTTTAAATCACCCTTGGCTGGTTGGTTGCTTTACTCGTAACACAGGTCTCACCTTCTCTAAAAGCTCAGAGGTCAATTCAGCCATGGTAAAGCAGATTGAGCACTGCAGCTTCTCCAGCAGGAAAATCTTTACATGTGGATCACTATTAGCAGAACTGCTCTGCAGGCCACAGCTGGGTAATTCCTAGAGGCAGTCCATTTACTTTTCGCAAAGATTTTCTTAGATCATGGAATCACTTTTGGAAGAAAAAGTAAAATGGCAAAATCTGCCCACATTAAAACAAAACACGTATTCCAAAAATGCATTCAAGCTGTTTTCCTGCAGAAAATACACTGCATATTTTATCGTAGCATTTTAAACCTGATGATTCAAGCATTTTATTAGTGAACCAGCACTTGATCCATTTGCCACATTTTCAATGGTGCTCTCCCCAGCCCCCCAGCCGTGCAGATGTTGCACGCGGCAGATGACAAGGCCCTTGCAAAGTTTGCTTCTTTGCCAAACCGACAAACAGACTTTTTTTCCCCCCTCCCCTTTTTTTTTCCCACAGCCTGTGCCAGAGTCAGACAGAGTTCATCGCCCCGACGTCCCTGCAGCGAACCCGCGAGTGCCCGGCTGCAGGAGCTGCCCTGGCAGGGGGCGTCAGGATGAGAGGCGACCCCGGCTCTTCTCGGGGAGGGAACCTGCCTTCGCCTGAGGGTTTTCGACGGAGCGGGTTGCCTGCTCGACTTGGCGGGGCTGGGTGTCTTCAGCTACCCCGTGCTCCGCGGGGGCCCGGCACATCGGCCCCGCCGCCCGCTCTCTCGGGGCGGGGCAGGGCCGGGCCTCCGGGCCGCGCCGCC